>CM021102.1:808591960-808920415 GCA_007115665.2 Sequoiadendron giganteum
CAACCTTTGGGGCACCTACTACTGGAATGTGATGCCATTCAGGCTAAAGAATGCAGGAGCTACATACCAAAGAGCCATGACACTGATCTTCCATGGCATGATTCACAAAATTATCAAAGATTATGTGGATGACATATTGGCTAAATCAAGGAAGAGACAGGATCACATAGCGACTCTAAGTGCAATTTTTGATAGGTTGGAAAAATACAAGGTTAGACTCAACCCAAATAAATGTGTCTTTGGGGTACAATTAGGAAAGTTGTTGGGGTACATAGTTTCAATGAGAGGTATAGAAGTGGATCCCACAAAGGTAAAATAAATTCTTGATATGGGAGCACCAAGAACACTAAAGCAACTCAGAGGATTACAAGGTAGACTCTAGTCCATCTGGAGATTCATAGCACAACTGGCAGATAAGCAGATTGCCTATTCACACCTACTCCACAAGGGAGTAGCATTCAGGAGGGATGAAAAGTGCAAATAAGAATTCAAAAAAATCAAAGAATACCTACTTACACCACTTGTGTTGATGCCACCGATCATATTCTATACATCTTAGCAATGACAACCACCTTTGGTGCCCTTTTAGCCCAACATAATGAAAAGGGAACTGAGTAGGCCATTTACTATATCAGCAGAACAATGGTAGGGCATGAGCTCAATTATACATCAATGGAAAAAGCTTTCCTAGCAGTGGTGTTGGCAGCCCAAAAATTTAGACACTACATGCTAGCTCATCAAATTAAGCTAATTGCTAAGATAGACCCCCTCAAGTATCTATTGTCAAAAGCAATGCTTACAGGAAGAATGGCCAAATGGGTTATGATACTATCTGAGCATGATATTGAGTATGTAGAGTGAAAAGTGATCAAGGGACAAGTCATTGTGGATCAACTAGTAGAGGCTCCAATATATGTAGACAACCACTCATATCAGAATTTCCAGATGAATCCCTTTTCAATATCGGTGCAGCCGACCAATGGAAACTATACTTTGATGGTTCCCACACACAACATGGATCAGGAGACGGTGTGTTCTTCATCACCCCCCAAGGGAACTATATACCAAGATCTTACAAGTTAGCATTCCCCTGTACAAATAATATTGCAGAGTACGAGGCTTTAACCATAGGTCTCAAGATTACAGCATAGTGGCAAATCATGGCATTAAAAGGTTTATGGAGACTCCCAGCTTATCATTAACCAAGTCAATGGAGAATACCAAACTAAAGATGATAAGCTTGCGCTATACAAGAAGGTGGTAGAGATCCTAAAAGAATCATTTATTGATATCACCTTTGAGAAAATACCCAGGGCAAACAACAAAGCAACTGATGTAATGGAAATGATTGAATCCTTGCTAGATATCCCTCGCAACGTCTCGAAACATAAATTCCTCATAGAATAGCTTCGCATACCCACTTTTGAGGTACCAAAATCAGAATATGTGTGTGAACTCGTTGGTCCCGGTGATCTTTGTTACCATGCCATTTACACCTATCTAAGATTAGGAATCCTCCCAACCAACATTACCCTGAACCTCAAGCTATCCTTTGTCAAAAGGTCCTTACAATTTGTCATCCTAGGAGAAACTCTCTTCCATAGAAGCATCGATGGAACCTTGTTACATTGCTTAAAACCTGAGGAGGCCTTGACTGCTTTGACTGAGGTACACAATGGCACTTGCGGTTCACACTCGAGTGGTATGACCTTGGCTAAGAAATTGCTAAGAACCAAGTACTACTGGCCGACAATGGAGAGAGAGGAACATGAGTTTTTTAGAAGGTGTCTACAGTGCCAACAACATGGAGACCTCATTCATGCACCAGCTCAAGAATTACATCCTATAGTTACACCTTGGCCCTTTTTCCCAATGGGGACTCAATCTCATAGGTAAAATCTCACCCACCTCATCTAATGGCCATAAGTTCATTATCACCGCCACCGAATATTTCACAAAATGGGTTGAGGAAATCCCCATGACCTACATCACTGGAAAATAGATATCCAATTTTATTCTAAACTACCTCATTTTTCGATACGGTGTTCCCTAATCCATCATCTCAGATAATGGGACACCCTTCAAGAATCAGGATGTCTATGACTTGTGTGAAAATTTCAAAATCCAACATCGCTTTTCCACCCCATATTACCCACAAGGTAATGGCTAGGAAAAAGCTACCAACAAAACCATTCTGAAGATCCTTAAGAAAACAGTCAATGAATCTGGTCATGACTGGCATCTGTAGTTAAATCTCGCCTTATGGGCCTACTGCACCAGCATCTGCATGCCAATAGTCACCACCCCATTTTCCTTGGTCTACGGATCATAATCTATACTCCCAATTGAGATCTAGCTCCCGTCCCTGAGAATATCTTTGCAAAACCTCATCACAGAGGAGGAATACAGGGTTACAAGACTAAATGAGCTAGAGTTACTGGATGAACGATGCATGGATGCCCTAAATCATCTACAGGTCTATCAAAATCACCTGAAATAGAGCCACAACAAGAAGATTAGGCAGCACACCTTCCAAGTCGGTGACCTTGTGCTAAAAGAGAACCAAAAGAATGTACCAAACCCGGATAGCAAAGGAAAATTTGAACCCAACTGGTTGGGACCTTTCATCATCACTGCAAGCTATAAATCAGGGGCATATCAGTTAACAACATCGGAAGGCGAGCCTCTGCAGGAGCCTCTGAATAGCTGTCACTTCAAACAAATTTATGCCTGAGAACTTGCAAGGTATAGAACCAAAAAAATACAAAAACAATCAAAAAAAGTCCTGAAAAAAATGGTTACCTTGATGAAAACCTAGCAAATAGGTGTCTTGGTGACAACAAAAAAATACAAAAGTACAAAAATCCAAAAAAATCAAAAAAAGGATTGAAAATAGTAAAGAAAAAAAATCATCCTCTAGTGAGAACCACTTCAGTGGCACTTTGGACAAGTACCTTGGTGAAAACCTAGCAAACAAGTGCCATGAGTAAATAAAACACTCCCCATCTATCAGGATTTGCATGACTCACTTGCTCATTCCATCACATTTCAATAATCATCCATCCACCCATCCACTCACATCCATACCATAGCTTGAGTTGATGCCCATATCATATTCCACCATAGCACTACTTGGCATATTCCTAAGGTCAGTTTGTCCTACCTATTTGAAGTAGTCTATTGCTTAATGCTCGGGGCATGTTCTTGAAATTGGCGCTGGATCAGATTTGTGTATATTTTTGTGCTCTTCCCAAATCATCAGAAAATCAAAGCATCCAAATCATTCAAAAAACCAAAACATGTCAAAATATCAGAAAATATTCAAAAATTCATCATTGAATCTTGTTAGTCTTTCACCTTGTCTAAACTACATCATCTCTGAGCTTGAACGTAGGCAAGGTTGATCTTTGATCATCCCCCGAGACAATAAGGTCATTCCTTTGGGCGTCTGTCGCAATAAAATGGCAATCTGCTTGCCCATCTTTTCATTGAGTCAATTCTATTGTCAGTCAAACTACGTGGTATCTGCGTGCATAACGTAGGCAAGGCTTATCTATGGATCAGCTCCTGAGACCCCTAGGATAGGTCTTTAAGTTAGTCTCTTCGTCATAAATCTTGAAAATACCAAAATAAATAAATTGAAAAATGTGAAAATACCAAAAACATTTGTAAAATCTCAAAATACCAAAAACAACCTCAAAATATCTGAAAAATCCAAAATGGTGCACCCCTCCCATCTCGCTTTCACCCGTGATTGTCATCACTCATAATAAAATCAGTCATCGTTTTCACCCTTTGGTGAGTCAGTCAAAAGCAAGTCTAGCAGGTTCCAAAGTGAACACCTAATCGTCAGAGTCTTAAGCCTAAGTCAGTAAGCAAACAAGTTGGTCAACTCAAAGTATCAATAGCTTATCATCCAATCGGTCTCACCAAAACCTTGAACACAACATGTCCTAGGATGAAGCTTTCCTATGATGGACATAAGCATCAAGTATCCCATAGTAGTTTAGTCTTGGCTAGCAGTATGAAGAACATTAGCTTGTTTGGTTTTCTTTATTTGGTCTTTTATTGACTTATCTTATTTTGCGCTCATTCCAAGGACCTCTTGATGATGCCTAAACAAAATAGGTTTAGAGAGAAAGGAATGGGGGAAAAGATCATTATCTTTTTTATCTGCTGCGCTTGTGGGATACACTTGAAAAATAACTTAGCCATATGTACTTTGTTGGTTGTAGGAAGAATGTTTTAGATATCTCGTTGACCACATAGGAAAACTTGCTTTCTTGTGTTTTGGCCTGAGATATTTAGAATGTCTGAACTATACCCTGAATGAAGTACGTATGCTAAGTGTGAACAAGAATACTCCTATCTGATTTTAAAAGTCAAAGTCCATCACACTAGGTACCACGCCATCATGGTCCTTTATACCTTGATGCATCGTACCTATGTGTGTTATCAAACATAACGTAATTGACCCTTTGAAAATCCCAACTCCTAGCAATGCAAATCACCATCATCCTAACTAACTCATTGATTCTAAATTCTTCCATCTTCCTTCCATACTAACATGGTATCATGATAGTAATCAAAACATTGCCAATGTATACACCCTACATCCACATGATCATTAACATAAAAAAGGCACATTGCATCACATCATTATCTTAAGTTATGAGGAATAATATAATTTTTTAATTCTAAGCATCTTAAGAAAGCATTGCATCATACATAATCAGTTGCATCCATTACCATTTGCATATCATTATACCATCATTAACATACATTACATCCATTGGATCATCATTAAAATACATGAAAAAGGCACAAAAAGAAATGCATCCATACATCATATTACATGAACATAAGAAATATGAACAACTCATAGCATCACATCACAATAGAATGCATCCATTCATAACATAAAAGGTGAAGCATCTATATATATCATCAAAAATACACTGTTATGATACAAATCGGATCAAGTGTATATCGAATACATGGTACAATGGGGCAATAATATGGCCCATAAATCAAAAGTGAAAAACTACCTGTGATCAAAAGGGATAGCCCTACTGGTGGCTGCCCTCCCCCACCTGCCTATCACCATGATCCTCTGTCGGTCACCTCTCTATCTGTAGGGAGAAGTTTGGCACTCTACCTGTTGATGGCACTGCATGTCGGTAATGCTGTCGATAGTACTCGACCTCCCTGACAGCCTCTTTGTACTCTTGAATATCAATTGATCGGCCCTGGGATGTGGAGGTTACGCTCACTATTTGTCTCTGTCGACCAGTCTCTTGACCCCTCTTGAATCGTGTTTGGTCTCTCTTGGCTGTAATGACAATAGCCTACTGTCGGGCCTCATCCCGCTTTGTTATCAAAACTTGTACTTGGCCCTGTAGTTGCTGAATCAGTGCATCCCGAGGATTTGGCTATCTCGATGGTTGTGCTCCTAGCTGATGTTGTGGTACCATCTAGGTCTTCCCATCCTATCCTACTGGATGTTGTGCCTAGTCTCTTAAAGGTGACTGCTAAGGAGGTGGTACACCTCCTCCTCCCCGACCTCTGCCTATTGCCCTACCCCTGGCCCTCTGGTGCAGGAGCACCCATGGGTCTAATGGACCTATAATGTTTGGTTGTGTTTTTTTTCTTGTTTTTGTATTAGAATAAGGTCCTAAGGACCATTTCAAGGCTTTGTAATAGGTCTCCTAGGGATTTGGTGGAGTTTTGGTCTTGATGACCAGTTTTTTGTACAAATAAGGTCTCCATCCTCCTTTGTAAGTCTAGTACATTTTGGAAAATTAACGAAATAAGGATGCCTTGTTGTATCTAGACACTTGAGGGGAGTCACCTTGCTCATTTTATTTGTCTTGTATGCCTTTCACATATTTTGGAAGCATCTTTGTAGGCAAGTTGGTGAAAATTGTCTAAATTGCCTTAATTAGGCATTTATGTGTTCAAGTGAAGTCTAAATGTGTTTCCAATGACCAACTGATTAAAATGGCAGTTGGAGGAAGTTGGAGGGAGTTATGAGGCTTCAAATATGCCTCTCTTGGTCTAGGCAAGGTTGTTAAAGAAGTTTAGAAGGAGTTTTCAAAGGAGAAATTGTTGTTTTTGAGTTTTTCATCAAGAAACTGCTGATTCTGTGCATTGTACGGAATTTATATGTTGTTTCATATTATAATCCTATAATGGTTGGATATATAATTGAATCACCTTTCTTTTGGCATTTGAATGGTGTGATTTCATTGAAAATTGAGTGAGATATTGCCATTTTACTACCGGATGGTCTCAAACCCCATGTTTTCCTCTAGAATTAGCTGATCCCATACTTGGTACGATCTGTACATTCTATTTTATGGTTGAAGGGTGTAATTTTTGGAAAGATAATTGAATAATATTTCTTTTGGAGTTGGAGTGGTGATATTTCATTGAGTAATAAGGGAGATATCTTAATTTTACTCCCGGGTGGTCTGAAAACCCTCAAAATCAAGGTTTTGAGCAAAAAATGGATGCATCTTCCATTCCCAGACTGTAGCATTGCAAAATATTGGTGGGATGGAAGGTATGAGGGTGAAATTTTATGTATCAGAGGTCTTGGAGAGCAGCAAGAACTTTGGAGGTAAATGGTGCAATGTTTTGGCTTGACATCTCTATGTGGCAAGCCCATGTGACAAGCAAAAAAGTGAGTTTTTGCTTTATTTTGAAGAATCTGTTTGAAAGAAACTTAGGAATGATGGTAATAGGTGTGAAAAACCTGTAGGAGTTCATTTTTTGGATTTGGGGTGAAGGGGAGAGCCTAGATAGTCAAGACCTAGGTGTAGGTCTGTGAATTAGGCCTTTTGGAGTAGTGGTAGAAAGGGCCATTGTGAGTGATGCCTTGATAGTCAAGAGGAAATGTTTTGGAACTTTGTAGGGGTCCATTGTGGATGTATAAATTCATAGGTTTGGTGCCTTGAAAATAATCCATGTGGTTTTTATATTGACTATCCTATCGGGTAAGGCTACTAGCCTTTTGACAAAAAAGTGCCTAATTCACCATAGTTTGTGGAAGTTTGTTGAAACCTAAGTGCTAGAGGGTATTTTACATCATATTTGGGTGTTTTCTATCCCTGCCACTCTACAACACCCTCCGACATGGGATCACTTCCCTGGGAACTATCAATCTTAGTGGAGGTCGAAACCATGCCTTGTATGCTGGAGTGACCCCTACATCTGCTGGCCCCTGATCATATGGCCACGACCGAGCCACTAACTGTCTGAACAAGGAAATTGCCTCCTCTGCTAGAATTGGTTGTCCCCATGATGTCTCCCTCGGGGTATGGGAAAAGAGTTCCATGTACTAATCATCGGGTTTGTCCTGCATCTCACCAAACTGCTTGGGTACCCTATCAGGAAGGTACCTCTCTACCATGGAATGCTCTCGGCCCTGCATGAACTTGTCCTATCAAGCAAAGAAAAGCTACTATGCATCATCATACCATGAACCTATACCAATCCATGGCCTCCATATGAACACTATCATCTCATCCAAAACCTGCCACCAGTAGACCACACCGTCCGTAGCCATGTGGGTAAAGTGGATCTCTGCCCTACTGTACCACCACACAACGAGATCATCAATATCTATAATAATGGGTGTCACAAATGGGAAAAGTGCGAGGATCAACTCCCATGCCCAAATGTGTAGAAGAGTCACTTTGGCCCCGAAAGCCTAACCATCTAGGTAAGAAAACTCGTGTAAATCTTTGTACAAAGAGGTCAACAATATTGGTCCCCAGGAAAAGCACACTCAACGAATGCACATCTGCTACCATGCTAATCCCCAACTTGGACTGAAATACCAACCACGCTGATTAGGAGCTACAAGATCAAAAATGATAGCAGCCACAATCAACCTGTAGGTAGGAGCCCTACCCTGATACCACTCCAAGTCTATCTGACCATCACAAAGGATAAGCTCATCAAGGCCCATAACATCAAAGCAGTCATCCCTACCCTCCTCCAGATTGTAGATCACTCGGGCTCCATGAATGGGTAATCGGAGGATGTGCCAGACATCCTCAAGGGTAATAGTGGCCTCGCCAGTAGGAAGATGAAAGGATGACATCTCGTTGTGCCACCGCTCAGCTAGGGCAGTCATCATACCCAAGTGTGCTCGAACAATAGGGACATATGCAATGTGCCATAGCCCAAGAATCCCAAGCTGCTCTTGGAGGTATACGTGCATACCCTGTAATCACTCGAGTACTGGCCACTAGTGCTCCCTTAAATGAATTACCTCGCGACCCTCCTACACAAGGAAAGAAGCCACGTCAGTTTCCCTAAGGAAAATATGCTACCCGTATCGTGTTTCACTTTTGGAATAGCAAAAGTGGCGTTGTTCTCAAAATAGGCATAGTTTGTAATATCCCAAACTGTGCCGCACAATTCACTTTGATGCACCCTTTGGACAAACTGTGCCATGTGGCGCTACTTGTGTGCATGACCAGGTTTGGGGTTGAAACCCTAAATTCTTAAAGTGCATCACACAGTGCTCTATGCATAAGCGGTTCTAAATAGGACCGCACGGCCCCGAATTAGCAGTTTCTGCTGCACCATATAGCGTCGCGCCACCTCATCCTAACCTAAACTGTATTTAATGCACACATAACAAGAAAATTGAAAGTCAGATAGGGGTACATACCACGGGCCCCGCAACGACTGGTCATTGATGCACTCGTACCTGCTCTAACATGTGCCTAGGAAGTTTTCATTGTGCCATCTTGACCAAGACTCAAGGCTCAAGGTGTCAAATTTTCAGAGGATTAGGATTGCAAATGCATTGAAAGTGACCCCTCAAGGTCTATTTAAACCTAAAAATTAGGGGTTTTGACCTAATTTGACCTTCCAATTAGGGTTTTGGGGCCCCAATCCCTTTTTTGTCCAATTGAAAGCCATTCTATATCCTTTCTGGCATTTTAATGCATTTTTTTGGCATTTTGGGGCATTTCTGGCCTGTCGGGCACTTTATCCACTTTTTTCGCGAGATCATCCAAAAAATCAAAATTTTCATCCGATCTCTTGAGGGGGCAATATCTAGCAATATCCTTCTGTTGGGGCAGTAGTGGGGCATCTGAAAAATTCAAGAAAATCTTGAACTTTTGATCATAACAGTTATTCTTTGAATCAATGCAATAAGTACATTGCTTCAAAGAGGGGCAAAATGTAGACATGGAAAATGTACATTTTCTATTCGACACACTTGATCCTGATTACTAACATCATTTCTTCCTGAATCATACTTTCAGCACTTCATCATATTTTTTATCTTAATTTAATGGATCATTATTTATCTAATTATGTCTTCTTCCTCCAGTGATTAAATTAATCAATTTAATTTAATGAACCTTACTTTGTTGTTTAATTAAATAAATCATTTTATTTGATTAAAATCCCTAAATTCCTTTTATTAAATTGAATAAATTAAACCTTATTTTATTTAATCTAACATATTCCTCCTTAGTTAAATAAATCAAGTCATTTAATTAATCATTTACTCTCAATCTGATTTAAATAAATACATCAATTTAACTCAAAATTGTCAAATCATCTAATTCTTCATTAAATTAATCAAAACATTGATTAAGTTAATCCCTCTCACTTAAATCCTCTAGAGAATGCGAATTGCACAATAAATCAATTACTTTGATTTATTTAATTCTCTATTTTTCCTCACAAAGCATGAAAAGAGAATATTCCCTCATTTGAATTCAAAAAGGCCAAGACTTGGTCCTTCCAACAAGGCATTTAAGGCCTCTTACATATCCTTGGCCTTGAGCCAAGTGACATTAACTTCATTTTCCTTCCCTCTTCAACATGTCATTTCACAAATTCAAATTCAAACTAAATGCATTTATTGGCACTTTGGCCAAAATGTGCACAACCATCAACCATTCACATCATGACATGTGGCATCCAACCATTGGATTGAAGGTTAGTCCCACATTGCTCAAAGCTTGCTCATTATTCCAAATTTAAATCTATAAAGTGGAGGCTTCTCTCCTCATTTCTTATCCACAATCTCATGCAAAGTTACTCTCTTCACATTGAGAGCTAATTTTTCCCATTTTCAAAACTTGTAACAAGGTTATGCTCAAATCTCTTTGGGAGATTTGACCATTTATCAATCACTCACAATTTCAACTTAGGAGCTAGTAAAGGGCCAATTTCAACATTCAATTAGCACCAATTCCCCCATGGGATCACTATTCTATTTATTTAATTAGGATTAACACTCACTTATTTAGATTTTGTTCTTCATCATTTCCTAGTTTAAGTTTAATAGATAGATTTCATGGGGAATCTTTCATGCTATTTTGCATATTGAGCTAATGATTTGACATGTTTGTTTCTCTTGTGCATTTGTAGGTTTAGGGGTTCACAAATATAATATTAATAAGATAACATTATTAACATATGATACAATTAGTCATTATTTACTATATTTATATTATTTTGATTATTTATAATATTTATATTTACACAATATTTATATTATATTATTTTACTTAATATTATATTTATATTATTACATATTTATTATTATGTTTTGTATTAATAATATGATAATGAGCTACTACATTGTCCTTACTTGAAATCTGAAACTTCCCTAAGGCTATAAGCCAAAAAATATCACTATTTCAGCTGCTATAAATATGTTGAACATGTATAATTTGCAAGGATAGTTACATTACATATGGTATGGAGCTATATTTTTCCATTTTCCTCCATACTATACAAAAATAGACTTAGGAACGTTGCCAAATCATAGTCAAAAGAAGGAAGCACGCTGCCCAATCCCCTATAGCAGCCCTGCTAGAGGTCTCCACTTCCTCCCCGCCATTGTCATCATCCACATATCCCCTACTAGGATCAACTTCACCCACCATGGACTACACATCACTTGTTTGCTACTTGGAAGGTTGAGGACCCCTATGTCTCTCCTGCACCTCCACTGTCACATTGAAATGCCTTTGAAATTCATTGGTGGCCTTCAAGAAAATCTCATGTTCTGCACCTTCCAACTGACAAGCATGCCCACATCTGACTTCTTCTTTGCTAACTCTCATTGAGTCATCTCTAATTAGGTTGACAAAAATTGGCAAAGAGGTCTCTATATGTAATAATACTTGCATGGCAATAGAGAAAAGTGTGAGTCTTTTGGATGAATCAGTAAGGGACCTTCTTGTACCTTTAAATTTTTCATAATTCCTTTCTTTCCAATTGTGCCACATTATTTCAGTAGAGAGATAAATCCAAATCATTTTACAATATTTATTATTTTTCTATCAAATTTTAGGACATATTTCCAAAAAACCTTATCATTAGCATCCCAGATTTTTATATTACCACAAAACATCCTCCAAATTTATTTAGTATAAAAACAATCAAACATAATATGTTTTACAAATTTAGGAGTCTTACAAACATTACAAACATCAATATCATCACAATTATATTTAAAAGGAATTCTTTGAAGAGGAGCCATCCACTTGAAAAATCCTTTTTTGGTTCAAGACCACTATACCAAATATCATTTAGGGTTGCATGCCATTCTTTATCATTAAGAGACAAATTCCAATAATTTTTCAAGTGCTCCAAGATTGAGGTTTCACAAGTTAAAACTTTATAAATTATCTTAGCTTTAAGTTCAGATAAAGGTCCCCCATCCTTCCAAACAATGTCATTGGATAGATCACAGTTACTACCTATATCTAGGGGAAAAACAACATTCTTGCATGCTTTAGAGAGTGTGGAGTAAGAATTGAAGTGAGAGGTTGGGAGGTCAAACTCATTTTCCAGTTTAGACCAACTTTTAATTTCCCCCTCAGGGAGAATATTACCAAATGTTGTAATACCTTTTTGGTTCCATTTTTTGGTTGAGCAACCTTGTAAAAGGGTGAGAGATTTTCCATTATGGAATGTATTCCACCAAATTGAACTATAAATTTGGCACTTTCTATTATTACCAAGGGTTATATTGATGGATTTGAAATGATAATTTTGTTTGATTAGCTCCTAGGCCTTCCAAAGGCTTTGAAACATTGTTGAGCCAGCTGGGGACAACTAGGTTTTACTCATGAGAATGTCACTCAAGGGCAACATTTTCTAGGATTTTTCTTTCTTGGGAACAACCAAATAGATATTATTCCTCACTAGAACCTTCCAAGGTTCATTTACTTCAAGGGATTTAATAGTCCATTTCATTGCAAGAGAAATGCCCTACAGTCTAAGGGCTTTCAAACCAAGGCCACCCTATGATTTTTCTAATCAATACCATTCCCACTTCACCGCATGCTTCTTCCTCTTCCCTTTCCCATTAGACCACAAAAATCTCCTTATTTTTTTTGAATCTCATTGACCTAGTAGCTAAAAAAAACTTGACTAAGGAAAAGTAAATTCTATAGGAGGACAAGACGTTTTGGTATACCTATAGCCTCCCCCGCTAGAGATAAGTACTACTTATTCCAGCTAGCAATTTTTTGCTCAATTTTTCTTTTAATATAGTTCCAAATTTTCTTGAGGTTTGGGTCCACCGCAAAAGGGATACCAAGGTACCTTACCTATAGTTTGGGGCCTCCCCACTAAAATATAAAATATTTGTACTATTTCAGAGTTCTATCATCCCAACCTAGGGCAACAAATTTGGCATTAGATATCTTTCCCCCTAAAGCCTTACAAAATATGTCAAGTTTCAACATTAAGGATTTCATGTTTTTTTTTTCCATATTCATAAAGAGTGTAGTGTCATCTACAAATTGCATGTTTAAAAGCTCCCCCTCCAGTAGCTTGAGCCTCTAATCCTTGGGGAAATAGTATTGACCCTTAACAAGTAGAAGAAGGCGTCAGATATAATTATGAAGAGGGTAGGGGCCAAGGGACATCCTTGAAAAACACATATTTCTAGTTGGATTTCTTCCTAGAGTGAGCCATTTACATCAATTTGAGCATTAGCATTTTTTAGGAGGATATCCAAAATTTTGCAAAACTGTGCAAGAAATCCAAATCTTTATTCTTTTTTAAATTTTAATGTAACTTTTCAACAAATCTCTTATGTTTTTAAATTAATGATTTATGGTTCTATGATAAAGATTGGGTTTAGAGTTATGATTAGTGTTCAATCATATTTAGTGTTGCCATTAGAGTTGGGAAGATGAAGAAGGGGTAGATCTAGAAGTTCTACTAGATGTGGGAGAGAGCCTCATGATGAGAAGAACAATGGTGCTACCAAAGGAGGAACAAGTGCAAAACAAAGGGCGTGATGAATCTTGGCTTTGAACAAATATCTTTTTAACTAGATGAATCTCAAGAGGAAAGGTATGCCAAGTTATTATTGGTGGTGGGAGTTTTGAAAACATGGTTTCTAAAAAATGGTAGATAAACTATAATTACCCTATGAAAAACATCCCCACCCTTACTATATTGCATGGTTTAAAAATGGAAATGAAGTAACTATTGATAAGAGATGCTTAATCAAGTTTTCTATAGGAAATATTTATAAGGAAGCAATATGGTGTGATGTCATTCCAATGGATGCATGCCATGTGTTGTTGGGAAAGCCATGGCAATATGATAGGAAGGTAATCCATGATAGAGAGAATATCACATACACTTTTTGGAAGGATTTCTCTAAAGTGATTTTATTAAATCTTAAGGATGAAGGGAAAGTTAAATATATGTTTTCCACAAGAGAACTTGTCAAAGAAAGGAAGGTGAAGGGTTTTTTTTATGCACTAGTGATGCAGAGAGAAGGAAGTAAAGAAAAACATGTACCAACATAAGCAATTGAGTGTCCTTTGGAGGATGTTGATAATAATTTTTAATCATATGCTGCAAATTTTGTCTACATCATTACACCCTTAATCTTAGTGTGTGCATAGGGTTATGAGTAGTCACCTTGTGACTACCTAGTGTATGCAAATGGTTATGAGTAGTAGGCTTATCTATAACTTAACTCTTAATTAAGTTTTATGGTAATTATTATATTATTTATATATTTAGGTAATCCTAGGTGTTATATTTAATTGTTTAAGTCAACCGAGATGACAACTAGAGAATAATTAGGTATATATACCAAATAGAGGCCGTATGTTTATTAGAATTAAATTTTGGATTGTGTTCTCATTGGATATATTTGGAGGTTTACCCCCCTCAAATTTGCTTGTTACTCTCAATTATTTTCAAGTATTTGTAAAATATGTCATAGTATATTCCTTTTTAGTGTAATTTATTCTATTATATACTTCTATGAAAATGATTTAATTTTAGGTATGGAATATATTTATTGAAGTATTTAATGATTGCATGGATTCATGTCAAGCCTCCAATAAGAGAGTAAAATGTAATTCCCAATCAATTTTTTTTCAACATTTAAAACTATAGAGATGAGAACAAAAAACCAAAATAATTGATCAATATTTGAAAAACTAAATCAAAAACATTTTATATTGGACACTATTGTATTTTCATAAGAAGGTACTAATAATTATAGTGATAATTGTTTTTTAAAATAATAAGAAATAAAAAAGGACACATTAAGGAAAAATATTACATGTGCCAAATTATGATATGGCTTAAGGATTAAGAGGTTGTAATTAGTATCATGAAATATTGCCACTTAAAAAGGGATTGATATCTCACATTTAAAAAAAATACATAGCTTAGAAATTAAGAAAATGGTATTTATGTTTAATAAAATCTCTTTAAATAAGATTGAAAAAAGGTGTAATGCCCCGCCAAGTAACCTTAAAGGAGGTTGCAATTAACATCATAAGCAAACCAATTTTTTTTTTATAAAGTGCATTTAACATACACATTCACTTACTAATTAACAACAACCTCTAAGGCTACAAGGTTAGGATTACTTAAACCCACATATACATATTACATATAACCATAGCCTTATGAACTTTATGAAATAAACATCATACATCATAAGAATACCACATAACATAATAAGATAATCAACCAAGATACAATCTCATAATCATTATCTTATTCCAATAGTTACATCACTCATTCCCAGAATGAGACAGTAGTACAAATGTATTACAATTACATAACTCCACCTCATAAACATAAGAGGGATAAAATAACTTATACAAGTTAAAATATTACAATGCAAGCAATTACAACAAGAACCGTGAGCTGTCCATCTGGATGTCTCGCCACCAAGTACTGAAGATAGATGGGGACCCAACGGTTTTGGTGCATGTTCCACCCAACCAATGTGGTACCCGAAGGCCCACCCCCCATGCTAGGAGATAGTAACAAAGTAACATGGACAAAGATTCTACTACCTCTAACCAAAGACAAACTCATACTGACTCATACTGTTATGACCAACCAAATGAATTAACAAGTACAACTCATTCACCATACAAGTATGAATCAAATACAATACAAGTACAACTCCAACATCACTGACATAGGTCACATTATTTCCAGACATAAAGTAGATCAAATATGTTCAAATAACCATACACATAAAATAATTAACAATAGTTGTCATAGATAGAGTGTCATCGCAAGGTTTGTAATGAGATCTCCTCTAGGCATTCTTCATAGGCTCTGGCACAAGTAATCCTGATGGCCTCAACCGAATCCCAGCACTCTTACTCACTCATGCGGAATCAACTACCTCTCGCAAGGACAAGATAGTTGATCTTACCATTCCAGACCTTCTCACTCATCCCAAGTCTAAACAAGCCCTTGTGTCTATGAGAGAGGATTAAATTATCTTGATTAGTGAGAAGTTAGTACTAATTTTCTAAGTATATTACTTTAATTATCACTTATTTAAATCACTCCTAAAGGTTATCCAGTTTACCTCTTTGGGCTCTGGCGCCTAATAGAATCCACTCTTCTATTCGACAACACACACCTAAATAATCCACCAAGGGAACCACAAGTGCATACCAACTAGGCATCATAATCCACTCCAACACAAGGAGGATACAAATAATAGAAACTCACTCCAAACATCTTGGAGGCAACAATCACATAGTCCACTCCTTTCACAGGAGGTACAAAAGATCTCAATCCAAACATCTTGGAGGAAACAACACATAGTCCACTCCTTTCATAGGAGGTACAAAAGATCTCACTCCAAACATCTTGGAGGAAACAACACATAGTCCACTCCTTTCACAAGAGGTACAAAAGATCCCACTCCAAACATCTTGGAGGCAACAACACATAGTCCACTCCTTTCACAAGAGGCAACAAGATGAAACCACATAACAAGGTCACTCCATATAAGGAGACACGGATCCCATAATCCACTCCTAAACCAAGGAGGTGCAAACATCCCCGTTCATGAAAACCGGGTAAAACTGAACATGCACTACCCAAGGAAAACAACTGGATGGCATAAAGATTCAACAACCCTTATCCTCTAGGTTCTTCTGGAAGACTTATAATTTAGGACTAACACTAAATCCCAAAACCAACAATGCAACTTGACGACATAGCAACAAAAGCATTCAAGTCATCAATCAAATCTAATATTTGGATTTCCTAAATCCATACTCATTCAATAGGTAGTGTTGACAAAGTCAAAGACACAATAACTAGATCATCTAAAATAATCATAACCTCTATTTCCTTTTTTATTATTGGGAATCTAAAACAATTAAACTTACTTCCCTTTACTGAATACAGAGAATTAAATCCTTTAAGATAATCATAAGGAAGATACTACTTTTGGATATACTAAATCCATATCTCTTTCATAATCCAATCACAATGATTCAATTAATCTAAATAGAAATTAATAAATAATATAATTGATTGCCTCATCAATAAAACAACTTCTTAATTTACTTTTAAATCGACACAAATCCATGCAAGTAAACTTTTTCCATTTCCTAACCAAATCTTACATCTCATTCAATTTTTTATTTAAAACATTCAATCACTTTAATATAATAACATATTGTTTCTCTATCTATTTTTCATATACACTAATCAATCCATTTTTAAATTTCTATTCAATAATACATTGTATGCATCTCATTAAAATAAAATACGATAATGAATTTTACACTGAATATATATATATATATATATGCTCCATATTATATAGACACCATTAATATTCCATTCACAATGACTAGATTACTCTATGGCACTAAATAAAACATAATAACTATTTGCCTTTTTCAATATAGTTAGTTCCTAAATTTACTTCTAATGCAACCTAACACTATTGCAACCAATCTTTTCCAATTTTCTATCCGGAGTCTATGTCTCATCAACTATCCATTTAAAAACATGCAATTTCATCAATGTATAAAAATATCTTTTGGCTTGTCTATTTGGCCACGCATTCATATTGTTTTTAATTAAATCTTATTAATTAAAACAAACATTTAAATATAAATATTTCTATAATTCTTCAATATATTTAAATATTTTTCTCTATACATTTTCTACACATACTAATTATTTCTTTTAGAACATTAATAATACCCAATTTACAAACAACAGAATAAAATAAGATAAAATATTATTTATTCTCTCAAATGGATATATACCTTCACTATATATATACTAACTATAAATTAATATATTTAAATATATTTAATCATTAACATATCTTCTATCATTTGCCGAATATCAAATTGATTAATTCAAAATAAAATATCCTTTATCATCAATATTCCAAAATATAAATATATTTTTCTAATTAAATCAAATTAATAATTGGACCTTTTACATATGAATTTAAATTCCACAATTCAATTTTAAATTATGCATTCTTTAAATCAAATATTTAACTCCTTCAATTAAACTTTAACATGCCATTCTAAAATGAACAATAATTTCCCCATATGTTTATAATTTTAATTCCACTAATCTAATATACAAATTTTATTTAAAATAATATAAATAAATATAATACTTTAGTATTATAAATTATAATATAAAATATTATTAAATAATATTTTAATATTATAATAACAATACATAAAATATTAATATTTATAAATATCAATTTATTATTATTTTATTTTCAGAACAGCCATGGGAAAATAATTTAACAGCAGTCTCATGTTTCAAGCATAACTCAAAAATTACGATCTGGGTATTTAGGATTTTTGGACAGAGGTAAAAAAAATTTAAAATGCAAAAACCCTTTAAATTGCTTGAAAACTTAGTTTGTGAAAGTAAAGTTATAGGTGACGCAATCAGACCATTTTACCATGAAAAATATAACTATACTGCAGATTTTAAAATCCGATTTTTAATAATAAACAGAGGGTTTCATTTTCTAAAAACATTCTAAATGCATTGTTCAATTTCTATGTTTGATTTCAATAACAACAAAATCGATTTCCCCAAATAATTTAAATTCAACTAAGGTTTTCACAATTTTCACTCAAGAATTTTCACAAGCAAAGGCTGTAAATTTGTTTAATTATTTTCTTCTAATATCAAATTTATTTTCTAAAACAGATTTAACAAATAAATCTTTAATCACTACTATTTTAAAAAAAACAATCAAGAACAATAAAATACAAAGAGGAAAACCTGGTACAAGAAGCTACAGGAAGAGATGAATTTCTGATGCAAGCCTCCTCCAAAGATTTCTTGAATTTTCTTCAATCCTCCAAAGAATCCAATCCAAAATCTAACAAATGCAAACAATCTTTCCTTCAATCAATTCTACAATCGAACTTTCTTCAAACCCTTGTGCAAATTTTCCAAAATTTCTTCCCTACTGTAAAAATGTATTTTTCTAAAAACTTTTTCCTCTAAAATTAAAACATGTATTCTTTATAAATCAAAAATACCTAATACAACCCTAATTCACATTACATGCAAATTAGATATTTCAGTTTTAATTTTTACAACCCTAATTCATATTACATGCAAATTAGATATTTCAATTTCACTTTTCAAAAACCCATTTTCAATTTAAAATGCAATTTCAAATAATAAATTAATTTCCAAAGTTGCAACCAATTTTCCAAATAAACATTTAATTACAATTTGTAATTTAATTCCCACACGTTGGAATTAAATTCCAAAATTAATTCTAATTCTTTTATTTTCTTTCATTCTCTTGCATCAAGTTTAATTAATTAATTTAATTATTTAATAACTAAATTCAACCCCTTGGATCAAATTTAATTAATTAAATAAACTAAATATAATTAATTAATTTAAGTATAAAATTTTATCCACATTGCATTATTTAAATTAAATAATCATCAACATGATTTAAATGCAATTATTCTAAGTATCTATTTCCAAATCAATAATCCTTCAGAAATAAATAACACTAAAACAAGACAAACAATAACTCGACACACACAACTGACGACACACTAAGGCTAGGGCATAGACTTGACACATGTTACCTAGCTACTATCTCCCGTTCAACTTAAACGTCGGATCGACACACTCAAACCTGTGAAGCTAGGTGGAGTCGGTGTCTGTACCTACAATCTTGCAACCAAGTAAACAACATCATACAATATATCCATCATATAATACACACCGTGAAGAAGGAATTACGGATTCACAGGGCGCTCGCAAGCGAGTGATGCGAACTCGTCCTCTTCACCCATACACTCATCAAACCTGACACTTCCATCATAATTCCAATAATCTCATAACAATATCTCATGTTAACTCTACAACAACATTAATCTATAATGCATGTGAAACAATAATCAGATAACTACATCCCACAATAATAGTTGTCACTTAATGGTAGCGATCAAATCATCATAACAAAATGTATCCAATATCAAAGTAACTGCAACTAAACATAGCATAAAACAAACCAAACAAGAAGAAAAACGGAGGGGTATTACAAAAGGGAAAATGACAAAAATATTTTTTAAAGATGGTTGATAATCGACATGTACATGGCATAGAGATTAGGAGGATGGATTAATAGCATGAATGTGGGTTTATTATTAAATTATTTATATCTCAAATATACAAAATTATGACGTAGCTTAAAGATTAAGAAAGTAATATTTATGCTGAATAAAAGGACTTAAAATAAGATTGACAAAAGAAAAAAAAGATTGAAATAGTCTCATTAAAGGTGATTTCTAACTCACATGTACAATAGTATGGCATGTCTCAAAGATATGTCATAAATGATAATTCTTAAAATAAGATTAGTGGCTTACATATAAAAAATCATGACATAACTTAGAGATTACGAAAATAATATTTAGACTAAATAAAAAGATTATTAAAATAGGATTTGATATTCCATACACAAAAGAGTACAACATAATTAAAATTAGGAAAAATAAAATTAATATTCATGAAAAACAATCATACCTATTTTTAATAATTAAATTATGTGCAAAAGATATACATAAAATATAATAAAATATTTTTTCAAAATTTATATGCTAAACAACTAAAACATAACAAACAACAAATGTACTACTAGATCCTTATAAAGTGATTATGATATACTTATCATTAATCAAATTTCCTTAAAATTTCGTAATAATTTATCATTAAACATATTAATTATGATCTAGTATAAATTCCTTTCAATTTTTTTGTAATTTATTGAGTGTGTTAATTATGATCCATTATGATAGAAAGACTTCTTTTTCTTTTATTCAGTATTTTCACTATAAATTATTTTCAACTTTTTGAAATTATGCCAATAGATACTGTAAAATCTAAATTGAAACTACATGCTTAATGTTGAATACTTTCCAAACATCCACCCACTTGCACATCAAGAACTATGAAACCATTAGCTCTAGAAAACTCTAGATTCTTAATTAATTGGGGTTTGAGACATGGGAGACTAGATTAAATTTAGCTAACTGGGGCTTGAGATCCATAATATTATTAATCTATATAAACTCATGCACTTTAATGTTCTTGAATTGAAGTCATTCATGTTTCATAAATTATAACTAGATTAATTTTGAACTTGAATTTAGTTAAAAAAATGGGTGTAAGAGAGAGTAAATTATATCTTATTAGGAGATTAAAGTTCAGAATGCTCATGGGGACATAGTGTTTTGTGCCTCATATTCAAACTAGATAGAAAATAAGATTTTATATAAGATTAGTTTTTGAATTATTTAAACTTCAAACATTTGACTTAAATGGTGTAGTAAATAAAAAATTATGGTCAAATTGATTTCAAAGTAGCACTTAACTTAAAAAATATAGATGCAAGAGATTGATTATATTAATTTTCATTGAAATCTATGAAGTCTATAATTAGAAAATATTCAAGCATTAAAGAGCTATGATATGGCACATGTCCAACCCATCACCATAGTGAAAATTGGTCATGAAGTTTACATTTAATAGTAATAAATATATAAATAGTAGGTGTCAATCTACTAAAGTACAAATGATTTGATGGACACAAAATAGAATAAATCAAATGGAGGATCACTACACATTCAAAATAGAGATGTGTGTGGATTTTTTAGATACTATTTATCAACAAATAGGAAGTGCCACCTATTTGAGTGTATAGGCCCATGCCAACCTATTGTTCTAACTAAAGCTCCATCATCAAATTTTTAGTGGATACAAATGAAAAATTAGATTCCATAAACATTGCTAGTAGAAACACAACCCATGGATAACACTAAGCTATGGAGATCTAAAAATGGCACTAGCAGTGCCCTGCCTAAAGCTACACTGATCATGTTTTGACCACTATGTGTTGTCTAACCACAAGGTTCCATGAAACTTTATCCATCCACCATTGCTCCATATCAAAGTTTTATGCATAATTTTTTTTAAAATCCTTGCTACTATTCACATAGTGGTCATAACATTATTTATCACTATTTACACTATTCCAAAGGAACTTCAATGGGATTTGATGAATTCTGACTAGGTGGGATACCATATGAAGAAAAAAAATGCTTAGATCATTATTTTGATGATATTTTAATATTTAGGCACATTTTGTGAACCAAGTATTTTATTATAATTCATTTTAGGTTGGTTATATGGTTAAAGATTTATACTCCCTATAGGATTTGGAATAGGGGACAATTATTATTAGCTTTGAAATCTTCATACATTTGTCCCAAAGATTCATTTTGATAGGCCTAATAACTCTAGGTTAGCCATGGTTATCTTTCCAGTTCTAGTTGAATGGTTATGGAAACTTAACAATTATGAAGAATAGTATCAAAGAGAATATGAGGTGAAGATGTGGATCCATGGTTGAAAGCCTTGAATGATAAAAAAAAATGTGAAGTTGCTAATGCCAAATTTTTGTTCCCATAATTTAGAAATGATACTCAATGATTGTGATGATAGATATGAATGTTTCTTAATTAATTTTATTTGATGGTGAATAATTTGATGCTCTCTTTACTTGTTGTAAGTCTAGGATTCTATAAATATTATGGAAATATATTGAGACTTGAGGAAGGTGTACTATACTTGGGTGCATGGATCTTCTATAGCAACAAGGTCACTTTTACTTGATGGATGGAGAACTAAAACTACATAAGAGAGATATGAATGGAATGACTTTGACTTTGAGTTTTAATGAACTCATATGGAGGTCTAGTAGGACTTGCCTTATATAATTGTATCTTAAAATTAAATTAGGTCTTACCCTATAAAGGTGGACCTAAATTTGAGATTAGGTTGACTTAGTCAAGGAATGAACTATAAGATCACCTCTATAAAAGGAATAGTGCCATTTAGTTTTGAAGAGGGGGATCTAGGAGAGATATTTTTGGGGAACAAAATAAACTACCATATGGAATCGTGGTGGAAATTGTCATGTTTCCATAAATTTCTAGTTCTCCACCTCAAATGGTTATGCATTTTTTATTTTTTGTTTTGAAACTTGTATTATTTGGTGGAATTCAATAAAGTGTTGAATGTTTACATATTTCTTTTATGGTATATTTTTCAAAGATTTTATAATACTTGTGCATGTAATATGGTAGTTTATGCAATTAGTTTTCTATTTTCACAAAATTCCTTAGGATCTTGAACCTCTAATGTTTATGATAGTGTCAAATACTAGTCATAGAATTGTAGGTTGATAAAATTTCACTATATCTTTCAAGACAAGGAATAGTAAATCAAATGCAAAGTTGATTCTCTTTATTTTTAGTTTATTTCCTCTCTAAAACCTTATCTTTTTTTTGTGCAAATTTGGTTAGTTTAGGAGTAGGCTAGCCCATTTGATTAGGATCTTAATTTTAACAACTTGTTATAAATATTTTTTCTCATGTTTGCAAGTTCTCCTATTGTTGTTACAATATTGAAAGTGTTCATTTTTGTGCAATAGGTGATTGAAGCATTTTTTTTATGCATTGTTTAACTTATTTTATGACCTCCTAATGCAAATAACCACATTCTTAATTGATTACTAGAAAAACTTTATAAAAGTACAACTACATAAGCCACTAGATTATCCAACATTGTTAAGATTTGACACAAAGGGACCTTGGGGTTATCAATATTTTGAGGTTGGTTTCCTTCCAGGAGAGGTGGTGAATTTGGTGTTCTCCTTGTATATCGATGAGTGTGTCAAAATAATACTCAATGGGTACACATTAATAACTGGAAAATCAATTATAATTATAATAGTATTTACCTGTTATGCAGTTTTTGCACACACGCCCCACTGAAAGTAGGGACCCTCTTTCTCACTCTTTTGGTTTTTGCTTTTGGTGTCTTGGCCTTTCTATTTTTGGAGTTTTGTTTGTTTGGGAATGTGCTTTGATGTTCATCTTTCCTGTTGGAATAGTCCATTTATGATTTATTTGGAAAACCTTAAATTTTGGGCTCATTCCGATTTTTTTACTATTTTCGGGAAAATCCACCCTGGGCGGACTTTCCTGGTTTCCTTTCGGAGCTTGGTAACATCTGCTTTTTGTTGAAGTCTGGGTATTTTGGTCATCTACGAAAATCTGACATGTCCGGATTTTTCAAAAGTTCGTTGCTCTGTTGGATTCCCAGATTTGGTCTAGGCTTTCTTATTGATCACATTAATGGGTGATTGCATGACTTCTTAGGCAGTGTTATATTGGTTTATGGGGAATGACTTTCCATTTGAGTTCTATTGTTTGCTTGCCATTTGAGTTTGGAGTGCTTGAGCCTGAAGTATCATTGTTGGATTGTGCATTTGGGAATCTATTTGATTGATTGCAGTTGGATTTCTTGAGTATCATTCATGTTTTGCTCGAGCTTTGAGGTTCTTGTTGGTTTCTTGATTTCGATTCCTCTATTTTCATGGTATGTGAATTATCTCTCTCTCTTTTGATGGATATCTTTGTTGTATGCATTTTCATGTTATTCATTGCTACGCCCTTGTTTATTGAGTGCATGCTTCTTGGGCGTTTTGGGGGTTTATGTCTTGCTAGTTTGGCATTTTGGGTTTTTGCGCTTGGGAATTTCCCCATTCTATTCATGTTCCATTCTTGGGTGTTGTTTTGGGCCTGCGTTCAATGTTATCTCAAATAGCTTGCTGGTATTTGCCATGAATTCTCTATCTTTATGGGCAAGCAAGTTGTGCCCAAGCTATTCTGTGCATTCATGGCAAAATTTTTAGGGTTCTCGACCTAAGGCATAGCCAATCCCTCTCAATTTACTGAGAGGTGAGTTTTGAATTCAAGGTTGATCCATTGGAGGTCTAGGTCAAGTCATTTTTGAGCTCCAAGTTCTTAAAGCATGATCATTCGATCTATTTGGCTGAGGACGAGAGAAATGTAGGTGTTCAGGTTTTCAGTGTCTTCACAGAATTTCCCATCTGTCGGAATTTCTCGATTTTTCCCATTTCCTATTTATTCTTTGCAATGTGCTTTAATCTAGGTTTTTACCTATCTCGTGGATTTCTGTTGCCTCAGGATTTCCCTGGGGCCCATTGCTTGGTCATTTTTTCCTGAAGTCGGGCATTAGTGGTAAAATTGTATTGATTTCACTAAAATCCATACCATTAGGATTTTCCCAAATGTTTTGCATTTCCTTCATTTTCTCGGATTGCTGAAACTATTGTCATTCTCAAAGATTTCTGTGTAAGGTAGATTTTTCCAAGGTTTTGTGAGAATGAAAAATTTGATGGTTATATGAATATTTTCTTGGTGATTGTGCATTTTAAATGATCAAATGAACTTATGCTAATATTGTATCAAATCATTCCTAGGTTGAATTGATTTATTAAAATGATTATATGGATATTTGTATGCTTGTTTTACTAGATTTCGCCTGGTCCGGATTTCCCCGAAACTCCTTTCTAGTCTGGATTCCACGAGGGAGGCTAAATCCAAAACTTTGAGATGGTTGACTTAATATAGATTTTAGACACTTTGTTTATCTTGGATCTTATATTGTTGTCTTTACTTGTTTGCAGACAAGATCAGGTCAAGCTGTTGCTAGGCAAGGCAAGGGAAAGGCAATGAATCCAAGTGTTGAAGGTTCTATTATCTCCACGGTAGAGAGAGTGAAGATGCATATAAAGAGTAGGATTCTTGAGAGCAGGCTGACTTCTATCTGGTTAGGGATTACTGATACCAATGTAGGAATGTGGGACTATGAAGAGTTTAAGGCAGAAATTAGAGCACAAAACCTCCCTTTATTGGCCAAAAGGACACTAGAGTCTAGGTTGGCACATGTGGTTGGATTTCCCTCTATAGTGCAGTGTTATGAGTTGGTGCTTGAGTGTGCTAGGAATTATGACCAGGGTACACAAAGAATAATTAGTCCCCAAGGAAGGATTGTGGTGAACTTCAATCTTGTGTCCATTGCTAAGACCTTTGATATGCTTGATCGGTCACATGTTGTGGATTTTAATATGGATTCAACCAAAAAGTATTATGAGGAGAATGTTGTTAAATCTCAACAGGTTATCAAAATCTTGGTTGGCGAAGCCTAAGTCTCATTTCTCTAAGCTACCCAAGCAACTAGTCAGGCTTAAATTCAGAAGAGACTACTATGATACTATCACACTCCTCAAAATGTTAGTCGGATTGAAGAGTGTAGGGGTATTTGAGAGTTGGATGTTTAATATTATTTCTCAAATGGAGCAAGGTATAGATTACCACTAGGTAGGTTCTATAAGTGCATTGATACATGAGAAAATGTGCAGTGTCCTGTAGACAAAGACCTTCACCATGACTTCCTATTTGGTGTATGCACTTGCAAGGTTTCACCCATACAAGGGGCTGAGCACCAAAGGTGTGTTTGGGTAGGATGTGATCTATGAAGTGTATCCACAACTACACTTGGGTGGAGGAAGCTATAGGATGGTGAATGATGCATTCACCATGTACATCACCAGGTTGCTACAAGGTGCTGAACATGTTAGAATTTTGGACAAGGCCAAAGAGTTGATCAAAAGGTTTGGAGCCTGGTTCATTCAATTCCCTACCTTGTCTTACATAATAATTGATGGTTGTCAAAGGGCTCCCTATAGACTTCCAAGGTACCCAACAAACCATATTATATTGTTGGAGGTTACAAGGAAAATATGTGACTTTGATGTGATTGTTAAAGGGGAGAAACATAAGAAAGGGTTTGGCAATGACTACCCATTGAAGATAGGAAATAATGAGATATTCCCTTACATCTATTCAGCCTATGCTTTTGAAGAAGAGATGAGTACTCTTGGTCTCTCCTTCCATTCCAGGAGGGCCAGGTTTGATATCACTGGTGAGGCACAAAAGAGGGCTAGTAGAGAGTATAGCCACAAGGACAATATAGAAGATTATTGGGCTAACCTTGGTGATGAGTTTGAAGTTAGAAAGAAGAAATTCTCTAGGTTGCTAGTAGACTTAGTGAAGTTATATAACATAAAGGTAATTACTGATCAAGTTGAAGAAGATGGGAGTTTGATTCAGGGCCACATCTTTGAGGCTGTGAAGAACATAATAGTTGGAGAGATTTATTGGCTAGAGGAAGAAAAGACAGAGTTGGAGAAAATAATGACTCTGGTGATCAAATAGACCAAGTTGTGGCTTAAGCATAAAATTTTAGAGTTGAAGAGTGAAGGTGTGCAATGCACCTATGCTTTAATGAGAGACTTGGAGTCTCATTCTACTTCTAAGGAATCACATAAGTAGGATCCCAAGGGTAAGGCCAAGGTGGTCTCTCCTTTCAAGATCAAGGTTAGGGATGTTTCAAACTGAAGAGGTAGTAGAGGCAGGTAAACAAAGAAAGCCCATTTCCAAGAAGAGAAGGAATGTTTCAAGGAGAAAAGGGGCTGAAAAGGATGAAGAATAAAAGGAAGAGGTAGATACCACTACTCCTATGTCCAAGAAAAGAAGACTTGTGAAACTATCACAAAAGGAAAAGGAGACTTCCAAGATAGAGAAGGAGGTTGACCACCTATGGTAGAGGTAGAAAGTTTAGTGGAGAAAACTTAAGTATACATGAGGAGGTCAAGGACCGCTTCCTCAAAGGATGCTACAACAAAAGAAAGTGTTCTCGTGACTGCTCTTGTCATTGAACTAGAGGACATTTTCTTTCCTCAAGAGACTAGCAATGTGCTAGATGAGTGAAGGAATGTTGAAGACCCTAAGGACTTGGGAGAGGAAGAATTCCAGGAAGGAGATCTTTATAGTGTAGAGGAAGAAATTGACAAGGTAATACAGTCTCCTTTGGCGGCCTATGTAGATTCTTCTACAGAGGTTCATGAGGACAAATCCCCTCAAAAGGAGGAGATATTGGCTAAGATTCCCTCACGAGCACAGGACAAAGGGGAGGAATAGTGTCAGGATAAGGATGATTCAGCTAAGGAGATCCCTAAAGAGCCAAGTATTGAGAAGGATGCAACCAGTGTTCAATAGGAATAGGATAGGAAAGATAGGGTGCAAACAGAGTCCACTGTTCTAGGTTGGTTGGATAGGGAACTAAAGAGAAAATTAGTTATAGTGGAGGACACTCCTCCCAATTGGGATGACCTAATGGATAACATGTGGAAAGGAAAGACAAAGAAGAAATCTAGGTTCATTTCCATAATTGAAATAGATCGATCAAATAACAGGGTGGCCCATATTGCTACACCTTCTCTTGATAAAGATAGAGATGGGGTGACTACAAAATAATATCATGTGCAGACCATCGATCTAGGGCATGCATCTATGGAACAAGATATTGAGGACTATGAAGGCTCCAATTCTATAATCCTTGGCCGATTGAGGAAGGAGGTGCAAACCAAGAATGAGTTGGAGAGGGAAAATGAGAAAATAAAGAGGTACTTGTATTTGTTGATAAAACCCTTGTAGTCCATCAGTTCTTCCTCCTTTGTTGCAGGTTTCTTGCCTCAAGAAACAATCTCAGAGCTTGAAAGGATGAAGGGCACCACACATGCTACAGTTGGTTGGTTGTAGGGAGTGCAAACCAAGGGAGATGCTCCCATAAAGGAAATGTTATCAACTCCAAAGGATGCAATGAGGTCAGTTGATTGGCTAAAGACTGTGCTAGCCCAGGACAAGGAGGACATAGATTTGTTGTTGTAGAAAACAAAGACAAGTATGGGGCACACTGAAGATCAACTGGTAAAGAGTGGAATTCTTCCTTTCTCAAAGTTTGTAGAGCCTTGGAAATGGTTTGAGATTTTGTAGATGAGGCAAAGGGCCTTGAAGAAGATACACAAATAGGGGAAGCAGATCAAGGAAACTTTGATTGGTATCTATGATAATTGTATCTCCTTCTTTGAAATCATGACAGGGAGAAAGAAATTCACTCCAAAGTATCTTAGTTTGGAACAATTAAGGAAATGGTGGAGGGATGTCTACTCTCCAATTAATGAAGGTCCAGTTAATGAACATCAACTAGATTATGCTGCAACCTATATTGCATACATTGATAAGTATCTAACAAATAGGGCTGATTTGGGATGGTGGAGTAAGTCAAGCAAGAGAGGAAATCAAGTCTCTTGAGAGGAAGATTAGGGTTTTTCTTGTTCCACCTATTGCCCAATTGGATAGGGTATTATTGGCAATGCATTTTGAAGTGGAGCGTGCCAAAGACAAGGATGGGAAGTAGTTATATAGGGCTACATCAAAGTTTTTTCTTCCCATTATTCACATGCATTGGATTGAGTTTTTGAGACCCTAGGCCGACTTGGATGAAATTGGTGCAAATTTCACATTTCATGTTGTTTTTGAATATCTTTTAGGGCCGACCTATTGTGTGGAATTTATTATTGTAAACCCTATTTGGGCCAACCTATCTTGGGGGGTTCTCTATAAATTGAGCATGATGCCTCATTTGTAAGAGGATAGAGTAGCATAGAAGAATAGAATAGTGAAAGTTAGAAGATTTTACATTTGAGAAAATTGTGATTAGGGTTTATCTTCAAGCAACTACTATAACAGAAGACTGGAATTGTTGCCATTTTGGGTGATTTAATATAATTAAGGATATTGTGACTTGGTATCTTTCTTGTGTTGAGTTTTATCTAGCATGGTTCTTATTATTCTATCTTTAAAATTGCTTAAGTTTATTGTTAGATGTTTTAGTGATGTTTAGGGTTTCATGCTTGAAATGTTTGCAATGATCTCTAGTCCATACTTTTTCTAGTTAGTTGATTGTTCGCTGCTTTGCAAAGTTAGCTTGGACTTAAAATTGTGCTTAGTTCAATTATGAATGTTTGTTCATTTAAATTCAATAGGGTTTTCTTCAATGAATATGCATGATTTGAAAATCTTTAGCACCTTAGAACATTGCACTACTTCTATAAGATTACAGATTTATCTGGGTCGAACAAGAGATAGTTTATGAGAGATCGGTCCATTTTGAGCATCTTATCTTTTGCATTGTCAATCTTAGGGTTAGAATTAGTCTTAGAATTATCTCTGAAACCTTTTATCTTTTGTTATTTCTTTATTATCTGGGTTAAATTTAGGGTTTGAAGTATCAACATATTGATAAATTTGATAAATTTGAGTCCAGTGTTTGCTTGTAGTAAGGTCCCTTTGTGATTACCAACATTTTCACATTATCTTTGAGTTGTTTGGTTGCATTGTCAAGACCTAACATTAGAGAACTTGGGGTTATCTATTTTTCCATAGAGATTTACCTTTCAAGAGAGATAGGATATCATATTTTGTCTGAGTTGTTGTTGTGGAGAAAACACCATCAACAGATTGGTGCTAGAAGGAGGGCTTGAATAAGCAAGCTGGAGTGTTTTCTAAATGCCATTTCTTCTGAGAGGCTCAGAAGAAGAACCAGATCCACTCTAGGAGAAGATGAATTTCAATAATTGCAAGCCACTACTAGGTTAAGAAGGACTAGAAGAGGGGAAGAATCATCATCCATTCAACCACTTTCATCATCCCCATCATCCTCATCCTCATCTAATTTTTAAGGAATTCCTATTCTGCAGCCCCAACTAGCCATAAATCAGCCATTACCACCCCCACCTCCACTAATGGCTTTCCTTGCCAACAACCCATCTCCATTGATTTTCAATAATTACAATGTCATGCCCAAGAATCCTGAGCATTTTTTCTCTAAGTTCCACACTCATGATCCCAATAGGACAACAAAGGAGCATATCTGGATTTTCCAAACTTGTCTGAGGGATAGAGGAATTAATCATGAAGATGTTGCATGTAGGATTTTCCCTTATTCCCTTGGGCAAGAGGCCTTTTATTGGTGTACTCACTTACCTATTGCTTCCATCCATAATTGGGCAGAACTGGAGACTACATTTATGTAGAAGTTTAAGATTCCTATTAGTGCTAATGAGATATACATGCAGTTTACTGGGGTAAAAAGAGAGGTTAATAAACCTATAGGATCATTCAATAATAGGTTCCACCGAGCAGACACCAGACTCCAAGCACCTTATGCTGGAAATGAAGACACCACCCTAGAAGTTTAATTTGAAGCCCTGGATAGCCTTACAACCACCTTCCTTAAGTGGATGACTAATTCCCCAACTACTTTACTCACTAAATATGCAGAAGTTATTAAGGTCAGCACAAATTTGAGGCAACATTTATCAGGACCTTTTCCTTTCTTAGGACCTACTGCTCACCCTGGACAAGTCCAAGCCCTTAACCAGCCTTTGACTAATCATGCTCCCATAATGAATCCAGTACCCTCATTTCCTTTGGTCCCTCATCCAGGTCCTCCAATAAATCAAGCTTAGCCTATGACCTCTTATCCTCAGCTAAGGGCTAATCAACCCATCCATTTGCAACAATAGGTTGGTTTCCCTACATATTTGCATAATTCAGAAGTTTTGAATCAGGCTATTGTTTCTGGAGGATACCCTCCTGGCAATACAAATTCAACACCACCTAATGGTCTAGATAAGGAGCAGTTGGATGAGTTATCTGAGCAGGTGAAGAAATTGAATATGGGGGTGACTTATTGGAGAAATCAGAATAGTTAACTTGAAGCTGCTCAGAAGAACATGTAATCTAATTATACCAAAGAGAACAGGAACTTTGATAGAGGATAAAACTTTGAAAGAGGGCAGTATGTTGACATAAATAAAAATTATGATAGAGGACAAGGCTCGGGTCAGAACTTTGATAGAAATCAACAAGGTGGACAAGGATTCAATAGAAGGCAACCACCTAGGAAGAATAAGCCATGGAATACTAGACCTAATAATGGAGGGGTTCCTACTCCATTGGATCAGCCTTCTACTCAGGAGAAGCCTCCAAGTGGTGTATATTTGGTAGAGGCAGCTTTTTTTTGGATGGTGTAGACTCCATAAGACAAGCCAACATTCTGAGTTAGATTTATCTGAGTTTCAGATTGCTACTTCCATCTTCCAGTTTGAAGCTGAGAACAATTCTAGTAGTCAGGAGATTGTGCCTTCAAATCCCTATGATTCTCCAATATTGTTACTTAATCATGCCCCATTCCCAAAAGGTGATGAAAATGAACTAGAAGAAGAGTACAGTGACTTGGATAATGAGGCAGAGTAGGTGCTGAATGAGGATGAAATTTCTCAGTTGTTTAATGAAGAAAATGAGAATGATAATGGTCCTTTGGATGAGGAAGAAGTTTATATGTTTCAACAACCAGCAAATAAATATGATTTGAGGAATAGGCCTAATAGGAGTCCACAGTTTGGAGGTCCTTTCACTACTTCTATCCCTCCCAACAATTTTACTACTCCACCAGATTCGCAAGCTAGTAATAATCCACCTTATCCTCATGTGCCAGCACAATACTTATCAAAGGGAAACAATGTTGAAGTTCCAAAGGATAGATAGGCTAGAGGCTACAAGGAAACCCACATTGATATGAATATGGAGCAATTGGGCGAATATGTGACTAAATAATTTAAGAAAGTAAAGGTAAGTATTTTTTATTTTGAGTTATTAAGAGTCCCTTCTATTATAAATGTAGTCTTGGGGTCATTTAGTTTGAATACAGTACCACAGGGAGTAATTTCCAATGAGGTTGTTGCCAGATCTTCTAGTTCATAGACATCTAGAGGTCAAGTCCCACCTGTAGACAAAGGGAGAGATAAAGATAAGGGTCAAGTTGCACAAGATGACACCTAGTTGAGTTTGTTTCAAGGCAAGATGGAAACCCCTCCTTTCCTAATTTTTATTAGTATCTTTGGGAAGAATCTGCATAATTGTCTTCTAGCTTTAGGGGCATCTACAAATGTTATGCCTTTTGCAATTTGTAAAGCATAAGGTATTACTCCTATAGCCTCTCAAAAGAAGTTCACTCAATTAGACAAGACATAGGTAATTATAGTATGAGAATTGAATATGATCCCCACGTAGCTTGCATTAGATCTTAGGGTGCAGCAGGTGATCAACATTCAGGTTGTTGACATTCTTGACACTTATGGTTTAATTTTAGGTTAGGATTTCACTAAGGCATTGAATGGATATACATCTACAGACCATTCTCACATGTGGCTACCATGGAAATGAGTTCCAAACCAGATCAAGATTGAAAGAGAGCCCAGAATGAAGTGTGTAATTACTGAATACCAAAATATTTTGAATGAGGTATTGGTGTAAGAGGTGAGCATGGGGAATTGTGTGTTGGCTACATCAGTCTCAGATAATGAAGAGGTCTTTATGTTATAGGCCCCCTTAAATGAATTCACATCAGAGAGAAATGGTTCTAGAAAATTGACTAAACAAATAGAAGAAATAGATGACCAAGAGGATAGGTAGCTTAGTTTGCTAGAAAAATTTCAGGAATTCATCCAGAGGTGTATGGAGAATCGGATTCAGCTGGGAGGAAGTATGAATTTTGAAGAATTATTGCTCCTGAATTGGTGCATAGTCCATGATGCTCCTCATTCTGAGTTGGAGTGTGACTTATGTCAGACTGCTATGGAGTAGGTATAGAAATGCATTAACCTAATCCCAACTGTTAGACTCAATATACAAGAGGAGTTAGATAATGGTAAGGGTAAAAGCCCAATGCTTCCTGAAAAGCCCCCTATTTTCAGCAAAATGAAAGATGAATTAAAGCAGCCAGATCCTGATGGTTGTTGGACATTGAGATTCAATGGATCCAAATCTAATCAAGGTGCTAGACCACGATTTGAGTTGATCAGTCCTAAAGGTAAGAATTATTTTTCTTCTCACAGACTCCAATTTCAATGTACTAATAATGTTGTTGAATATGAAGCTTTGATTCATGGGTTGTTAATGGCATCAAGGAAGAAAGTTAAGATATTACAAGTTTTTGGAGACTCTGAACTAGTAGTCAAATAGGTAAGGAAATAATATTCATGCCATGATAGGAGGATGACTAATTATAGGTATAGAGTGTGTGATCTTATTGAGGGATTCGATGCTTTCAACATCCAGTTGATTCCTCAAAGTAGGAATCAAGTTGCAGAATCTCTAGTACAGGTTGCTAGTATGTTGCAACCTTTATCATTTTTAGGATTGAAGAAGTTTACAGTTGAACTCGCTCCAGTACCTTCAGTGCCCGACAACGTTACCAATTTCTAGGTATTTGAAGATGATAAGCATATTTTGGATTTTATTACAAGCTGTGATGTTTTTTCTTCTCAATTCATTGATGAGATAGAGCCTCAAGAGGCAAAAATGGACTTGGGAGGAATCATTAACCTAAAGACCAAAACTATCCCAAGAGGTATGGTGCAACTTGAATGAATTTTTGATTTGGATAAGATAAGGGATCAAGAACAACAAGCAAAAAGGGAGTCTCTCAGCAGCCAGTGTGAAAAATATAATATGGGGACACTAAATGACATGAAAAACATTTTTATTGGTAAGGTATGTACTCTAGAGGAAAGAAAAGGGATTATTGATACCTTGCACACATATCATGATGTGATACCCTGGAGTTATGAGGATTTGAAGACATATGATACTTCAATTATTACACACACCATTCCCTTGAAGTCAAATTTCAAACCATTCAGACAGAGGTAGATGCCAATCAATGCTCTGTTAGAACCCATCATTCAGAAGGAAGTGCATAAGTTGCTTTCAACACAAATTATATTTCTAGTAAGGCATTCAACTTGGGTTGCAAATCTGCTTCCAGTAAGAAAAAAGAATGGAGAAATCAGACTATGTGTGGACTTTAGGAATTTGAATAGAGCATCGGAAAAGGATAACTATCTAGTTCCTTCACTAAATGAAGTGCTTTAGTTTTTCAATGGATCTCAAATGATGTCCTTTTTCGATGGGTATTCTAGATACAACCAAGTTATGGTGCAATATGAGGACATGCACAAAACTACCTTCACTACAAAATGGGGAACTTTTTCTTATAGGAGGATGCCTTTTGGGTTGATCAATGCTAGAGCTACATTTTAGAGAGCTATGGATATTTATTTTAAGGAAATAATTGGTAAGTACATCATTATTTATATGGATGACTTGACATTTTTTTCTAAGAAATGAGATAATCATATAGTAGATTTATGCAAAGTATTCCAAAGGTGTAAAGAGTTTGGCATTTCACTTAATCCAAGGAAATGCATTTTTGGAGTCATGGAAGGAAAATTACTAGGACACATTATCTTAGAAAAGGGTATTGCTATTGATCTTGAATGAATACATGCTATCTTGAAGATTCAACCTCTTGCAAGTAAGAAAGAAATGAAGTCATTCTTTGGGAAGATTAACTTTGTTAGAAAATTTATCACTGCATTTGCAAAGATAGTGAAGCCATTGAATGCTATGTTGAAACAAGAAGCAAAATTAGAGTGGAATGCAAAAGATAAGGAGGCCTTTACAAAAATTAAGAAAGCTATTTTTGAGGCTCCAGTGTTGGTGAGTCCAGATTATGCTAAGCATTTTTACATATATTCATTTGCTTCTGATCACTCTTGTGCTGGAATGTTGACCCAAAAGTCTGATCAAGGTGATGAGAATCCTATAGCTTTCATGAGTACTCCTTTAAAGGATTTTGAATTGAGATACCACAATGTGGAAAATCAGGCCTATGCTTTGGTCAGAGCTATGAAAATGTTTAGACATTATATTTTGAGGAATAAGGTTTTTGCCATAGTGCCTGATCCTGTAGTAAAGTTGCTACTAATGCAGAATGAGCTAGGTGAACGAAGAGCCAAGTGACTATGTTACAAGAATATGATATAGAGATTCAACCCATGAAATTAGTGAGAGGATAGGGATTGACGAAGATAGTGGTTGAGACATATCTTGATCTCACAACCCAACACTATTATCTTCAGGAGGTATCTCCAGGAGATTGGTATGACAAAATCATTTATGATTTACTAAACCAGAAATGTCCTGATCACCTTAGTGTAGTCCAGAGGTGAGCCTTGCACTTGAAGAGTGGAAGTTTTATGATGAAAGGAGCTATCCTATATAAGAAAAATCATAAGGGTGTATACTTGAGATTTTTGGGGAAGGAAGAAGCTATCAGAGTGATGATTGAATTCCATGAAAGATATGGCATAGGCCATGGTTCTGTATCATCCACTACAAATAAGATCTTGAGGGCAGGCTACTATTGGCCTACTTTGTTTAAATATGTGCATCACCATGTGAGGACTTGTCATGTATGTCAAACTGCAACAAGTAAGGAAAAACACGCAACCCTTCCACTTCAGTCGGTGATTGAGGTAAAACCATTCGCCCAGTGGGGAATGGACTTCATAGGTCCAATTAATCCTCCATCTTCTGTGGGCCACAAGTATATTCTCACCATAACTGATTATTTTACTAGATGGACTAAAGCTCTTTCCTATAAACAATGTGCTTCAGATGTGGTAATCAATTTCCTTGAGTTGAGTATTATTAATCATTTTGGTTGTCCACTATCTTTAGTTTGTGATAATGGTCCTACATTTGCATCACTAAAAAATTCTAATTGGGCTTTTGATCATGGAATTGTCATTAAATTTGCATCCAATTACTACCCTCAGGGCAATGGTCTCGCTGAGTCTTCCAATAAGAATCTCTTAACAGTCATCTGCAAGTTGCTAGAACAAAATCCTAAGGATTGGCACACTCAGCTTTGATTTTCTCTCTAGGAAGATTGTACTAGACAAAAGGCATTCATAGGAACCTCTCCTTATCACCTAGTGTATGGTTTGGAACCTATGTTTCCCATCCAATTGAAGATCCCTACCTTGCAGTTCATTAATGAATACTATAATGAGGAGGATAAACATGAAGCTTGTCTAGCTGAGTTGTTACACCTTGAAGAGAAAAGAGATGAAGCCCTAGAAAAATTTGCTAAACATCAAGGCGTAGTGAAAAGATGGTTTGATAGGAGAGCTAAGGTGAAAGCCTTTAGAATATCTGACTTAGTTCTCTACTTGGATAAGGCCAATGACTATAAGGGAGAGCATGGTAAATTCAATAAACTCTAGCTTGGCCCATACTAGATTTTAGAAATTCTGGGAGATAATGCTTTTCGCTTGAAAACCCTCATAGGTGAGGATATCCTATTACCTATCAATGGACAGTATTTGAAGAATTACACCCAAACTTGAGCTATTTGCATCTCATCCTTGTATATAGTTAGAGTAGGTTTTCTTTCTATTTTTTTGCTTTACTTGTTTTATTTGGTTGGTGTAGGTTTTTTTTGGTTGGTTTTTCTTTCTGTTTTCCATTTTTCTTTTGGGTTTCTTGCTTTCTTGGGGTTGTTGCATCTGTAAAATGGGTTGCTTTCCTGGGTTGTTTTGGAAGTTTCTTTTATAAATTCTAATCAATTTTTCAGAGTCAAGTGGTGGAATTACTTTATCTGATGTCCCTTGTACTTAGAATTAGAGTCACTTGTTTTGGATGAACTTTGGAATATATTTGGGTTTCGCACTTTCACACTAAAATAATTTTTTTGGAATTGTAGGTGGTTCTTGTGCAATTTGGCATGGTGAAAAATCTTATATTCTGCTTCAGTGCCACTGTGTTCCTCATCCTTGAGTGCAAGTTTCATTACTTGTGAGGTGAAAGAAGGGTTTGAAAAATATATAAAATTGAGAAAAGAGAAAAAATGGGAAATATTGAAAATCAAAATAACCTTCACCTTATCAAGGGTATCCTAGTATCTCTACCGGGGCTATAGACACCTGGCTGGTAGTAGAGCTATGCTTGGGAGGGTCACAATGATAACCTCATTGGGGCTATGGAAGTTTGACTGGAAATGAGGTTCTATCCAGGTTTCTTTTGGAGTTAGAACTTCTATGTAGCCCAGTCAGATTTGCTCTGGTTCTCGTTGCACCTAAGGAATAGGAAATGAATGCAAATACACACTTGGACCCCAGTATAGAAAAGTCTTCTTGCTTGTGGTTTCTAAAACTTTTTTCATAGGTGTCCTGATGTAAGGATTGAAACCAGAGATTATGGGTTCTTGATTCTAGTTTTTTCTTGAAATGCTCTAGAGAATTTCCCCAGCGGAGTCATAATTTGTTGTGCAGTTTTTGCACAAACGCTCCACTGAAAGTAGGGACCCTCTTTCTCGCTCTTTTGGTTTTCACTTTTGGTGTCTTGACCTTTCTATTTTTGGATTTTTTCTTGCTTGGGCATGTGTTTTGATGTGCATCTTGCCTGTTGGAATAGTCCATTTATGGTTTATATTGAAAACCTTAAGTTCTGGGCTCATTTCGGTTTTTTTACTGTTTTCAAGAAAATCCACCCTAGGCGGACTTTCTCAGTTTCCTTTCAGAGCTTGGTAACAACTAATTTTTGTTGGAATCTAGGTATTTTGGTCATCAGCAGAAATTTGTCATGTCTGGATTTTTCTAAAGTCCGTTGCTCTGTCGGATTCCTGGATTTAGTCTAGGTTGTCTTGTCGATCACATTAATGGGTGATTGTATGACTTCTTAGGCAGTGCTATATTGTTTTATGGGGAATTATTTTCCATTTGAGTTCTATTGTTTGCTTTCCATTTGAGTTTGGAGTGCTTGAGCCTGAAGTATCATTGTTGGATTATGTGTTTGGGAGTCGATTTGATTGATTGCAGTTGGATTTCCTGAGTGCCATTCATGTTTTTCTCGAGCTTTGAGATTTCTTGCTCATTTCTTGATTTGGATTCCTCTATTTTCATGGTATGTGAATGCTCTCTCTCTCTCTTGATGGATTGCTTTATTGTATGTGTTTTCATGTTATTCATTGCTACTCCCTTGTTTATTGAGTGCATGCTTCCTAGGCGTTTTGCATTTCTAGGCTTGGGAATTTCCCCATTCTATTTGGGTGCCATAACTGGGTGTTTTTTTGGGCCTGCCTTCAATGTTATCTCAGATAGCTTGCTAGTATTTGCCACAAATTCTCTATCTTTTTGGGCAAGCAAGTTGTGCCTGAGTTGTTCTGTGCATTCATGGTGGAATTTTTAGGGTTCTCTACCTAGGGCATAGCCAATCCCTCTCAATTTACTCAGAGGTGAGTTTTGAATTCAAGGTTGATCCATTGGAGGTCTAGGTCAAGTCGTTGTCAAGCTCCAAGTTCTTAAATTCATGATCATTCGATCTATTTGGGTGAGGACGAGAGAAATGTAGGTGTTCGGGTTTTCAATGTCTTCATGGAATTTCCCATCTGTCAGAATTCCTCGAGTTTTCTCGTTTCCTCTTTGTTCTTTGCAATGCGCTTTAATTTGGATTTTTACCTGTCTCATGGATTTTCGCTACCTCTGGATTTCCTTGGGGTCCGTTGCCTGGTCGTTTTTTCTTGAAGTCATCCGTTAGTGGTAAAATTGTATTAATTTCATTGAAATTCGGACCCTCAAGATTTTCCTGAATGTTTTGCATTTCCTTCATTTTCCTAGATCGTTGAAACTGTTGTCATTCTCAGAGATTTCAGTCAAGGCGAATTTTTCCGAGGTTTTGTGAGAATGAAGAATTTGATGGTTATATGAAGATTTGCTTGGTGATTATGCATTTTAAATGATCAAATGAACTTATGCTAAGATTGTATCAAATCAATCCTGGGTTAAATTGATTGATTAAAATGATTATATGGATATTTGTTTGCCTTTTTTGTTGGATTCCGCCTGGTTTGGATTTCCCCAGAACTCCTTTCCAGTCTTGATTCTGCTAGTGAGGCTAAATCCTAAACTTTGAGATGGTTGACTTAGTATGGATTTTAGACACTTTGTTTAACTTGGATCTTATTTTGTTGTCTTTAATCATTTTCAAGCAAGATCAGGTCAAGTTGTTGATGGGCAAGGCAAGGGAAAGGCAATGGATACAAGTGTTGAAGATTTTGATATCTCTAAGGTAGAGAGAGTGAATATGGATATAAAGAGTAGGATTCTTGAGAGCAGGTTGACTTTCGTCTAGTCAAGGATTATTGATACCAATGTAGGAATGTGGGACTATGAAGAGTTTAAGGCAGGAATTAGAGCACAAAACCTCCCTTTATTGGCCAAAAGGAAACTGGAGTCTGGGTTGGCACATGTGGTTGGATTTCCCTCTATGGTGCAGTGCTATGAGTTGGTGCTTGAGTTTGCTAGGCCTTATGATCAGGGTACACAAAGAATAATTGGTCCCCAAGGAAGGATTGTGGTGAAATTCTACCCTATGTCCATTGCTCAGACCTTTGATATGCTTGATCAGTCACATGTTGTGTATTTTGATATGGATTCAACAAAAAAATATTATGAGGAGAATGTTGTTAAATATCAGCAGGTTATCAACTCTTGGTTGGAGAAGCCTAAGTATCATTTCTCTAAGTTGCCCAAGCATCTAGTCAGGCTCAAATTTAGAAGAGAGTACTATGATACTATCACACTCCTCAAAATGTTAGTAGGATTGAAGAGTGTAGGGGTATTTGAGAGTTGGATGTTTAATGTTATTGCTCAAATGGAGCAAGGTATAGATTACCACTGGGTACATTCTATAAGTGCATTGATACATGAGAAAATGTGCAGTGTCTTATAGACAAAGACCTTCACCATGACTTCCTATTTGGTGTATGCACTTGCAAGGTCTCACCCATACAAGGGGCTGAGCACCAAAGGTGTGTTTGGGCAGGATGTGATCTATGAAGTTTATCCACAACTACACTTGGGTGGAGGAAGCTATAGGAGGGTGAATGATGCATTCACCATGTACATCACTGGGTTGCTACAAGGTGTTGAACATGTTATAATTTCTAACAAGGCCAAAGAGTTGATCAAAAGGTTTGGAGCCTAGTTCATTCAATTCCCTACCTTGTCTTACATAAGAATTGATGGTTGTCAAAGGGCTCCCTATAGACTTCCAAGGTACCCAACAAACCATATTATATTGTTGGAGGTTACAAGTAAAATATGTGACTTTGATGTGATTGTTAAAGGGGAGAAGCATAAGAAAGGGTTTGGCAATGACTACCCATTGAAGATAGGAACTAATGAGGTATTCCCTTACATCTATTCAGCCTATGCTTCTAAAGAAGAGATGAGTACTCTTGGTCTCCTTCCATTCCAAGAGGGCCAGGTTTGATATCACTGGTGAGGCACAAAAGAGGGCTAGTAGAGAGTATAGCCACAAGGACAACATAGAAGATTATTGGGCTAGCCTTGGTGATGAGTTTGAAGATAGAAAGAAGAAATTCTCCAGGCTGCCAGTGGACTTAGTGAGGTTATATAAGATAAAGGAAAATCCTGATCAAGTTGAAGAAGATGGGAATTTGATTCATGGACACATCTTTGAGATTGTGAAGGACAGGCCAGCTGGAGAGATTGATTGGCTAGAGGAAGAAATGACAGAGTTGGAGAAAATTATGACTCCAATGATCAAATACACCAAGTTTTGGCTTAAGCATAAAATGTTAGAGTTGGAGAGTGAAGGTGTGCAATGCACCTATGATTTAATGGGAGACTTGGAGTCTCATTCTTCTTTTGATGAATCACATGAGCAAGATCCCAAGGGTAAGGCCAAGGTGGGCTCTCCTTTCAAGATCAAGGTTAGGGATGTTCAAACTGAAGAGGTAGTAGAGGCAGGTAAACAAACAAAGCCCATTGCCAAGAAGAGAAGGAATGTTTCAAGGAGAAAAGGGGCTGAAAAGGATGAAGAAGAAAAGGAAGAGGTAGATACCACTGCTCCTTTGTCCAAGAAAAGAAGACTTGTGAAATTTTCACAAAAGGAAAAGGAGACTCACAGGATAGAGAAGGAGGTTGAGCCACCTATGGTAGAGGTAGAAATTTTAGGGGAGAAAACTTAAGTATACATGAGGAGGTCAAGATCTCCTTCCCCAAAGGATGCTACAAAAAAATACAGTGTTCCCATGACTACTCTTGTCACTAAACTGGAGGACATTCCCCTTCCTCAAGAGACTGGCAGTGCACCAGATGAGCCAAGGAATGTTGAAGACCCTAAGGACTTGGGAGAGGAAGAATTCCAGGAAGGAGATATTTATAGTGTAGAGGCAAAAATTGACAAGGTAATATAGTCTCCTTTGGTGGCCTATGTAGATTCGCCTACAGAGGTTCATGAGGACAAATCCCCTCAAAAGGAGGAGATACCGGCTAATATTCCCTCACCAGCATAAGACAAAGGGGAGCAACAATGTTAGGATAAGGGGGATTTACCTAGGGAGATCCCTAAAGAGCCAAGTATTGAGAAGGATGCACCCAGTGTTCAACAGGAACATGATAGGAAAGATAGGGTGCACACAGAGTCCATTGTTCCAGGTTGGATGGATAGGGAACTAAAGAGAAAATTGGTTATAGTGGAGGACACTCCTCCCAATTGGGATGACCTAATGGCTAACATTGGGAAAGGAAAGACAAAGAAGAAAGCTAGGGTAATTTCCAGAATAGAAAGAGATGGATCAAATAAAAGGGTGGCCCATATTTCTACCCTTGCTCCTGATAAAGATAGAGATGGGGTGATTGCAAAATAATATCATGTGCAGACCATCGATCTAGGGCATGCATCTATGGAACAAGATATTGAGGAGTATGAAGGCTCTAGTGTTGTAATCCTTGGCCGATTGAGGAAGGAGGTGCAAACCAAGCATGAGTTGGAGAAGGAAAATGGGAAACTAAAGAGGTACTTGTAGGAGTTGATGAAACCCTTGCATTCCATCAGTTCTTCCTCCTCTATTGTAGGTTTCTTTCCTCAAGAAACAATCTTAGAGCTTGAAAGGATGAAGGGCACAAAACATGTTACAGTTGGTTGGTTGTATGGAGTGCAGACCAAGGGAGATGCTACCATCAAGGACATCTTATCAACTACAAAGCATGTAATGAGGTTAGTTGATTGGCTAAAGACTATGCTGGCCTAGGACAATGAGGACATAGATCTGTTGTTGTAGAAAACAAAGACAATTATGGGGCACATTGAAGATCAACTGGTAAAGAGTGGAATTCTTCCTTTCTCAAGGGTTGCAGAGCCTTGGGAATGGTTTGAGATTTTGCAAATGAGGCAAAGGGCCTTGAAGAAGATATAGAAATAGGGGAAGCAGCTCAAGGATAGTTTGACTGGTATCTATGATAATTTTATCTCCTTCTTTGAAATCATGACAGGGAGAAAGAAATTTTCTCCAAAGCATCTTAGTTTGGAATAGTTAAGGAAATGGTGGAGGGATGTCTACTCTCCAATTAATGAAGGTCCGGTTACTAAACATCAGCTAGATGATACTGCAACCTATATTGCAGTCATTGAAAAGTATCTAAAATATAGGGCTGATTGGGATGGTGCAGTAAGGCAAGCAAGAGAGGACGTCAGTTCTCTTAAGAGGAAGATTAGGGTTTTTCCTATGCCACCTATTGCCGAATTAAATAGGGTATTATTGGCAGTGCATTTTGAAGTGGAGTGTGCCAAATACAAGGATGGTAAGTAGTTATATAGGGCTACATCAAAGTTTTTTCTTCCCATTATTCACATGCATTGGATCGAGTTTTTGACACCCCGGGCTGACTTGGATGAAATTGGTGCAAATTTCACATTTCATGTTGTTTTTAAATATCTTTTAGGGCCGACCTATTGTGTGGAATTTATTATTGTAAACCCTATTTGGGTCGACCTATCTTGTGGGGTTCTCTATAATTTGAGCATGATGCCTCATTTGTAAGAGGATAGAGTAGCATAGAAGAATAGAGTAGTGAAATTTAGAAGATTTCACATTTGAGCGAATTGTGTTTAGGGTTTATCTTCAAGCAAGTGTTGTGACAAAAGACTGGAATTGTTGCCATTTTGGGTGATTTAGTATAAGAAAGGATATTGTGACTTGGTTTCTTTCTTGTGTTGAGTTTTATCTGGCATGGTTCTTGTTATTCTATCTTTAAAATTTCTTAAGTTTATTGTTAGATGGTTCAGTGATGTTTAGGGTTTCATGCTTGAGATGTTTGTAGTGATCTCTAGTCCATACTTTTTGTATTTAGCTGATTGTTAGCTGCTTTGCAAAGTTAGCCTGGACTTAAAACTGTGCTTAGTTCAATTATGAATGTTTTTTCATTTCAATTGCAATAGGGTTGTCTTGAATGAATATGCATGATTTTTAAATTTTTAACACCTTATAAGATTGCACTATTTCTATAAGATTGTAGATTTATCTGGGTCAAATAGGAGATAGTTTATGAGAGATCGATCCATTTTGAGCATCTTATCTTTTGCATTATCAATATTAGGGTTAGAATTATTCTTAGAATTATCTCTGAAACCTTTTATATTTTGTTAGTTCTTTATTATCTTGGTTAGATTTAGGGTTTGAAGTATCAACATATTGATAAATATGATAAATTCAAGTCCAGTGTTTGCTTGTAGTAAGGTCCCTTTGTGATTACCAACATTTTCACATTATCTCTGAGTTTTTTTGTTGCATTATCAAGACCTAACATTAGAGACCTTGGGGTTATCTCTTTTTCCATAGAGATTTACTTTTCAAGAGAGATAGGATATCATATTCTATATGAGTTGTTGCTGTGTAGAAAAAACCATCAACATTACCTAAAAGAAAACACATAAAAAACAAATGTAGAAAAATTACAAATTTATACCAATAATATAAATATTTTAAAATATTAAGTTCTAGCTATTATTTAATTTATTTTAGTTTATTAAGAAGCCTTAATAGGGAAAAAATAATAAATAAATATAAATCTAAAATCTAAAATCATTTAATGATATATTGAAATGTATTTTAACTTTCATTAGAAATCCTTATAATTTTTGGATAGTAAAAAATCATAATGGGATAAAAATAAATTAGCTCATCTTAGAAGCAAGTAACACATTATATAAATAGACTAAAATGATAGACCTCCCACTTTATTCTCTCCCCTTCGATTTGTAGGCATATTTTCCCTCTCTCCTAAATATTATCTTTTTTTTTCTTATAGGGGTTGTGGAGGGATAAGATCTAGTCCTAAGGTGGGTTTTTCTACTAGCATTTACGTCAAATGATCTTAAGTGTTAGCTAGGGTTTCTTTTCTCTTTCTTGTTCTAATAATGTTTCTATATGTGGCAATGGCTCTATCTATAATTCTCTTATGTCTTTGGTGTCTCCTATTGAGATGTCAATGATAGATTCTCCTCATGTAGCATCGTATTCAATTTATATGGGGTATAATGGTCCCCTATGGTTACCAATTTTGTTGTTTTGAATAAAAATTCTTGGACCATAGTTCATAGGAGGAAAAAAAGGTCCTCCAAAACTTATTGCAAACCCTCACAATTTGATACTTCATTCCAAACATAGGGAAATGGGGGCGTCAAATATAATTTAGGGACTATGAATTCTTGGCCCTCTTTGGTCTTGTTTTATTGTTAGATTTTTGTGTTCTCATAGGTTGAACTCATGTAGCCTTTGATGTGTTTATTTGGTGAATTCCATGTGGGTGTTGTAGGTAGTCTACAACCTTAGTATTTTTTCATTATTGACAGTCCTTTTTTTGGTGCTAGGCTTTGTGTTCATATATATTATGGTCTTTGTAAAAGGTTAAGCCCTTTGAAAACCCTCTATTTACCCTGAATAATTAAACTAAAAAATAATACAAAGATATATAGTATATATTTATTCACTAGATCTCTTTTCTATTCAATGGGAAAAATATCATTTAAAGTATAAACTTATATTATCTAAATGAGAGTTAAATTAGTTTATTGTAAGAAGAAAAATATACTATTTGGATTATATAAGAAGGTGAAATTATCTTATTATTTTATTTGGTTAGGCCACATATTTTTTTATGTATTATTTGTTATGGTTTGAGAAACTATCATTCTGACCACAACTACCCATCTTATGTCAACAACCAATTACACTAATCACCCATTTAAATTAGCCATTGTACACTATAGCTAGTGTCATCCTCATAGTAGCCACATTAGTCAAGTCCACTAACTCCAATAATATGGTCAATTTAAGTGGGATAGTGGTGAAGGTTGTGGAGTTAGGCTTTACACCTACCCATTATATTTGATTAAAATCTTTAAAATCATTTTCAACAAATAGATTTTGAGCATATATGAAAATCACGACATTCCATGAGATCACATTTCTTTGAGACATTTTTTCAATTATTTCGCATGCCTTTTTTATGCTTCCACATTTCCAAGACAACTACAACTTTAACATCTAATAAAAATTTCTAATGAATGGACAATATGTTATTTGAGTTAAAAAATAAGGTGACAAAAAATAAACAATACTAAATAGGAAATAATTTCTCATACCAACCTCATATATATTGTACATGACTTAAGAGTAAGTGACAAAATATCATCACTAAAAACTCCTAGCGCATTGCCTTCATTTTTTGACAACTTTTTTCTAATGTTTATTGCTTACATCAAACCACTATAACTTCCCTCTACCTAAACAAAATTTAATAATTAATACTATTTTTTTTTTTTTGTGAAAGTGACAAGCCACTATATTATATTATTAATTATTTAAATAAGGTATTACAAAAACTGGTTTTGGGGAGCATACTGGTAGGAAAGAACCAATAAGAAAACCTTTGGTTATAGATCTAAGCATGAAAATATGAGATCCTTGAAAAATCCAATTAGATTATTTGTACAAAGAATGTTGATGATTCAAAATTCAATATTTTCCCAAACTAATCCTATAAAATACTTTTGGAAAGAATAAAAAACTCGACCAACATCTTCTATAAATAGTACTAGGTATGAATCAATTCAAAATATTCATTTTCACTACCCTTAAAAAGATCATTGATTAATGCATTTAGCCCCTATACAAGATTGAATACCCTTTACAAAATTCAAAAAAACCCTATATGCAAAAATCCCACTGTAGAATTATTATGCTTTTCCATTTGTAGAGTTTTCACCCATTCCCTCAATTTGCTGCGAAATTCTTTCAAAGGCCCTTTGTCTATTTCTTTGAAAACCCTAAAGTTCCATGCGTGAAGGCATACGAGGCGACACTCTTGCCATAGTGGAAGACCCTTGAGGATGATTGACAAGTTGATCCTGAGCATTTTGGCCATGATTTGACATTCGAGCTGGTGAATTTACTCGCAACTGCAAATCTAATTGCAAAATTTGACTAATAAGAGGTTGGGTATATGCTCAGAGAAAAGACAAAGTGTAAAATTTGTCCTTAATCTCTAATTCCATTAACGAGAACACACTCCAGTTTTTTCTTAGCACTCACAGTAGAACATTCTCATTTTTGTGTTGTAGAGCAAGTCAGATGGCATCGAAGATCTCCTCAAAACCCTGGCAATTTTGCATTAATTTTCTAGGAAATAGACCATTGGTAAACCTGTCTCCACTAGAAAATTTGTACTACTGAACTACTCAAAGAATGGTGTTATCTATCCAAAATTGAAACTTAATATATTTCCTAGCTAGATCCACAATTTCATCCAAGGACTGAATTAATTCCAAAGCATTGGAGAGAAATATATAAATGACTTGAGAGGGGAAGAGGAGGTGCCATGCTCATGGATTGGTAACTTCAATACCTAGGATAATTCAGATGCATTCCTCCACCCTTGCACAATCAATTATAAACATTGTATTCAACACTTACTATGTGATATATTCTTCAATGGGCTTTTCCCACAACTTAACTGGAAAATATAGTCAGTAGTTCCAAGGACAGAGTGCCATTTCACTATTGCTTCAATAGAGAATTAGAATAATTGCTTAAGTTAAAACAAATACATGTGCTACCAACCTCCTATTATCTTTCATACTATTTTGCAAGGAATAATCTAGAAGCTACCTTTTTAAAACCTATTAGAATGATATGCTATCATTATGAATAAAGGTGCAAAGACTAACTACTTAAAACATCATTCTCCCTTAAATGCTCACATGTGCAGAATAAAAGCTGAAATGTTTAAAGGTAGTGTTTGCATAATAAAACATAATTAAACTGTACCCCTATTATACCTCCATCTTGAGGAGATTTATAGGGATGAAGCGATGTGACCCAAATAGAATATTTAGTCAGATGCCAACATCATCAAGTGGTGTGTAACTGTCCTTTAAGGCTAGTGCAAATACCCATGAAGAATGACAAGCCATAATTGTTGTATATTCCTTCTAACATGTTCTTTAATTAAAATTCAATATGAATTAGCAACGAAGGATATGTTGATGTCAACAACAATTTGTATTGAATGAGAAAATTGCATAACCTTAGGAAGAATGAGATAATCATGATGAAATGTAATCAACTTCAATTACATTTCTTAATTCTGCTAGCTCTTGAATACTAGATAAATCATAGTTTCTATTACTATCTTGTAAATAAAAGATCTCCTTTTTATCACATCCTAGATTACCGAGGTGATCTACTTAAACATTGACTTCTCTGTAGATATGGGAAATTTGGACATCTTCAAATTCATCTATAAGTTTCCAAGCAATCTGCAAAACATATCTCAAGGCCTAATTAAAACATGATATTTCTTTACAAGCATTTACTATTAATAACAAGTCACCTTCAATATGTATAGCTTTTATTTGCAATTTTTTTGCAAGGAGTAACCCATAAAGAAGAGATAGTGATTCTACCATATTATTTGACCTAGAAGGTAAAGATATTGATCTGGCTGCCTTGAGAAAAACTTTATCATCCCTGATGAAAACTCCTTCTCCTAAAACATCGGGATTACCTCTGGATGCCCCATCGAAGTTGAACTTTGAGAAACTTTGAGATGGAGGTGACTATTTAATTAAACTCCTATCTTTCTTTGTATTATGTGGTTGTTTCAAGCTTCCTTTAAAGGGAAGAGTTATATGTTTCCAATTTTATAGGATGATATTATTCCATGTTAAGAACATTGATCCAACATTTTTATTATTTTAGACCCAAGAATTTTCTATCTCCAAGATAGATTTTTCAATTAAAACATGAACAAAATGCACTGATGTAGCCATTTTTCTGAATATTTGTTTGTTTCTTTCCCACCAAATGGCCCATATTACCATTGTTGGGATAAACTGCCAAATACATGTAAAGAATGAAGTTTTGTAAAGAATAGGCCAAGAAAAAAAAAGATCCTAGATTGTGTTGGGAAGGGGCATAGAGTAATTCATTTTCCCCAAGACTGTGCGAAGGAACATTGCAGAAATAAGTGATCGTGATTTTCAAAAATTTGATCACACAACACACACTTAAAAGGCTCTACAATACCTAATTTACCTAGTTGATCACTTGTCAACGCTCTCTTTCTCATCACTAACCAAGCAAAGCTACTTGCTTTTGGGAGAACAAAACTAGTCCAACAAAAGGAGAATGCTCTCTGAGACTAAATAGAAACCCCTCTATTGAGAATTTCTTTATAGCCTTGTTTTATTGAATAAGATCCATCTTTTGAAGGCACCCATATTAGTCAGTCAGGTTTACCTGTTATGAATAGTGCTCTACTTTGAAGGATGGTTGACAATAACTATTTTTTCTCTTGAGATATATGTAGAGAGGAAAACTCTTTCCATGTTACCTTTCCTAATGAGGGTTCAATAGAGCTGACATAATCTATTAGTTTTGTTCCATATGTCTAAGATATAGTTGGAATGACTGATTGTAGATCATGATTATTTCTCAATGGAGGATGTCCATTCCAAGAATCAGTCCAAAAGTTCACTTCTTAGCCACTATTGACCTCCTAAGAGATATATGATGTTACTACTTTTCTACATGAAAGCATGAAATTCCACATAGCCAATCCTTTAGGTGGATTAGAAATTGTAAAAATTCTCTTAGGATCTTGGTTATCCAAATATTTGGCTCTCATTAAAGAACACCATTTGGATTCTAGCTTAGAATACATTTGCCAAATTAATTTTCCCCCAAAGGCTTGATTGCATTTAGGTATGTCATGTAAACCCACTCCTCCTTTATGATTTTCTGAGACCATATTGTCTAGAGACACAAGTGGAATTGTTTTTGCATCATTCATGTTCCCTTTCCACAGGAATCCTCTTATAATATTTTGAATCTAATCAACTACTATTTTTGGAGCCTTTAACACTGAAATGAAGTAATTAGGTATTGCTAAAAGGATTGATTGTATTAGAAGAATTCTGCCTAAGAGTGATAACTATCTAGCTTTCCAAGCACTAATTATTTGCTTAATTCTATCAATGACTTTAGCCCAATAAGACGGTTTATTAGACCCCATAAAAAATGAGTACCTAAATACTTACAAGGTAATTTAGCCTCTTAAAATCCCAAAATATTGATGATTTTCCTTTTTATCACAGCTTTGGAGTTAAACACATAAACTTTTGGTTTTTGTGCATTTATCTTTTGCCTTGATAGCATGAATACTTGTCCAAAACCTCCTTTATTTGATTTTCCTCTGAGATAGATGCATTTCCATATAATAGAGTGTCATGTGTAAATAATTTGTGGGTAACTAAAAGATTAGTGTGAGGAATGAGGATTCCTTGCCATAAGCCTTTGGAGTGTTTGTCTTTTATTGCCTTGCTCAAAGCTTCCACCATGATTATGAAAAGGAAGGGAGACAATGGGTCCCCTTGCCTCACCCCTTGAGTTTATTGAAAGAATCCACATGGGGAACCATTGATTATTACTGAGAAATGTGCACCTGAAAGGAATGAAAGGATCAATTTGCACCATTTTTTTCAGAACCCAAATTTGTCTAGCACTTTAATTAGAAATTCCCAATCTACTCTCATAAGATTTCATCATATCCAATTTAACTATGAAAGAGGAAAAATTATTTGACTTGATAGATTGAAGAACCTCATGTGCAACCAACGCCCCTTCTGCAATTTCTCTTCCTAGAAAAAATCCTCCTTGTTCTACATATATGATTTTTGAGATTAAGGGTTGCAATCTTAAATATATTACTTTCGTGAAAAACTTATAGACTATATTGCAAAAGGTTAATATAGGCCCAAAATCTGCAAAAAATTTAGGCTCCTTAACTTTTGATAGTACTGCTATATTTGTGGCACTGATATGCTTTAGCATTGTTCTTGATTTGCGATATTCTTCAATGGCCATTAGAAGATCATGACCCACAAAATCCCAACATTTTTGGAAGAATAAAGTTATAAATCCATTAGGACTTGGAGCCTTATCTGGAGACATTGTAAATACTACTCCCTTTAATTTTGTTGATGTGAATGGTTTGAGCAATGCTTCATTTTCATTTGGGGAAATTTGGGAATTGCAGATAATATATCTTTCTCTTCCTGAATAGTAGTAGTAGTAGAATTTTGAGGAGCAAGGAGGTTTTTGAAGAATTTCACTCCCTCATTTTGGATTTCTTCAGCATTGTTTATGTGGTTCCCTAAGCTTTCTTCTTGTATTGAAAAATTTAGCAGCTCTTTTATGTTGTGTAGATGCATGAATTTTTTTTGTGTTTCTATTTGCCTCTTTTAACCATAATTCTCATGACTTTGGTTGCCAATATAGCTCTTCCCTCTTGCCCAATTCTTCCCACAACTTCTGAAGTGCTTTTTTTTTTATCATATATGATGGCATTCATACCATTTTGAATAATATAGTCATGTATATCTACCAATTGTTGGTCTATCTCTTCCTTTTGTGCAAATATATTTTTAAAGACATTCTCATTCCATTCTTTGATTTTCCCCTTAGTATATTGCATCTTTTTAAATAATTGAAACATTTTTGTACCTTGTAGAACTAGTGCACTCACCCACCACTGCTATAATAAGGGCAAAAATGATGGATCTCCCAGCCACATTTTCTCAAACTTGAAAGATGGCTTGTGTGTTGATATCCCTATTGGATGTGTGATAGATAACATTATAGCATAATGATTGGAGCCAACAAAGGGGATGATTTGTGAAGAAAAATATCTAATGCAACTACCCATTCTTGTGACACTAGAAACCTGTCTAAATAGACTCCTATTTGACAAAAGTCTCTTCTACGATTTGTCCAAGTGAATCTCCCCTTTTTTGGAAAAATATCTCTGATTGCATTGTCTGATATGAAGTTACCAAAGTCAGATATTGTTTTATGAGGCGGGCATATCATCTCATTTAATCTAAAAATGATAAATAATTATCCTATTTTTATTAACCAAAATTTATTTTTAACTATTAAACTCCATTATATTTTTAAAAACCCCTTTAAAATTTACACAATTTCTTTTAAAAAAACTAAAAGTTTGTTCCATAGAGCTCAGAGTACATTTGCATCATCCCTTACAATAGTTATGTCATGGTAATTTATCTTCCCTTTAAGAGTTACTATACGTGGTAACTCTTTGGTCTATGCTTCCTAAGCTATAAACTGTACTACTAGTGCAATACATTTGACTTTTACTGACACACTAGTGAATATGTTTCAGACCATATTCATAATGCCTTAAATCAAGCACCCATATAATAGGGTTGATATGACAAGTGGGCATCCTAGCTATGATTTTTTTCATTTAATAATAGATTAAATATTTTAAATTAAAGGGTCAAGTTTAATGATATTAGTATATATAGTGGTTTATTTTTCAATCCATTAGCAAAATTAAAATAAAAAAATAAATTATTGTACTATTTATAGATGGAAAAAATAAAAAATCATTCTAGTTAAACAATGAAAATAGAATATTGTGATGTTGTCAACCTTAAACAATCAAAAAAATCAATAAAAAGGAAAATTTAGAATTTTGTTTCCCTTTCATGGATTTTTTGATCACCTATATGTCATTTTGTATTGTAGAGTTATGCCTATCAACTAATTAAAAATAGGTAGTTATTGTAATAGTAATATTTTTATCATTAGATTCTTTGTAAAAATTACTAGAGATAGTAAGAATACCTTCTTCCAAAACAGAGATATGCCATCTATTTTTGTTGTTGTTGTGAATATTGTATCATTATCATTTTAGTTAATTTAAAAATTTAAACAGACTTACACATTTAAAGAAATTAAGTAAAATTATAGCATATGATTTGTTAACAAATATTAAGATTAATAATTCGTTAAATAATTTTGATTACAATAGCATCTTACACAATGACTAATAATAAATCTTAAGACTATCTTTTCTAATGTAAAATGTGACCAAATAAATTTCATTACAATAATGTGTCAAAAAGATACTATTGCTTCACAAAGAACATCTTCTAAGAGACTCCTAGTGACACAATTTCAAGTGGTTGAAAATAATTTATAGTGGCAAAAAGTAGTGAAAAGGAAAATAATTTTTTTTATCGTAGTGGATCATAATTAATATATTTAATTGTAGAATATTATAAAAATTTTAAGAAATTTGAATAATGAGAGGTATGTCATAATCACTTTTATGAGTATTTTATAATAAGTTTGTCATTACTTTTTAGTTGTTTAGCATAAAAAGAATTTAAAATATATTTTATAATATTTTGTATATATTTTGCACTTAATTTGTAAATAGGTACGATTTCTTTTCATGATATTGATTTCATTTTTGTAATTTAAATTGTGTATGAACTATCAATCATATTGTATAGATATTATATTCTATATAAATATTATTTTTCGTAATCACTATGTTACATCATGCCTTTATATGCAAGCCATTAATCTTGTTTTAAGAGGTCTCAATTTGTGACATTAATTCTATCTTTTATCTCTAATCCATGCCATAATATTGTGCATGTGAGTTAGCAATCACCTTTTATGAGATCATTTCTTTCCTTTTTTCCTTTTCCAAACTTATTTTAAAGAGATCATTTTATCAATATAAATACTTTTCTTTAAATTTCCAAGATACGCCATGTTGTTGTCTATGTGATCTATTAATCATATTTAGTAAGCATCCTTTTCCTGAAATTAGTCTCTACGTCATGTATATGTGAGTCAAAAATCACCTTTTACGAGATCATTTTGTCCTTCTTCCCTTTATCAATATTATTTTAAGAGATATATTTATTAAACATAAATATTAATTTTATTAATATCTAAGCCACATCGTGCTCTTGTATATATGAGCTATCAATCCCCTTTTAAGAGGTCGCATATCATGACATTAATTGCGTCCTTCTAGTCTTTGAGTCATGTCATACTCTTGTACGTGTGAGTTAGAAATCATATTTCATAATATCATTTTCCCTCCTTTTTCCTTTTCTATTTCTTATCATTCTCTCATTATTTTTATCAATTTACTTATTATAGTTTACAATTCAGAAGAATATTAGAAAATTCATTATGTTTTTGGTTGAAATAGAAAGGCGAATCAGAATATTAGAAAATTCATTATTTTTTTTTGTTGAAATAGAAAAGTGAATTGGAATATTAGAAAATTAATTATGTTTTTGGTTGAAATAGAAAAGAGAATCAGAATATTAGAAAATTCATTATGTTTTTGGTTGAAATAGAAAAGAAAATCATGAATCCAGTCACCATTATTGTGGATTTTGGTGTTGAATAGAGAGATGGTGGTGAGGATATTTTAGGTGTATCTACCTTTAAAAACTATAGAAATTGGATCTCTCAAATTTAGATATTTTTCACTTCTTTAATTAATTTATTTGCATACATAATGGGTTTTCTATGCATGTGGGATTTAATTAATTTCTTGTAGAAATGATAAATTAATTTAAAAAGTAAAGACACTAGATGAACTTTAAATAGTAAATGTGTTAGTGTTGAAGAGTCATTTTTCTTAAATATTACAACAAAAATATTTTAGAAATTGTATAAATATATATTAAAATTGAATTTGACTTGTTAAAAAGATTAAATAGTGACTTGAAGATCAAGTAGGTGTAATAATATCCCAATTTTGAAAAATATATATTACCTTATAAGCTTATTGAGTGTGAATGATTTTTTGGAAATATTATTGAAAAAAGGATTCATTACTTTAGTAATGCATATCTCGATTTGGAGATCTTGAAGGGATTTTTCTTGAAACCCTTGGTTGATTATCGATCTTTGAAAAATATATGTGTGGTGAAAGAAGTCTTTTATTTTGGAATATTGGGAGCTTGAGAATTTATTTCTTGAATAATTGTGTGTTGTTCATCCCCTTTAAATTCAACTTTGAAAAGAAGGCATTTTCCTTTATATTTGTTATGGAATTTTTTATGTTTTAGAATGTTAAGGACTTACACCACCATTAAATTATTTGATTATTATGAGATTTTTTTGTTTGTTTGTTTTAAATATTGAAAATTAATCCATTAATGGAGGTTTGAGTTTATAATGCACTTTTATGAAAATTGGATTTTTTTTATTTGAGAATTATTTTTTGGGAATGGAACTAGTTTGTGGGTGTACTCAAATTAGTTAGGACATGATAAATATTATGAATATATTAGTTAATAAAGGTTTGTGTGCATTCATTAAACCCTTCTAAGAGACAATTTGAAAATTGGTCTCCTCAAATTATGCAGGATGGATAATAAGTAGAAGGATTGAAGTATTTGATTCTTGTTCACCTTGGATATTCTATATCTATATGTAGCTCATCTTCTTTTCCAACTTGGATATTAGAAATCTAGGTGTAGTATGTCTTCTTTCTCACTTTGATATGAAATATCTAGGCATAGTATGTCTCCAAGATTGACCTTTGGATATTAGAGCTAAGGTGAATACACACTCTATGTAAGTGTCATGTCCAAAACTTTATGATGCAGGAGCATCTAGGGGTACTAGCAATCTTGCATCACCCAAAATATTATTATTTTATTTTTTTCATTTTCAATAAGGGCTTAGGTGATAGGAAAATAATATTTTTATTTGCAACAATGTAATTTCCCTTTTGTGTGAAATTGTAAATGTAAATCAGATGGGAAATAAGTCAGTAATTTTGTAAAAGCATCTTGGAGTGGAATATTCCTTTTGGGCATCCACTTTTGGAGCAGGTCAAAAAGTCTTGTTTGCATGCACATGTGTCATAAAATGTCATAAAGTGGGTTGCAAAAGAATCTTGCATGTTTCTTGCATGTCTTTGCATGCAAAGTTGTAACCGACATGATGTAAGGAATCTCTCAGAGGTGTAAGTTGTCATAACAACCCAAATTTGATTGGACAAGAGTTTAGGCACCTAAGAGAAGGTTGGCATACATTGGGCCTCATTTATTGTTGTAAATTTTTTAACTCTCAAAGTTGGGCATGGATTTTTCAAGATGGTTCTAGAAGGTTGTTTTGGTGAAACCATGAATGGTTTTCTCCATGTACATTCTCTATTTATTGATACCTTTTCATTTGGAGAGGGGGTTTGGAGAAGTGAAGTTTGCATAAGTAGATGCTTCCAAAATTGTGCCAGATTGTTGAATACACATTTGTTGCAAGTGTTGCATGTAGGATTGAAGAGGAGCCCATGAGCTTCATTTTGATGTAAACCATTTGCATATTTGAATATAATAAAAGTTGCAGATTTTCTTTTCCAAATTTCTATTCTTTTTATGTATTTAAAAAATTATTCCTTTTTGTTTTGTGTGGTTTTATAATCAAATTTGAATGGAAGAGTCTCCCTTTCCATCAGTGGTATCAGAGTGCGAGTTCTTGAGTGTGCAGGCAGAAGCACCGATGTGAGGCAGTTTGCACCAAGACCTAAGGTTGGAGAGTGTGTGGATTTTGTTTGTAGATGGATGTGCAACTTGCAAGAAGAAATTTTCAAAGGGTTTGAGGAACTGAGGTTCCCATTGTAATGCCCCGCCATGCAACCCTAAAGAAATTTGCAACACAACATGAAAGCGTACAATTTTTTTTCTTCTAAAAGTGCATTATTTACAAGGAAGATGCACAACACTCCGCAAAAACCTCTAAGGAAATGTGAAAAAGATTACTTCTAAAAAAACATAACACATACATTAATCTTATAAAGCATATAATTAAATTACTAATCATATAATTAAATGCACATACATACAAAGCATTAAAGATACCAACACATAGAATATAATATAATAAGCTTTAGTTTGCATTACTTAACAAGTAAGATTACAACAAGAATTCACATCACATTATCTCTATAGATAGGTTACATCTCTCATTCCCTGAATGAGCTACAACATATAAATGTGTTTACATATACAATTATCCACCTCGAATACAAATGAGGGGTAATAATTACATGAGCTAAATTGAAATAAACATAAGCATAAAATAAAAACTGAACCACTGCGAACTCTCTACTACAAAACCTCACCATCATGAACTGAAGATCAAGGGGGACTCAATTGCATAGGGCACACATTCCTCCCAACCAAGTGGTACTTGAAGGCCCACCCCCCATGCTAGGAGATAGTAACAAGGACACATGGTCATCTTATGACCCCTAGATATAGGCTAGCTCATACCTACTCAACCAAACATAAGAACCATACAAACACAAGGTCACAATGCTTCATGTGTTACACAAGCCTTAACTTTACAAAACCCACATATAATTGACCTAGGATAAGTGTCACACAAAGTACATGAGTTACCTGTCAAATCTTTCCAGATCTTGGCCCCATCGTGCTTCACCCTCCTACTGTCCACACTTGGAACAAGACCACTCCAATAAAGGATAAGAAAAATAACGAATCTACTCCATCCAAAGGAGGAACGAAACATCCCCGTTCGTGGGAATCGGGTAACATACTAAAGATGAAAACACATTGTCCAAAGGAACTAAAACAACTAACTTCACAACACGACAACCCCCATCCAACTAAGAACCTTTGGAATAATTTTAGTTTAAAAACTCACTTAACCCATTATTTCCCCAAAACGCAACTAGAAGAAATAGTTACAAAGGCATTCAAGACATAAAATAAATCTAATCTTTGGATTTCCTAAATCCATTCTCCATCAGTAGACAATATTTAAAATATCTTATCTAATTTCTCTAATTTAATAAAAGCCCATATTTCGATGAAGTAGAAAATACATCTATCTAAACTTCAATTCCATGATTATTTTTAATAAAATAATAATTTCCTCAATTTACTAAAAATGCCCATTTTTCTAATAGATTAAACCTTGCATATATATTATTATTTTCTAAATCTCCATTTGTACACAACTGCATGCAACTAAATACATAAAATAAAACATTAAATATACACATGCCCTATATACAAATATCATATATACTATATATCTAATCATATATATATATATATATATAATCCAATATATGTACATTAAATTTATAATAATATATATTGTAAAATAAGTATATTATTTTAATCAACATAAAAAAAAACTTTTAATAAACAATTTTCGAATATATATATATATTATCATATTTCATTTTAAGTCATGGGAAATCAAATCATATTTAATAAACTATAGAGGATGGATTCCAAAGATAAGGATGCAGGCATTGAAAAGGGCGTTGGAGTCCTTTTAAAAGAAAAGAATTCCCATACATTGGGCACTGGACTGTACCCATGGTACAACCGACCGACCCCAACATAATGGGAGGGAAGGCTTCACTACCTTGGGTAGCGCTCCCTCCACATATGTGGACGACGCTGCCAAGACAGCCGCCCCCCTTACATAAGGTACGGTGGGAAAATCAAATATTCTTCCACCTCAAACCAAAATCATAATCATTTACAAAACTACAATCCTCCAATAAATAATAAGCACCGCACAATGATTTTAGGATTTGGTTTTTCAATCTAGATTTAATAAAAATAATAAATATATGAATAATATATATATATATATATATATATTTGTTTGTTAATATATATATATATATATATATAAGGATTTTAGCACAATAAAATGATTAAGGAAAAAATTCTGAAGAAGACTATTTTTTAGGCAAAAAAATCAACTAGGTAAACAATTTCCCAAATTCCACATAGGATTTTTATTTTTAAAAGAAATTTTACACAGACTTCATAATTTTTACCGAAAGCATGAGAAAAATTATACAAATTCTCTGAAAACCCCCAATTTCACAAAAGATTTCTAATATCACATTTCCTCTAAATTTACACAGAGGCCTTAAAAAATAAAAAAAAAATTCCTAAACCTTAAATTGTTTTTCCTCTAGGTTTTTCCACATAAAATCTACAAATACAAAAGCTTTACAATTATTCAAAAACAATTTAAAGCTTCTACTAAAAATAAAAAGTCTTCTTACACAAGCAATCTTTCAATTTATTTTTAACCAAGTTAAACAAAGCTTCTACATAATTGAATTTTGTACAAACAATCTTTTTGAATCAACTAAATAAATAAAAACTTAAAAGAACTTGTTTTCTTGAAGCTTGAAGAAATGAAGATTGGAGCAGAGACTTGCCTTCAAAATTCAATTTCCAAAGCCTTTTCCAAAATTACCACTTCCAGAATGATGCAAAAATATAGAACCCACAATCTTTTTTGAGAACTTCCTTCCTAATTTTCAACAAAACAATTTCCTCCCAAAAAATATACATCTTGCCATCTCTGTGAAGTAACTTCTTACCTCACTGAATTTTGGCAAATATTCTCTCCAAGAATAATTTCTCAACAAGAGTGATTAATAAATTATTCTCACACACATGTCAAATTAACAATATCTTTTCAACAACCACAAATATTTCCTCTAAATCATTTTTAAATTTTAATAATTTCAAACCATAATTTAATTTCTAATTAAATTTAAATCAATTAATTCATTTGCTTAATAAATAATTTAATCAATTAATTAATTTATTTAATAAAATAAAAGATTCCAACAATATTATTTGAATTTAGTTAAATAAATACTAAAAAAATGTAAAGCATTAATTTGACATTAATTTCCATAAAATAAACCTTGCATAAATAAATAACAATAAACAAGGCAAACAAAGACACAACAAACATGGACTGACGACACACTGTGGCTAGGGTGTAGACCTGACATAGGTAACCTAGCTACTATCTTCCAATCAACATACCGTTGGGTTGACATGCTCAAACCTGTGAAGCTAGGTGGAGTCGATGTCATGTACCTGCAAACCTGTATCCAAGGCATCAATAACACATGTATATAAAATCATCATAAAACACACCGCGAAGAGGAAATCACAGAATCGCAGGGCACTCACAAGAGAGTGATGCAATCCCATCCCCTTCACCAATATAGTATCACCAAACTGACACTTCCATCATTAATAAAACTCACGAGCAATAATCATGTTATAATAAATCAACTTTATTCTTAATCAAAACATGTCATGTATAACATCAAGGAAAGTACATATCAACACACACATAGTCCATGTCGCTATATAAGAAATGATAAAATAATAAAGCATCATAATATAACATAAGAGAAAAATAGAGGGGTGTTACACCCATGGTTGTAAATAGATCACTGAAGGAGGCAGTTTACAATAATATTGGTGAATATTGGAAGAAGATTTTGTAAACAGGTTGCTGAAGTAGGCAGTTTACATAAGTATAACTTAAGGATTTGAATATTTGTGTTGAGGCTTTGTGAGGTCTTGAAAATAGAAAAGATAAAGAATAAAATGACTTGTCATTGGATGGATTTTGAGGATTCCTAGATTTGAGAAAATCAAAGAGAGAATTAGAGAAAGAGAGGAAGAAGAAATAAGAGTTGAGATGATAGAATTGCAACAACAAGTGGATGAATTAAGAAAAGAGATTGAAAGGAGAAAATTAGAAAAGAAAAGAGTTGAAGGTAATTTTGATTATCCTTCTAATGATATTTTGATTGCAGGAAAGAAAGAAGATGCAACAAAGTTTCATGCAAGTGGCACAAAGGAAGAAAAAGATGATGAATACAAAGAAATCGATGAACCTGAAGCTGAGGAATGTCTATTAGAAGACATGAAGGATGAAATTGCAGAGGTTGTAGCAGAAAAAAAAGAGTTGATTACAATGGAGAGCATTGAAGAAGAGGACACAAAATTTGAAACAATAAAAGAGGAGGTAAAACTTGCATTTTGTGAGTTAATTGGTGATTCTGATTTGCTTATGAATTATGTGAATGGAATGGGTGGATATGAGGAAGATTAAAGTTTTGTTGCAGTGGTAAGAAAGAGAGTAAAATAATATTTTGATGAGGTTAGAGCAAGATCTAATTTTTGTTTGAATCATATGACAAATGACAACAAATAAATAATTGTAGCAGTGAAAGTTACAACAGAAGGCAATGAGTTTGCAACAATAATATGTCTTTCTAAAGGTATTAAAACAATGAGATACCATGTTGAAGACAAGGTTGAAGTTGCAGTAGTGAATGGAACCAAGGAATATTTTTCTAGAGATGATTGAAATGCAGAGAAGGATTTGTAAGGTGTTGCACAATTAAGTGCAGGTGCAAATTGGTGGAGGTGGGTGGACTATGGTGGGTTGAATCCCACAAGATTGGAGGAGAATGTGAGATACTAATGAGGGTGCCAACCTGAGACACAAAAAATACACACACAAATTAGAGAATCTTATTATATTTAGAATGATGAACTTCTTACATGCAGAGGATCTCAAATCCTCGTGTTTTGCTTTACATGCAGATTATAGAAAGAAACTACATAAATTCCCCTTTTTGTAGTATGCGATCTCTTTCCCCAAAACTACCAAAAGAAACATAAACTAGCCCATAAATAGCCCGTCTCTCCATTTGGAGCCAAAAACGACATTCAAATTATGCACCAACTTTCGCAAGCCCTAACTTAAGATCTAACCGTTGGATTTTCAATCATAATACCTTTTCAGAAAGCTCTTGCGACAATCAAGTGCCAGAAAGTGGGGCCTAAAGGCTAGCCACTTTTATTTTCCACTAATTTTCAGGCCCATCTGGAGCCTCTAAGTACCTCAAAATTAGCTCTGAAGATTTTATAAAGCAAAAAGCACAAATTGAAACTTGAATAAATTTTGAACCGGGAATGATCTTGATCTGATTCTTTTGCCAAAGTGCTTATCTTTCTGTCTTGAAGCTTCCCTTAAATTTTTGTCCTCTCACACCTTCAAATTCATACCTGCTAAAAATAGCAGTTGAGCAGAAAAAGTAGAAAAACAGTTCTGAAAGTTGGAAACACTTCTTTGATGAAAAGGGTATCCAGAAATGCAACAACCTCTACAAAAAGCTAAATGAAAGTAAATATATTTGGGTGATGTAGGATTTCCCTTACACCATTGGATGCTCTTGCATCAGACACCCAGGGTAATTTGAAAAGTGACCCTATCATGTCTCAGATGGTTGAGGAAAACCCAAGTGGTCAACCTCTACCTTAGACAACCAAGATGAATCTTCCATAGGCCTTCCTCTCCACTTCACCAGATATTCTTCATACTGCCTGTTTCTGGTACTCCTTCCCACACGAGTATCCAATATTGCTTCAATCTCCTCCTTCTCTGAAGTAGGTGCTAGAATTTCACACTGTTCCATTGCTGGTACTTCCTCTACGCCACCCTCATGATACTCTATGAAATCTGTAATGTTGAACACAGGGGAAATTTTGACTCCATCTGGCAACTCTACCTCATACGCGTTCCCTGAATCATGCCTCTTCAAAATTTTATAGGGACCAAACTTCTTCATCTTCAATTTGTTATAGGTTCCCACTGGAAACTTTTCTTTCCTCAAGTGGACCGTCACTTCATCACCAATCTGAAACTCCTTATACCTCCTCTTTTGATCTGCCTTAGCCTTATATTGCATATTCATCTTGTTAATATGTTCTTTTACCTTCTCATGCATATTCTTGATGTGCTCTGCAAAGTCTTTAGCTTCAACACTTGTCTTCTTCTCTTGGTCCATCTTTCTCAATTCTGGAGCAGTCCTAGGACTACTTCCATACACAATCTGGAATGGTGATCTACCAGTGCTCCTATTGATAGAATTATTGTAAGCAAATTCTGCCAGGGGTAAGAGCAAGTCCCATCCCTTTGGTTTATCTCATACCAAGCATCTCAGTAGGTTACCCAAACTTCTGTTCACAACCTCAGTCTGTCCATCAGTCTGCGGATGGTGTGTAGAACTGAACTTCAACTCCATTTTCAAATTCTTCCACAAGGTCCTCCAAAAGTATCCAAAAAATTTGGTGTCACGATCTGAGACTATACTCTTTGGCAAACCATGTAGCCTCACCACCTCTCTGAAGAACAAGTTAGCAATGCGGACTGCATCATGGGTCTTCTGGCATGGGATGAAATGTGCCATCTTCGAAAACCTGTCAATTACCACAAATACTGAATCATTCCCTCTTTGTGTCCTCGACGGACCAAGAACAAAGTCCATACTTATATCCTCCCATGGCCTCTCTAGTACAGGTAAGGGCTAGTACAACCCCATATTCTGGGTCACTCCTTTAGCCATTTGACATACCCTACAACTCTGCACAAACTTCTTCACATCCTGTGATAACTGGGGCCAATAATAATGCTCATTGATAATGGCAATGGTCTTATCTCGACCAAATGTCCTACCATTCCTCCACTGTGCTTCTCCTTTATCAGGTTCTCCCTCATGGAACTCCTCAGAATACACAATTGACTTCCCTTAAACAACATGCCTTCCTGAATTATGAAATCCAACCACTTTGTCTTGTCAACTGTAACAGGCTCCTTGCAAGCTTTCCAAGCCTCTGCAAAATCAGGATCATTCAGATACAATGTCTTGAGTTCACTGAACCCAACCACCTCAATCTACATTTTTGTCAACAATGTTTTCCTCCTACTTAAGGCATCTACAACCCTATTTGACTTCCCACTCCTATGCTTTAAAACAAAGGTATAACTCTGCAAAAATTCTACCCATTTCATATGCCTCTGATTTAATTTTCCCTTACTACTCAGGTACTGCAATGCTTGATGATTAGTAAACATAAAAAATTCCTTTGGCAATAGATAATGCCTCCATTTCTTTAATGCTTGAACTATTGCATAAAATTCCTGATCATATACATAATACTTTCTCTTTGCATCATTTAATTTTTCACTGAAATAGGCAATGGGCTTACCTTCTTGGCTTAACACTACTCCAATGGCACAACCACTGGCATCACAATCCACCTGAAACACCTTATTGAAATTTGGGAGAGGCAAAACAGGTTGTTCTGTCACCTTCTACTTCAATAGATCAAAACTCTTTGTTACTCCAGTGCTCCATTTGAACTCTTTTCTATCCCCTCTCATTGTTTCAGTCAGGGGTGCACAAATACTATTGAAGTTTCTAATAAACTTTCTGTAAAAATTGGCCAAAACCATGGAAAGATCTCACCTCAGTAGCAGTTCTTGGGGTAGGCCATTCCAGAATAGCCTTCACCTTCTCTGGGTCCATCTTGAGACCTTCTGTCGAGACAACAAACCCCAAGTACACTAACTCCTTCTTCACAAAACTACACTTCTTCAGATTAATCAACAATTTCTCTTCTCTTAACTTCTCAAAGACTCTACCAATATGCATTATATTCTCATCCAGTGACTTACTGAATATCAAAATATCATCTAAATACACAATAACAAAACTTCCTAGGAACTCTTTTAGTACCTCATTCATGAGCTGGATGAATGTGCTCGGTGCATTGGTTAGCCCAAAAGGCATGACTAACCACTCATATAGGCCCTCTTTAGTCTTGAAGGTGGTCTTCATTTCATCTACCTCTCGAATCCGGATCTGGTGATATCCACTCTTTAGATCAATCTTTGTGAAGTACTGAGATCCACTCAAATAGTCCATCAAGTCATCCATCCTTGGCAAGGGAAATCTATACTTGATTGTTATCTTGTTTATGGCTCGGGAGTCTGTACACATCCTCCACTCCCCATCCTTCTTTGGTGCTAGTACTGTAGGTACTGCACATGGACTCAGACTCTCTCGAATCAAAACCTTTCTCAACAACTCCTCAACTTGTCTGTTCAACTCCTCATTTTCTGCAGGAGTCATTCTGTGAGCTGCATTATTTGGCAAACTGGCTCCAGGGATCAAGTTAATCTGATGACTAATCTTTCTCACTGGTGGTAAACCCTCAGGTACATTATCAAAAACAATATCCTGAAACTCATTCAATAATCCATAAACTTCTACTGGCACCTTCTCACTACCCCTCTTATCCATTCTAGGAATCAATGCATAGCACACACGCTCATGCTTCATGCCTTCTAAAAATTTCCTTCCATCAACATAAAAAATTCTAGCACTATTGCATACCTTTTCTTCAGCCTTCTTCAGGGGTTTCAACTTATGGCGGACTCCATCCTTCATCAAGGAATAAGTGTTTGTATGGCCATCATGTACAGCTCGCCTGTCAAACTGCCATGGCCTCCCCAAAAACATATGACATACATCCATGGGGATGATATCACAGAGTACCTCATCACGATAGCTTCCGATCTTGAACTTCACTATGCACTGCTCATTGACCAGAACTTTATGGTCTTTCTGCAATCAGGCAATTCGATATGGATGTGGATGCCTGTCCCTCTTCAACTTCAACTTCGTAACCATCTCTTCTGACACCAGATTATTAGTGCTCCCACCGTCAATAATGACATCACAACATTTGTCTTCACACTTGCACCTTGTGCAGAATAGATTCTTCCTCTATTCTGGCTCTTTCTCTTCAGTCACCAGGGCTCTTCTAACCACTAGGGCTTCTCCCCTTTCAGCATCATCTGAATGCTCAGATTGAGCCTCCTCATCTACATGCACAACCCTTGCATGACCTTCTGGCCTTCTGTCTATCCTTCCTTGGTGTTGTGGACATTCATAGGCTCGATGCCCTTCTTCACCACACCGAAAAAAAGTTCTTCTGAAACCACCTCTTCTAGGTCCTTGCCCAGATCTTCCTCATCCTCTACCTCTTTGATCACCATTGTTCTGATCACGAGGGCAATAAAATTTATCATTCCTCTGGCTTTGACTGGTACCCACATCTTCATTTTTCTTCTCATCCTCATTTCGGTATCTAAAAGATCTTCCACTACCCCTTCCACTTTGACCTCCTTGTTCTTTTTGCTTGCTGTCAAATCTTTTGTTCAACTTCTCTTCAACTCTCAGAAAAAATTGGTATGCATCCTCAATGGTGGTCATTCTGACCAGGCTTAGCTCCTCTTGAATGCTCGGTCATAACCCATTAAGATAACGAGCTACCTTCTCCTTGTTGGTCTCTACATGTCTCGTTCTAATGATTATCTTGTGAAAATATTCTATGTATTCTTTCATAGATCTACTTCCTTGCTTCAACCCTTGCAATTTATTCAGTAGATCTAACTCATAGTCCACTGGTATGAACTACATCTTCAGTTTCTCTACCATGCGATCCCATCTGGTGATCTTTCCTTTCCCTCTCCTATTTCTTTTCAGTTGGACCTCTTTCCACCAAATATTGGCGTGGCCCTTCAACTTCATTTTTGCAAACTTAACCCAATTTGGGTCCTCTACTTCTTCATACTCAAAATACTCTTCCAACTCGTTGATCTGGTCGATCAACTCTTCCGGGTTCAGATTTCTGGAAAAATTGGGAACTTCTACTCTAGGTATTTTTTCGATCTTCGAAATGGCCCTTATCAACTGCACTTGATCTTGATCAATCACTTCTTATTCCTCTTCAACATCTGAATCTTCCACCTCTTCTTCATCCTCAATTTCTTCTCCTCTTCTTGGGTTTACTCCTCTTCTCAACTCTTCCTGCAATGCATCGATTTGTCTCTGGAGGGTTCTCAAACCCTCAACCACCAACGGATCTCTTCCACTAGCATTTCTGGCACCTCTGGCACCACCTCGCCTACCACGTGCTGCTCTTGGAGGCATCTTGAATATCTCGAACCCACAACCACGGTCCTGGTGCGAACTACCTCATGATTGACGATCCATCCACATGCTCAAGAAAACCTGCTCTGATACCACTTGATGAGGGTGCCAACCCGAGACACAGAAAATACACACACAAATTAGAGAATCTTATTATATTCAGAATGATGAACTTCCGACATGCAGAGGATCTCAAATCCCCGTGTTTTGCATTACATGCAAATTACAGAAAGAAACTACAGAAATTCCCCTTTTCGCAGTATGCAATCTCTTTCCCTAAAAACTACCAAAAGAAACAAAAACTAACCCATAAATAGCTCGTCTCTCCGTTTGGAGCCAAAAACGACATTCAAATTATGCACCAACTTTCAGAAGACCTAACTTAAGATCTAACCGTCGGATTTTCAATCATAATACCTTTTTGGAAAGCTCTTGTGACAATCAAGTGCTAAAAAGTGGGGCCTAAAGGCTAACCACTTTTATTTTCTACCAATTTTCGGGCCCATCCGGAGTCTCTAAGTACCTCAAAATTAGCTCCGAAGATTTTATAAGGCAAAAAGCACAAATTGAAACTTGAATAACTTTTGAACCGAGAATGATCTTGATCCGATTTTTTCACCAAAGTGCTTATCTTTCTGTCCTGAAGCTTCCCTTAAATTTCTATCCTCTCACGCCTTCAAATTCATACCTGCTAAAAATAGCAGTTGAGTAGAAAAAGTAGAAAAATAGTTCTGAAAGTTGGAAACTCTTCTTTGACAAAAAGGGTATCCAAAAATGCAACAACCTCTACAAAAAGCTAAATGAAAGTAAATATATTTGGGTGATGTAGGATTTCCCTCACAGCACTAGATGCTCTTGCATCAGATACATTTGGAGGATGTGGTTGGGTTATGGTGGAGTTGATTCCACATAGAAGACAAGGAGTAAAGAGAAGAGTTGTTAGAGGAGGTTTCTTGTTTTGGTTAAGTGTTGGAAGAGGAGAAAAAGAAAACAATTACAGGTATCAATTTCAGTAATGGAGTTTGTTGAGGATTTTTTGCAATCTAAAAAGGTGGTACTACCACTCAACACCATTTTGTGAATCCATATTCAAAAAAATTCTCCTACCCTAGGTGTTTGATGTAGGAGCATCTAGGGGTACTAGCAATCTTGCATCACCAAAAATATTGTTATTTTATTTTGTTCATTTTCAATAAGGGCTTAGGTGATACGAAAAAAATATTTTTATTTGCAACAATGTAATTTCTCTTTTGTGTGAAATTGTAAATGTAAATTGGATGGGAAATAAGTCTTGGTAATTTTGTAAAAGAATCTTGGAGTGGAATATGCCTTTTGGGCGTCCACTTTAGGAGGAGGTCCAAAAGTCTTGTTTGCATGCACATGTGTCATAAAATGTCATAAAGTGGGTTGCAAAAGAATCTTGCATGTTTCTTGCATGTCTTTGCATGCAAAGTTGTAACCGACATGATGTAAGGAATCTCTCAGAGGTGTAAGTTGTCATAACAATCCAAATTTGATTGGACAAGAGTTTAGGTGCCCAAGAGAAGGTTGGCATGGATTGGGCCTCATTTCTTATTGTAAATCTTGTAACTCCCAAAGTTGAGCATGATTTTTTCAAGATGGTTCCAGAAGGTTGTTTTGGTGAAACCATGAATGGTTTTCTCCATGTACATTCTCTATTTATTGATTCCTTTTCATTTGGAGAGGGGGATTTGGAGAAGTGAAGTTTGCATACCCAAATGTTGCCAAAATTGTTCCAGATTGTTGAAGACACATTTGCTGTAGGTGTTTCATATAGGATTGAAGAGGAGCCCACGAGCTTCATTTTGATGTAAACCATTTGCATATTTGAGCATAATAAAAATTGCAGATTTTCTCTTCCAAATTTCTATTATTTTTATGTATTTTCAGCCTTCTTCCTTTGTGTTTAGTGTGGTTTTATAATCAATTTTTAATAGTTATGCTTAAAACATGAGACTGCTATTAAATTATTTTCCCATGGCTGTTCTGAAAATAAAATAATAATAAATTGATATTTATAAATATAATACTTTAATATTATATATTATAATATAAAATATTATTAAATAATATTTTATATTATAATATATAATATTAAAGTATTATATTTATTTATATTATTTTAAATAAAATTTGTATATTAGATTAGTGGAATTAAAATTATAAACGTATGGGAGATTATTGTTTATTTTAAAATGGCATGTTAAAGTTTAATTGAAGGAGTTAAATATTTGATTTAAAGAATGCATAATTTAAAATTTAACTGTGGAATTTAAATTCATATGTAAAAGGTCCAATTATTAATTTGATTTAATTGGAAAAATATATTTATATTTTGGGAATATTGATGATAAAGGATATTTTATTTTGAATTAATCAATTTGATATTCTGTAAAGAATAGAAAATATGTTAATGATTAAATATATTTAAATATATTAATTTATATTTAGTATATATATAGTGAAGGTATATATCCATTTGAGAGAATAAATAATATTTTATCTTATTTTATTATGTTGTTTGCAAATTGGGTATTATTAGTGTTTTAAAAGAAATGATTAGTATATGTAGAAAATGTATAGAGAAAGATATTTTATTATATTAAAGTGATTGCATGTTCTAAATAGGAAGTTGAATGAAATGTAAGATTTGGTTAGGAAATGGAAAGAGTTTACTTGCATGGATTTGTGTCGATTTAAAAGTAAATTAAGAAGTTGTTTTATTGATGAGGCAATCAATTATGTTATTTAATTAGTTTCTATTTAAATTAATTAAATCATTGTGATTGGATTATGAAAGAAATATGGATTTAGTATATCTAGAAGTAGTATCTTCCTCATGATTATCTTAAAGGATTTAATTCTCTGTATTCAGTAAAGGGAAGTAAGTTTAATTGTTTTAGATTTCGGATAATGAAAGGGGAAATAGGGGTTATGATTATTTTAGATGATCTAGTTATCGTGTCTTTGAATTTGTCAACACTACCTATTAAATGAGTATGGATTTAGGAAATCCAAATATTAGATTTGATTGATGACTTGAATGCTTTTGTTGCTATGTTGTCAAGTTACATTGTTGGTTTTGGGATTTAGTGTTAGTCCTAAATTATAAGTCTTCTAGAAGAACTTAGAGGATAAGGGTTGTTGAATCTTTATGCCATCCAGTTGTTTTCCCTTGGGTAGTGCATGGCGTCTTTTTAGTTTTACCCGTTTTCATGAACGGGGATGTTTGCACCTCCTTGGTTTAGGAGCGGATTATGGGATCCGTGTCTCCTTGTATGGAGTGACCTTGTTATGTGGTTTCATCTTGTTGCCTCCTGTGAAAGGAGTGGACTATGTATTGTTGCCTCCAAGATGTTTGGAGTGAGATCTTTTGTACCTCCTACGAAAGGAGTGGACTATGTGATTGTTGTCTCCAAGATGTTTGGAGTGAGTTTCTATTATTTGTATCCTCCTTATGTTGGAGTGGTTATGATGCCTAGTTTGTATGCACTTGTGTTTCCCTTGGTGATTGGTTGTGAGTGTGTTGTCCATTAGAAGAGTGGCTTTTGATAAGGGTCGGAGCCCAAAGTGGTAAACTGGGTAACCTTTAGAAGTGAGTTAAGCAAGTGATAATTAAATTAATATACTTAGATGATTAGGATGCAGTTCACGCTAATCAAGATAATTTAATCCTCACTCATAGACACAAGGGTTTGTTTAGACTTGGAATGAGTGAGAAGGTCTAGAATGGCAAGTTCAACTATCTTGTTCTTACGAGAGGTAGTTGATTCCGCATGAGTGAGTATGAGTGCCGGGATTTGGTTGAGGCCACCAGGATTACTTGTGTCGGAGCCTATGAAGAATGCCCAGAGGAGATCTCATGAAAAACCTTGTGATGACACTCTATCTAGGACAAATGTTGTTAATTGTTTTATATGTATGGTTCTGTGAACATACTTGATCTATTTTATGTCTGAAAGCAATGTGACCTATGTCAGTGATGTTGGAGTTGTATTTGATTTGTACTTGTATTGTACTTGATTTGTACTTATATTGTACTTGAGTTGTACTTGATTCATACTTATATGGTGAGTGAGTTGTACTTGTTAATTCATTTGGTTGGTTATAACAGTATGAGTCAGTTTGAGTCTGCCTTTGGTTAGAGGTAGTAGAATCTTTGTCCATGTTACCTTGTTACTATCTCCTAGCATGGGGGGTGGGCCTTCAAGTACCACATTGGTAGGGTTGAACATGCACCAAAATCGTTGGGTCCCCATCGATCTTCAGTACTTGGTGGCGAGACATCCAGATGGACAGCTCGCGGTTCTTGTTGTAATTTCTTGCATTGTAATATTTTAGTTTGTATATGATACTTTATCCCTCTTTTGTAAGAGGTGGAGTTATGTAATTGTAATACATTTGTACTAGTGTCTCATTCTGGGAATGAGTGATGTAACTATTGGTTTAAGATAATGATTATGAGATTGTATTTTGGATGCTTACTTTATTATGTTATGTGGTATTCTTATGATGTATGATGTTTATATCATAAAGTTCATAATGCTATGATTATATGTAATATGTATGTGTGGGTTTAAGTAATCATAACCTTGTAGCCTTAGAGGTTGTTGTTAATTAGTAAGTGAATGTGTATGTTAAATGCACTTTATAAAAAAAATTGGTTCGCTTATGATGTTAATTGCAACTTCCTTTAAGGTTACTTGGCGAGGCATTACACATTACCCTGTTTATTTTTCACAACCTTCTCAAGCTCTATCGCTGCAATAAATCTTCATCTACAACAATTTCTACACTTTATTTGGTTGCAAATAATTCTTCTATCTTCCTTATCTCCTCTCTTAGTAGGAGATCTCCTCCTTCCTCACCAATCATCTCATCATACTTAGGACACTCGAAGCCCATCATATCAACTTATGCTGCAACCTCTTCTTTTGCACATACAACCTCCTCATTTTCCACCATTATGCCTTCAACAAGACATGTCTTAGCTTTAGACTCATAAATTTATTCATATTCATGCTCATCTTCCTCTTCTATGCCACATGCATGATAATGTGTTGCATCACCTTTCTCTCCTTCAATCAAAATATCATTAAAAAGATAATCATAACTACCTCCAATTCTCCTCTCTTCTTGTTTTATCATTTTGATCCCTGTTTCCATTTATTTCACTTGCTACTTCATCTTTATCATTTCAACCTTCACATATTGTTCTCAATTTTTTTGAAGTCTCTCCCTTATTTTCTCAAGTCCGAGAATTGTTAGAATTTGTACCATCATAAATTGTCACCGTTGACAATTTCACTCTATGTTTTGCCCCCCCTTAATTTAATAGACCTAATTAAGCACCTAAATTCCTAAATTATGCATTTTGGGGCTCATTTGTACTATTTTCCAAGAGATTACAAGCATTGAACAAATGCATCTAATTGATATTTTACCCCTAACACTAAATTTCCAAGAAAATAGGGCTAGGACCCATACTCCCTTGGGAATATGGGTCCCCCTATTTTGCCACATACCAATTTTGGATATGTCAATGTCAACATTTTAACATTTAAAATTCAATTTGCAAATGTCAGCTATCAAGATTTATTTTTTGGGAAATTAGAGAAATATTTATAAACACCTAGTTATTGCATCATTTTAAATCTAAGTGAAATTATCTAGCAAGTTGGAGAATTTACGATCAAGCATTATTATCAAGAGTCACATTTCAAAGACCTATTGCAGTAGTTCAATAACCAAGCATCTTGTCAAACCCTATGTGAGTTCATTTGTGTTTATGTTATCATTGTTTATGAAGGCTAACCCTTGTTGTAGGTCTCCAAGAAATTACAAGCATTCCAGCAAGAAAAATCCAAGACCTTGAGGTGATGTGTATGGCTCTAGTCCTTCGAGGAATCCATTGAAGGGTGGTGAGTTGCAACACTTTGTGATTTTATAATTCCTTAATATCATTTATCCTTTTTATCATTAACATTTCCATTATATTAGTGGAAACACTAACATGGAGTTTGACTGAGGCAAGCCTTTGAATGGCACAATCCTTCCCTTCCCTTTGAATGTGTAGGTTTCAGGGTTGAAGAGGATTGAAGGAAGTTTGAAGAGAATTTTATTTTTCTTGTACAACCTTTTTTTTTGTAAAGGGTTTCAAGATCCCTTCAAAAAATTCTTTTCCTTATCAAAAACCCATGAAAAGCCGCCTGAAAAATTATTTGATAGTGTTCCAACAACTCTGCAAGAGAAAACAAAGATCTCAAATATGACATTAGAGGACTAGAAAAATAGAGAAAGAGAGGCATAGAGGGACTTAGACACTCTTGGGTAACTCTGTCCTCCTTTTCAAATTGACATCAATTTTTTTGGGAAAGTACATAGTCCTTTTCACTTCCTAGATCTACCTACAATTCACTGTTTTAGTTTATCAATTGTTAGATTCTTACAATTTTGATGTTAGGACAGTCTAATTAGGTTAATAAATATCAATCAATTCCAATCCATTCCAATCATCAATAGGATGTATATGTAGGTCTGATTGGTTCACTTTCATGGTTGAAATTCAATCTATATGCCTTGTTGATATCCATCTTAATGAAACCCTGAAAAAGGAGGAAATCAACCCTAGGTTCTATACATTAAAACTTAGGGTTCTCTTTTTCTATGTTTCATTTTGATGAACCTAATGTTGTAAGTATGGATGTGTTTGGTGGTGTTTTCATTAATGTTGTCATTGATGTCAACATATTTCATTTTGTTTACAGATGGTACTTGTATAGTTGAGATACTATAGAAGTTCTTAGAGTACATGGAGCTATATTTGTGAAGTTGTAGTTGTCTTTTTGCCAAGTTCATTTGAGAAAATTAAGAAATAATAAGGCAGTATTGAGTCTACTTTGGTATTGTGCTCTACATTTCTTCTGTGTTGATCCTATCCCTGTGTTGATCTGTGGTATTGTTAATAATATTGAATGTAGAATATATCCTAAGTTTTAGCTTCTGGATTGATGGAGAATGAAAGATGTGTTCACTGATGTGTGAACTTGTTTTATAAAACTATATGTTCGTGGACTGGGAGAAATGTCTTGGCTCCGTAGTCCTCTAGGATTGGGTTTCAGATCTTGCAGATCTGGGAGATGATTCTTTTTTAATTGTTTCTATGTTCTGACAAATGTGCTTTTTTATTTGGCACTCTAGAAGACCTACTCTAGAGCTCTTGTGTGTTGCTAGTTGGTTTGGTTGGACTGTTGAAGAGTATTTTGTAAATGAAGTTTGTTGTAGTTGTTGAGGATGAACTTGAAGTGTTCTTAGAGATGGTAAAATGTTTGGTGAAGCATGTTGGGTAATCCATATGTGATTATATTGGTAGAGATGCATGTACTTCAAATATCATTTGTTTTTTCATTAGGTTTGGCCAACCTGGTGTCTACACGTTACATAATGATTTACATCAAATTAAGGAAGCATGTGATTGATCAAATATTTTGTTTGGGTCCTCATTAAATTTATATTTGGTCCTCTCTCATTCTTATCCACCATGAGAATTTTGAGTAGCCAACCTAATTTGAATTTGTAAATTGAATTTTGTTTAGCTGACCTTGGAGAATGCTTGTAGGGTTGAAGATGGTATAAAATAAAATCAATATGTTGTGAATTGTGTGTTGAATTGTAAGAGAGGGGGACCAACCACTGCAAGGCCCCTAGTCATGAAAAGCTGAGAGTGATATGGCTTCCCTAACTTACCTCATTTTAAGGAAGGTTAGGATAGGAGGGATGAGAATGATGAGGACTATGGGTCCTTCAACTACTCTACAAATCCAAGAGTTCGAGGGAGATTAGACGAGTCACTTTTTAGAGTCAAATCTTCATCTCAGGTAGCTCTCTATCAAAGGACAGAAGTGCAATTTTGGGACAACAGTGTGGTGCACTGGCATCTCATAGGTGCACTAGCATCTATACAATTAGAAAATCAAAGAGATGAGGTTAAACTCCAAGAAGAGATTGGCAACCTAGTTTAGAAGTTTTGAGAAGTGAAGAGGAAGACTAAGAAGAGTGAAATGTAAAGATGAGCATGATAAAGGAAATATATTACTGCCAAGGTGACAAAGATGATCTCCCACAATAATCTTCTCACTAGCTTTCTTCAAGATCTCTCCACCTGCACACAACAAAGAGGGAAAATGTTGGGGGGCTGTTTAGGGGTCTACCTTAGTTAGACCCCCATTTTGGTGTTTCCACCTCCATGGACAACCAAGTTTGCAATGATATAAATAATGATAAAGAAGGGAATAGAAGCTATGTAAACAAAAGACACTACAAAAAAATGTGTGCTTACCCAACCAAATGATAGAGAAGATAAGAGGAGCTTACTACCTTTGTCCAAAGCACTCAAGGCTTGTGGAGGAGAAAATGAGAGGAAATCAAGCCTCTTCTACAATGGTGTTTGTCCTGCACTTACACTATTAGAGTGATGGAGTAGTGGGTTGCTACAATGAAGTGTGAAGTGTTGCTATAAAGCTTGAAGTAAATGAATGCTCAAAGCTTGGAGAAATCAAACAACTTGAAAATGGAAGAAGAGATGAAGAATATGAAGGAAGAGGATGAAAAATAGCCATATTCAGGTTGGCCAGCTGAAGAGGGGTGTTACACTTTGACTTCCAAGAGGAAGTGTAACATCTCTATAGATTCCAGCCATAGGAATCTGCCAGGGATGTAAATGCATTGTGCTGAAATCTACGTGTTGTGTAGGCATCCCCAATAGAAATTCCTCTAGTGACACACAAACAGGGTGCCAAGTGTGATTCCTTAGTTTTTCTAAAGTGTAAGGGTGTAAAGGGGAGTTTGCATTAGGGGTGCAAAGTCATGCCTATACATTTTGTGCCTACTTTAGCGAGCATGAGTACTAATGAGTGCTTTGGTAAAGTAGAGTAGTAAGTATAACAAAGTAAGAGATGTATACCTGAACCAATGAGGAAGTAGAGCATGGTCTGGTAAACTCAAAAGTGCAAGAAAGGACTTCATAGTTCCGTAGAACTATAAAGCTGAAGTATGAAAATGCCTCACAGGCTCACAATCCTTCAAGGGAGGTATCCTTCAAGAAATCTCACATGAAAGAAAATAGAAAGAGCACCTTATAGACCCTCAGACCTACAAGGAAGGTATCCCCCAAGAACTCTCACATGATGGAGACCGAGAAAAGGGGACTCCATAGATTCAAATACTTTGACATGTTTACCCACAGATAGAACATGTCAGGAAGTGACCGCATAGGCCTATGAACGAAAATTCACAAAGACCATCACTAAGTTGTAAGGCTTTCAAAGGGGTCCCTTGGGAACCCTTCAAAAGGAAGGAGGGTCCACTCAAGGGACACGTTGTTTGAAAAGTAAAGTCTAGTCAGGCTGCCCCCAAACTAGATGTAAGAATGTGAAGTAGGTCTAGTCGGGCTGCCCCCAAAATAGACATGAAGAAGTAAGGCTTGTCTATTTGGGTTGCCCCCAAGCTATACTTGAAGACGTAAGACCGGTCTAGTCGGGCTACCCCTGAGCTAGACACGAAGATGTGTAACCGGTCTAGCCCGGCTGCCCCTGGCCTAAACACCATAGGATTTTGCTAAAAAAACTTCAAAGGAGTCCCTCAGGAACCCAATGTGAAAAGGAGGGGTCCACTCAAGGGATGCATTGTTCAAAAGCTAATGCATTCTTTCCACAATCGATTCATCATCAAGGAATCCTTTTGAAATATGTTCACTTCATCAAGGAATTTGAAAGGAAGGACATGCCCCCATGTGAGGGGAAGTCTAAGAGCATTACCACTTTAGAGGGAGGTTTCCAAGCCCTTTCTTTATGAACCCATGATGAAGGAAACATGTTCCGTTAGGGTTTCAAGTTGAGAATACAATTCTAAAGAAGAAGCATGTGAAGGGTGCTTGAGAAAAGATTCATTTTGCAATGAATGCATTTTCTAAAGACCAAGTAATGTAGAAGTGGTGTTGTCACACAAGAAATGGACAACTTAAGAAAAAAAGAGAGAAAGATCAAGATCAAGAAAAGGAACAAAGAACACAAACAAAGGGCATAGGGGGATCTGGTTTCAGAGGGTTAGATCTACCTTTATTTATATGTGTAATAGGTAACTGCGGGAAGAGGTGAAAGATCATCAATCCCCAACCAAACCAAGAAGAATGTATGAAAGACAAAGTAAAAAATTAAAAAATTGGGTCAACATGGAAGGAGGCCTAAATTCGCTCGATGCTTTTCATCATCCCCAATTTACAAAAAGTCAATCAAAAACATGGAAGAATAAGGATACCTATAGAGGAAGGTGTACAACACAAACACCATGCCTATATACAAGCACCAATAGGGGTGATGAGGGTCATCCATTCACATATATCATGATCATGGGGGAGTTAAATCACAACACACACACACACATCTAATCTAAAGATCAAGAAGAGGGTCTCCCCCTAAAATTGGTTGACCAAGAGGTCATCAACTTCTCATTCTAGATCATCATAGGAAGGGTGATGGGCCTGAAATAGTGTAATGTTAAGGGGGGCTACTTTCGATCCTCCCATAATAAGGGCCAAGGCAGAGGGAACTATGAAGTCTCCATTGCTCAACTCTTGTGGGCCTAAGGTCAACAACTTCATGAAGATCGCTGACAAGGTTGGAACTTCATCCACCGAGTTAAACATACACTTAATGGGAGTGTCGTATTTTACCTCAGTGGATGGAGGAGTTCACACCCGAGGTTCACTGCTGGGCTCACTGAGAGACTCAGGAGTGTTGAAAAACTCAAGGGAGTCCAGGACTTGTTTCGTTACTAAGAAAAAACAAGTTAGCGTGAGACCACCTTTTGGGGAAGGTGGGTTCTTCTTACGTCCTCCATTGCTGGAGGGACCATGCTCTACCTCCTTCTTCGTCGAAGGAGGTGGACTCCCCATAGATGAAGAAAGGAGGGTCAAGGGAGAAGAGGAAAGAACCATAGTGGATACAACCAAAGTATTAACCATATCCATGGGATTTAGGAATAGTGAGACATCCAGAATGGAAGTCAATAGAGGCAGCTCCATAGAAGGAACGATAAACACCTACACTTTTCCAAGTGCATGTGCACTTGCAACGGAAGTCGGAAGTGACTCAGAGCTAGTTTGGATAGAGATAGAGGAGGGATAAAAAAATAGGTATGGTCATCTCCTCCTCCTTCTGTAAGGAGGCTTTCTCAGCTAGAAGATCCTTTTTTTGGTGCTTATGCTCGCACACAAGGCAATTTCTACGACTCTTCGAACCAAAATCTAGAGCTTGTGAAGGGATAGAAGATTTCTGCCCAGCCATGGGAGTGTCCCGCACGACTGATTCCGATGGTAGGAATGAATCTTGGATGGGAGTAGGAGTAGGTTTGGAAATGATGGGAGGAATTGAATCTAGTGCCTTGATAGTGTGCCTCTTCCCATTCACTATTTTGGGAATAGGGATAGTAGGAGGCTACAGAGGTCGAGACATAGAGGACTCTCCATGGGGGGATTTTTTTTCTACCATTCTGGATGAGCCTAGGCTCTATGGTTAAGATAGGAAGCTTGAATGCAGGATGCTTGGTATTTTTCCAAGCGGGTACCATAGTATTTCATGAGGAAAAATTAGATGGTACCATAGTAGAGCAAGAGGAATCATCAGGCTGAACAACAAACAAGGAAGAAGGAGGACCTCAAAGCCGCTTCTCTTCTGCTCTTCTATGTGCCTTGGTAGAATCACTGCCAGCTTTCACACAAGATCTATGTGAAATAGCATAAAGTGAAGGGGGTACCTCACTTTCAACCTAGCACACCCTTTCTTATAGTTTTGATATGTATGGTATAGGAGGTCCTTCCTAGGAGGGAGAGGACCAAGAGGAGTACTCCAAAAGTAGTCTAAGGTATAGTTGCCACATGCAACCGGTGGTCTATAACTTGTGTCATGGAGAACATGTACCAAACTTCCATGAAAAAGCTTTGGATACTTGTGCATAGCCAAGGGGACTACATTCATAGCTACTAGCTAGGGGATGCCTAGCTTCACTCTGAAGGTTTTAGACCCTGGGATGATGTCAAACTTAAGGCTCACAAATTTAGGTCTAACAAGGACCGATAAGACAATACTCCCTATAGGAGGTATGAAAATTATGTCATGTGTGTAGACGGTAATCTCAAGTGTGTCGTATCCATCCTTATGCAATAAGTTAATTAGCATGATCTCCTTAATTATGATATTCACTTGTGATGCCAGATCAACAAGAACACCTGCTACAGTGTTCCCATTTATCCTCGTAGGAATGTAAAGAGGAGATGGATCCCTATTGAATCCCATTGATAGGTCTTGTGAAGTGAAGGGTATGCTAGTACCACTACTCATAGTCTGCACATAGGGAATAGGTTGGTTTAAGAAAGAGGCCATAGTACACACCAAATAGTACCTCTATAGAGTCTCCTAAGGTCTATGAGATAGGATAGTGACCCAATTAAATTTTCGTTATACAACATCATCTGAACCTTCCAACTATGCTTACAAGGGGTCATAGGTTGGGTTGTAAGGTAGAAGCCTTACAATAGTCACACCTACAACACTCCTAGAACACGAGGAAATAGAATTTTAGTATCACAAAATAGAACCAAAATGGTTCACATCGGGTTCACCAAAAATGTAAGAGGGGGACCAACCACTGCAAGGTCCTAGGTCACGAAAGGCCAAGAGCGATATGGTTGTCATAACTTACCTCAGCTTAAGGAGGGTTAGGATAGGAGGAATGAGAATGATGATGACCATGGGTCCTTTGACCACTCTGCTAACTTGAGAGTTGGAGGGAGACTAGATGAGTCACTTTTCAGATTCAACTCTATGTCTTAGGTAGCTCTCTATTAGAGGATAGAAGCGCAGTTTTGGGATGACAGTGCATTGCGCTGGTGTCTCATAGGTGCACTGGCATCCATACAATCAAAAAAGTAGAGAGATGAGGTTAAACTCAAAGAAGGGAATGACATCCTAGTTTAGAAGCTTTGGGAAGTGAAGCAAAAGACTAAGAAGAGTGAAATATAAAGACGAATGTGATAAAGGAAATATATTATCGCCAAGGTGATGAAGACGATCTCCTATAGTAATATTCTCACTAGCTTGCTCCAAGATCTCTCCACCTGCACACAATAAGGAGGGAAAATGTTGGGGGGTTGTTTAGGGGTCTACCTCAGTCAGCCCTCATTTTTGTGTTTCCACCTCCATAGACAACCAAGTTTGCGATGATAGAAATAATGATAAAGAAGGGAATACAAACTACGTAAACAAAAGACACTACAAAATAGTATGTTCTTACCCAACCAAATTGATAGAGAAGATAAGAGGAGCTTACCACCTCTCTCTAAAGTGCTCAAGGCTTGTGAAGGAGAAAATTAGAGGAACTCAATCCTCTACTGCAATGGTGTTTCACCTACGCTTGCACTATCAGAGTGATTGAGTAGTGGATTGCTGCAATGAAGTGTGAAGTGCAGCTGCAAAGCTTGAAGTGAATGAATGCTCAAAGCTTGGTGAGATCAAGAATATGAAGGAAGAGGATGAAAATATTTGGGTCAACCATCCGAAGAGGGGCATTACACTTTGACTTCCAATAGGAAGTGTAACATCTCTGTAGAATCCAGTTTCAAAAATTTTCTAGGGACATAAGTGCACCGCACAGATGTCTGTGTTCCATGCAGGTGTCCTTGACATAAATGGATCCATCGACACATAAACAGGGTGCCAAGTGTGATGTGATTAATGAGCTTAAGTGGAATTAAGCCTTTGCCTTAGGTTTTCTAAAGTGTAAGGGGGTAAAGGGGAATTTATGTTAGGGGTACAAATTCATGCCTATACATGAATGAAGAAAGCAAGAGAAGTGTGGGAACAATTGCAAAAAGAAGAGTGTGCAAGATCAAATTGAGGCAATAGTACTTTGATGTGTTAGATCCCTGAAGGTAGTGAGTTGATGGTATCTACTATCTTCTAATTAGGCTGTGAATGTGTGGAACCTTTGTGGTGGATCTTCATTTATCTTTTTTTTTTGTAGGAAGTGATCCTCCTTCTGGATAGTGAGTCCTATTATAGGTAGTGAGCCTTTTTATCTAGGAAATGAGCCCTTTGATAGTGATCCTATGTATCCATTATTGCATTAATACTATATTGTGAGCTAATCCTCACTGCGATTTTTCCCTCATTGGGTTTTCCACGTAAATATGGTGTCTCTGGTTTTTCCTTTCTATTATTTGCATTTCATGTTTACACTTAATAACATACTGGGTTAAAGTGGAATTGATTAAGATTAGAAGTAAAGTAATTTGGTACAATTGATTCACCCCCTTCTCAATTATCTTGTGCATTTCAACAATTGGTATCATAGCTTTGGTTTCTCAGTGAAAATATTAACCGCTTGAGGTAGATCAGATGGCGCACAAGTTGCAAATCCCTATTTTTGATGGAGCTAATTACAATGACTGGAAAGAACATATGAGAGGTTATTTGGTTTCTCTTGGTTTCAAGACCTAGAGAGCCATGGAGTCAAAGTATGTTGCACCATCCATTGGTCCTTCCTCTGTAGATGAGATTATAGCTTATGAGGAGAATGAAAATACAAGGTATGCTATCTTCAGTGCTCTATCTAGAACTGAAAGGAAAAAAGTTATTTCTTTAAGCACTGCTTATGAAGTATGGGAAAAATTGAAAGACATTTATGAAGGAAATGATAGAATAAATTTGTCAAAGAAATTAATTGCTAAGAAAAATTTGAGAACTTGAGAATGGAAGAAGGTGAAGATATTGTAAGCTATTATCAGAGATTTGAACTTATAGCAAATGAGATCAAGAATCAAGGTGGCACCATGTCAGATGAAGATATAATTGAGAAGATCTTGATGACCCTACTAGAGAATTAAAGTGACAAATTATTTTCTATTGAATAATCATATGATCCAAAGGTATTTACTAAGGAGCACCTATTTGGTGTCTTGACAACATTTGAGATGAGAAAATTTGCAAGGAATAAGGAGAAAAACAAATTTTAAAGAAAGGAAGATAGGAGATGACTCAGATGATGATCCAAAAGAGCATGAAGCAAACTTCACAAGGGAGTTGAAGAAAGGTATTGGTAAATACAAAGGTATCTTTCCCTTTAAGTGTTTCATTTGTGGAAATATTGGTCATTATACATCAAGATTTCCTAATAGAGCTAGACACAAGAAGAACAAGGACAATAATAATAATTACAAAGACAAGAAGGATAAGAAGTTTAAGAATGTGCAATAAGAAGAAAAGGAAGATAAAGAACAAAGTGATGAAGAGGAGATTCTAGAACCTGCACCTAAGACTCCTAAATATGTAGAGAGAAATCATTTAAAGGAACACATAATTGGAGACATAAGTGATGGTATAAAGAAAACAAGAAAATTAGTTGAGGTAAACTTGTGTTTACTTTCTAAAATAGATCCTAAGACTATGATTGAAGCATGTAATGATTAAAGTTGGATTAGAGCAATGAAAAAGGAATTGCAACAAATAGAAAAGAATGAGACATAGGAACTAGTCCCTAGACCTACAAAAAATAATGTAATTGGTTCAAAATGGGTATTCAGGAATAAGCTAAATGAAGATGGTGAAGTGGTAAGGAATAAATAAATAGTTGTATGCAAAGGATATTCATAGGTTGAAGGAATATATTTTGAAGAGACATTTGCACCTATAGAAAGAATAGAAGCCATTCAGATTTTCTTGGCATTTTCAGCCCATAAAGATTTCAAAGTGTACCAGATGGATGTCAAATCTACTTTTTTGAATGGTGAATTGGAAGAAGAAGAAGTGTATATGGAGCAACCAAAAGGATTTCATCTATAAGACAAACCAGACATGGTTTGCAAATTAAAGAAGGCCCTATATAGACTTAAACATGCTTCCAGAGCTTGGTATGCAAGGTTGGATAGATACTTGACACAACAAGGATTCTACAAGGGATCTGCATACATCAATCTTTACTTCAAAGTTGAGAAAAATATAATTTTGATAGTTGTGGTATATGTTGATGACATTATATTTGGTGGAAATGAAGGTATGTGTAAGAAATTTGCAAAAGAGATGAAAAAGAATTTGAAATGTCTATGATTGGTGAGTTGAATTTCTTCCTTGGACTGCAAGTAAATCAAATTGATAAGGGGATATTTATTTCACAATATAAATATGTTAAGGAATTGTTGGAGAATTTTGAAATGGATGACTCCAAACATGTCTGTACTCCTATGATAATTAGATGTAAGTTGAGAAAGGATGATGAATCTTCTAAAGTTGATTAGAGTATGTATAGATCTATGATTGGTGGACTGTTGTATCTTACTATTACTAGACCAGATATCATGCATGCAGTATGTTTAGTTGCAATATTTCAAGTAGAACCTAAGGAAGCACACATTACATCTGTGAAGAGGATATTTAGATATCTTAAGGGAACTCTAGATTATGGGCTATGGTATCCAAAGGATAATGATTTCACATTGAACTCCTACACTAATGTAGATTGGGTTGGTTGTGTAGATGATCAGAAGAACACAAGTGGTGGTGCATTCTTCCTTGGAGGAAGATTGGTGTCATGGTTGAGTAAGAAACATGATTTAGTTTCTTTATCCACTGCAGAAGTTGAGTATATTGTAGTAGCATCATGTTGTACATAGGTACTTTCGATGAAGCAAACATTGAAGGACATAGGTGCAATTTGTGATGGGCCTATTTCTCTCTTGTGATAATACAAGTGCTATAAACATTTCAAATAATCTAGTGATGCATTCTAGGACAAAGCACATATCTATCAGATATCACTTCTTGAGGGAGAAGGTGTTGTAGAATGAAGTTAGACTTGAATATGTCCCCACCAAGGAAAAATTTGTAGACATATTCAATAAGTCCCTTCTGAAGGATACTTTTGAGTATCTCAAGGGGAAGTTAGGGGTTACTACCCCTCCTTCCTTGAACTAAGTGTACATGGAGGTGCATTAGTCTAGTGGTTTCATAGATTCTTTTGATTTGGACTAATGATTGTGGTTTACTCCTCAGGGGGAGTAGAGAGATGCATTGTTGCAGTATGTGATCTAAGTACACTCCCAAGGGGGAGTGATCAAAGCTCTATATGGAAAGATTTTTTCATGCAAAATTATCCTTTTTCATTGATGTCAAAGGGGGAGACAAGTTCATGTGAAAATTTTTAAAAAGGAGAAATTTTTTGAAAAGGAAAAAAGAAGCAAGAGATTATGTATGCTGTCTTTGATGGTTTTCCCATCATGCATTGCCATCAATGACAAAGGGGGAGATTTTTGCAAGTATGGATGTGTTTTGTGGTGTTGTCATTAATGTTGTCATTGATGCCAACACAATTAAGTTTGTTTACAAATGGTACTTGTATAGTTGAGATATTGTAGAATTTATTAGAGTACATGGAGCTATATTTATGAAGTTGTAGTTATGTTTTTTCCAAGTTCTTTTGAGAAAATTAAGGAATAATGAAGGTAGTATTGAGTGTGTGTTCTAGGTGTGCTTTGATATTGTGCTCTGCATTTCTTTTGTTTTGAACCTATGCCTATGTGGATATGTGGTATTGTTAATAATCTTGAATGGAGAATATATCCTAAGTTTTAGCTTCTGGATCAATGGAGAATGAAATATGTGTTCACTGGTGTGTGAAATGGTTTTCAAAACTATCTCTTTGTAGATTGGGAGAAATCTGTTGGCTCTGCAGTCTTCTAGGATTGGGCTTCAGATCTTGCAGATCTAGGAGATGATTCTTTTTTATGGTTTTTGTGTTCTGACAAATGTGCTTGGTATTTGGCACTCTGGAAGACCTTCTCCAAAGCTCTTGTATGTTGTTGGTTGGTCTGGTTGTACTATTGAAGAGTTCTATAAATGAAGTTTGTTGTAGTTGTTGCGGATGAACCTGAAGTGTTCTTAAAGATGGTAAAATTTCTAGTGAAGTGTGTTGGTTGATCCATGTGTGATTATCTTGCTAGAGATGTACATACTTCAAAGATCATTGGTTTTTTCATTAGTTCTAGCTGACTTGGTGTCTAACCATTACATAAATATTTGCATTGTATTAAGGAAGTGTGTGATTGATCCAAGATGTTGTTTGGGTCCTAATTAAATGTGTATTTGGTCCTCTCTCATTCTTATCCATTGCAAGAATGTTGAGTATCTGACCTAATTTGAATTTGTAAATTGAATGTTGTTTAGCCGACCTTGGAGAATGCTTCTAGGGTTGAAGATGGTATAAAAGAAAATCAAGGTGTTGCAAATTGTGTGTTGAATGAAGAAAACAAGAGAAGTGCATAACAATTGTGAAAAGTAGAGTGTGAAATATCAAATTGAGGCAATAGTACTTTGATGTGTTAGATCCCTAAAGGGAGTGAGCTGATGGTATCTACTATATTCTGATGAATCTATGAATGTGGTGCAGTCACAGTAGGAGGATCCTCAAAGAGAACTATCTCGACTGTGAAATAAGAGCTACACAACACTAGAAACACAAAATATGGAGGAAAATGTATATTAAAATATTCTTATTATCAAAAAATTCAATTACATATAGTCGGCCACATCCGGGCTTACAGATTGGGCTCATAGGCCTGGTACAACATGCTCAAAATATAGTACTCTTACATGAAAGAGAAAATATTACAGATCGAACTCTATATTATTCTTAATCTATCTTCATTGCTATCCTAATGATAAATTACATTTTTTTATATCACATCCAAAATCTAGAAGCATTCACACTGGCTAAAGATCTTTACAATCTCCGATGAAAACAATGTAACGTGTGCATGAATATGTTAGCCTCAAATTTGAATTTCTCCTCAGTAGGTGCATATGATGAAGTGTGGACCTAAAATTAAGGTCGGGGACACTCCATGGAACAATTCAAAACACTCGCAAGGATTCACAAGCTATTGGAAAGATCCATGAGTGATCAAACTAGCCATTAGGTTTGAAATTATTTTGGGGCCAGTTCTAGAAACTCTCACTTACTTCGAAAGCGATAACTTGCCAGAAAAAGATCCAATCGAGCTAAAAACTTGGAATAAGGAAAATGAACATGTCCATGATGACAACATAGATCCACGGGATTTGGTGAGAAAACATGAAGAAATACCAAATCTTCCAACTTGAACGGAAAAAGAATTGAACAAGATCAAACCTGAATGAAAATATTTTTGGCTGATGCAAGATTGCCAAGAACCAAGGATGCTCCTACATCAGACATCTAGGGTTATTGAAAAGAGATTCCCTCACTTTCTTTGGGCCAAAGGAAAACCAATACAGTCTACCTTAGCCTAGGAAATCCAAGAAGAATCCTCCATTGGTCTACCTTTCCACTTCACAAGATATTCTTTATACTATCTTCCACACATTTTTCTCCCATCTCTGACATCCAAAATATCTTCTATCTCATTAGATTATTGTTTAGGAAGTTTTTCTTCCAATTTTTCTTTACTATCTTCACTGAATTATGCTTCATGGTACTGATGTAGATCTACAATGTTGAATATAGGTGACATACGCATGTCATCCGGTAACGCCACTTCGTATGCATTTCCTGAATCAAATTTCTTCAAAATCTTATAGGGTCCAAATTTCCTCATCTTGAGCTTACTATATGTGTCAACTAGAAATATTTCCTTCCTCAAATACACCATCACTTCATCACCAACTTCAAACTCCTTTGTCTCCTCTTTTCATCTGCTCGTTCCTTATACTTTCGGTTCACATCTTCCAACTGTTGCTTTATTTGAGTATGCACTTTCTTCATCTATTCTAAAATTCCTCTACTTATGCACTCCTTTTACTTTCTTTAATGATGTCTCACAACTCTGATATGCCTCTAGGATGAACTCTAGTAGCAATCTCAAAATTTGTCCTTCTAGTACTCCTGTTTACTGAATTATTGTAATGAAACTCTGCTTGTGTAAGGACTAAATACCAACTTCCTATCTTCTCTCCAACCAAACATCTCAACAAATTTCCCAAATTCATGTTTACTACGTCTATCTTTCCATCATTCAGTGGGTGGAAAGTAGAAATAAACTTCAAATTATTCCAAAGTGTCCTCCAAAAGTAACCAAGAAACTTTGTATCTTGGTCTAAAACAATACTCCTAGGTAATCCATGCAATCTGACCACTTCCTTGAAAAACAAGTCTGCTACATGTATTGCATTTATTGTCTTCTTACAAGGTATGAAATGTGCCATTTTAGAGAATCTATCTACCACCACAAATACAAAATCATTACCTCTACATGTCTTCGACAAACTAAGTATTAAATCCATGTTGATATCCTCCCAAGGCCTCTTGGGAACTATCAAAGGTTTATACAATCCAACATTTTGACTACTCACTTTTGCAACTTGAAAAACTCTGCAAATATGCACAAATTTCCTAACCTCCTTATGAATTTGTGGCTAAAAGTAGTTCTCACTTACCAATGCTACTGTTTTATCGATTCCAAAGTGTCCTGCCAATCCTCCACTATGTTTCTCATTCACAAAATTATTCCTCATTGAACTCTGGAGTATACACAACTGATTTCCCTTGAACAACATATCCTCCTGAATGAAATAATCCAACCATTGACTCCTATCCTCCATGACTGGTTCTTTACATGCTCTTGAAGGTTCAACAAAATCTGGGTCTTCCTCATAAAAGTTCTTCAATTCATCAAAACCTAATACCTCCACTCTCATCTCTACCAGTAAATTCCTTATCCTTCTCAAAGCATCAACAACTATATTTGACTTCCCACTCCTATGTTTCAAAACAAAATTATAACTCTACAAGAATTCTACCCATCTCATGTGTCTCTGATTCAACTTACCTTGATTGTTCAAATACTACAAAGCCTAATGATACATATACAACACAAACTCCTTAGGCAACGAGTAATGTTGCAAATTTTTCAAGACTTGAATTATGGCATAAAAGTCCTAGTCATACACTGAATACCTTCTCCTAGCATCATTCAACTTCTCACTGAAATAGGCTACTTGTCTTCCTTCTTCACTTAATACTACTCCAATTGCATTTCCACTTGCATCACAGTCTACCTAAAGTACCTTATTAAAGTATGGTAAATCTAACATAGGATTCTTAGTCACCTTTTATTTCAACAACTCAAAAATCGTGTCTACTCCATCTCCAACTAAATTCTTTCTTATCTCCTCTCATTGTTTCTATCATAGGACTACAAATTGAACTAAAATTCCTAATGAATTTTTGGTAGAAACTAGCCAATCCATGAAATGATCTTACCTCTCCAATTCTTTCCAATGTAGGCCAATCAAAAATTTCTCTTAACTTCTCAGGATCCATCTTAAATCAATCCACATATATCACAAATCAAAGATATACCAATTCTTCCTTCATAAAACTACACTTAATATTTACCATGTAAAGCCCCACCAAGTAACCTTAAAGGAAGTTGCAATAACGTCTTAAGTGAACCAATTTTTTTTTTTAAAGTGCAATTAACATACACATTCACGTACAAATTAACAACAACCTCTAAGGCTACAAGGTTAGGATTACCTAAACCCACACAAACATATTACATATAACCATCGCATTAAATACTTTATGAAATAAGCATCCTACATCATAAGATACACATACGTAAAAAGATAAACATCCAAGATACCATCTCATAATCATTTACTTATTCCAATAGTTACATCACTCATTCCCAGAATGAGGCAATAGTACATAAGGTTACAATTACAAAATTCCACCTCGTAAACATAAGAGGGATAAAATAACTTATACAATAAGATATAATACAATGCAAGAATAACATAAGAACCGCGAGCTGTCCAAATGAATGTCTCACCACCAAGTACAGAAGATCATGGGGACCCAACGGTTTTGGTTCATGTTCCACCCAACCAAGTGGTACCTGAAGGCCCACCCCCCATGCTAGGAGATAGTAACAAAGTAACATGGACAAAGAATCAACAACCACTATCCAAAGGTAGACCCATACTGACTCATACTAACATAATCAAATAAATGATCAACACCAGTACAACACAAGTACAACATTATCATCACTGACATAGGTCACATTGCTTCGAGGCATAAAAATAGATCAAGTATGTTCAAAGAATCATACAAATAAAACAATTAACAATAGTTGTCCTAGATAAAGTTTCATCGCATAGTAGTCATGAGATCTCCTCTGGGCATCCTTCATAGCCTCCGGCCATGGTAATCCTAGTGACCTCAACCGAATCCTAGCCCCCATACTCACTCATGTGGAATCAACTACCTCTCATATGGACAAGATAGTTGATCTTGCCATTCCAAGTCTTCCCACTCATCCCAAGTCTAAACAAGCCCTTGTGTCTATGAGTGAGGTAAAATTATCTTGATTAGTGAGAAGTTAGTCTTAATCTTCTAAGTACATTACTTTAATTATCACTTGTTTAAATAACTTCTGAAGGTTATCCAGTTTACCTCTTTGGGCTCTAGCGCCTAACAAAAGCCACTCTTCTAATGGACAACACACACCCAAACAATCCACCAAGGGAAACACAAGTGCATACAAACTAGGCATCAAAACCACTCCAACACAAGGAGGAAACAAATAATAGAATTCACTCCAAACATCTTGGAGGCAACAAACACACAACCCACTCCTTTCACAGGAGGTACAAAACATCCCCGTTCATAGAAACCTGGTAAATACTGAAAATATACCATGCACCACCCAAGGGAAAATAATTTGTTGACATAATAACTCAACAACCCTCATCCTCTAAGGTTCACTGGAAGACTTATAATATTGGACTAACAAATAATCCCATATCCCAAAATACATCATGATGACATAGCTACAAAAGCATTCAAGTCACTAATTCAAATCTAGTATTTGGATTTCCTAAATTCATAATCATTCAATAGATAACACTGACAAAGTCAAAGGCACGATAACAAGGTTTACTCAAATAACCATATACCCATTTTCCATTTTCATAATAGGGAATCATAACCAATTTAAATTTACATCCCTATATGAAATACGAGGAAAATAACTCTAAAAGACAATCAAGAGGAAATTACTATTTTTGGATATTCTAAATCCATATCTCATAAATATTCTAATCACACTAATATAATGCCCAAAATAGAAAATAAATAACTTAAGGTAACTAATTGTCTCTTCATTATAAACATCTCCTTAATTAACTTTTAATACAACATAAAACTATTGCCAATAATCTTTTCAATTTTCTATCCAAAATCTATGTCTCTTCAACTATCCATTTAAAACATGCAATTTATAAAATATATTAAAATATCCCTTTTTCATTAACAATCTAACCATGCATTCAACCTTATCTTTTAAAATCCCTATTCACAATAATATAAAACTATTTCTCTTTCAAAATAATTGAAACAATTAAATAAGTGTTTTCAACTTATAATTATAAGAAATATTAATTTAAACAATTTAAATCGAATTCAACGTTTTCTTTAAAAACCAACTTAAGTCCTCTATAAGTAATTCTTTTCAATCTCCCAACCAAATCCTATATTTCTTCTAGTTTTTTTTTAACTACACACTATGTCCATCAGATCTATTAATTTACCCTTCCAAACTTTTCTTTGCATGCATCCAATTACTCAAACCATTAAATATATTTCAACGTTTTCCTTAACTATTCTTTCTTATACCTTTCATTGCATGCAATTAATTATTTAATAAGACACATCCAATATACAACTTTATCTATCAATTTAATTGCTCAAATAATACATAACCACATTAATCCAACTATAGTTTTATTTCATCAATTCTAATAAATCATAGAAACATGTTACCCTTTTAAAAATTAGAACAATCTAATTATGAAATATATAGGTATATATATTAAATATATTTATATATTTATATTTTAATATAAATACATATATACATTTATAATATATATATATATATATACATTCAATAAATGTATCTAAGACATATCCTTATAGCATTATAACTGCACCGAAACGGAGGCAAATTGCACAACACCTTACACATTCAAGGGTTTCCATTTTATTTAACTAAACATATTTAATATTAATATATTAAATATTATCAAATTACATTGTGATAAAATATCATATTAATGTTTTTAAATCAAAGTCTAATCACCAAAAACCCTAAGAATCCTTAAGGAATGGCAACCAGTTCCTATGCAGGTTTGCATTCTATATGTGAACAGACATAGCCAGCCCTTGCACCAACGTATTTGGGGGAGGGGAAGCTGAGTAAACCCAGCCAACCCTCTTCTCAAATGCATTGGGCGTGGGCGGCGATTAGAGGTGGAGGGGCTGTGGAGGGGAGTCTCCCTCCACACAGTCGCTCCCATATGGGGGCGACGGTGGGGAGGAAGCTCCTCCCCTGACTCCCTGAAACAATTCAAAACCTTCGCAGGCATACATAAAAATATACAGTGACTAAAAAAGATCTCAACGAAAATTCTTTTCAATACACCGAATTTCGCCCGACGTACGGACGGCGAATATATTAATATAAAAATAAAAAATTTAAAAACATTATATTATTCAAACAGAATAAGTATATATGTATTATATATACATATTAACCTATTTATATGTATATATAATATATATATAAAGACAAATTTCAACAATAAATAGATAAGGAAAATTTTGTGAAAATATTCACCTACAGGTGAAATTGTAAAATCCTTTTTCTGGAAATCCAAATTTCACATTAAGAATTAATCCTTTTAATCCTTTTTTTTTTTTGGAACAATTAGAAGAATAATAAAATCAAATGGATCTAAATTAAAAATCCAGAAGCTTTTCAATACAAATTTGTTTTTTCCACAGAGGTTTAAATTTTTCTAAAAACAATCTAATGTTTTGTTTAACCTCAAAGTTTGATTTAAACAACAAAACAATCCATTTCTTCAATTAAATTAACTTCTACAGAGAATTACACAATTTTCCCGAAGAGGTTTCCACAAAAACAATAGAAGGTTTAAATTTAATTAATTAATTTATTTCTTCTATTCACAAATTCATTTTCTCAATAGATTTAACAACAAATTTATCAGTCACTACAATTTTGAAAGCATTCAAAGAACAAAACATAAACACAGAAGAAAACCTGATTCCAGAGGCTACAGGCAAAGATGAATTTCTGAAGCAAAACCTCCTCCAAAGATCTCACGAATTCTATTCAACTGTGCCATGAATCCAATCAAGCAGCCAATCCATAAACACAACCAAACTCCAACAAAATTTTTCCAAATCAATTTTACAGTCAAACATTTCTGCCAAACCCTTCTCTGTGCAATTTTCCCCAAAATCCTCTCTCCGAATTCATGAATTTTCAATAATCTCCTCCCTTTAATTCAGCATGCCATTCAGTCCTAAATCCAAAAATATCCTAAAAACCAAATCTGATCCTTTGCATTCAATATTGATAATTACAATGTTAACCCAAATCCATTTTCGAAAACACACTTTGAATTTAAAATGCCATTTCAAATCATTTTCAATTTCTAATTTAATTCCAACTAATAAATTCATTTCCAAAATTGAAACTAATTTCCATTTAATTTCCCAATATATTTTAGTAACTTCTAATTCAAAATTAATTCCCAAATAAACATTTAAGTACAATTTCTAATTTCATTTCCACAAATTGAAATTAAATTCCAAAATTAACTTTAGTTCTTTTCTTTCTTTTAATTTTCTTGCATCACAATTAATTAATTAATTTAATTATTTAATAACTAAATTCAACCCCTTGGATTAAATTTAATTTATTAAATAAATTAAATATAATTAATTAATTTAAATATAAAATTTTATCCACATTGCATAATTTAAATTAAATAACCATCGACATGATTTAATGCAATTATTCAAAACATCTATTTCCAAATCAAGAATCCTTCAGAATTAAATAATATTAAAGCAAGACAAACAATGACTCGACACACATGACTGACGAAACACTAAGGCTAGGGTGTAGACTTGACATAGGTTACCTAGCTACTATCTCCTGTTCAACTTAATCGTTGGATCGACATGCTCAAACCTGTGAAACCAGGTGGAGTCGATGTCATGTACCTGCAACCTGAAAACCAAATAAACAACCTCATATAATATATCCAGCATATAATACACACCGTGAAGAGGAAATCTCAGATTCGGAGGGCACTCGTAAGCGAGTGATGCGAATCCGTCCTCTTCACCAATACACTCATCATAACTGACACTTTCACAATACATCAAATATTCTCATAAACACTATCATGTTATATCAGCTAACATATTCATTACACCAATTAAAGCATGCACAATAAAACATTTGATAAATCAAATCACATCACATCACATAATATAGTCTATCGCTCAAAGAATAGCAATTGATTACACACACAAGATAAAGTATCTGAATATCTAGAAACATAAATCAACGCAAAACAAGGACACATTGTCCAATCCAGAAAGAAAAACAGAGGGGTGTTACATTCTCCCCCCCAAGGGTTAGGCTTACTCCTGGAAGCCTACAAAAATCCCAAGTGCAAACTCCATACAATCACATGTAACCAAGGGTTCCAAACTGAACCACTTCATACCTCATCATAAAAACAATAGCAACCCGTGCTGTATACAACTCAACCAAGTACACTATCAATCCCAACCAAGACAACATGGTGAAGCAACCACCAACCAAGTCTCCAAAAACACATAACCATGGATTATTATACATAATACCCATATATACCAATACACATCATAAACCAACACAAGACTACACAAGGGTCCAACTGGACACCAAAAAGTGGCATACCAATCCATGATAGAAGAATCCATGAACCAAGAACAACTAAACATCTTTATTAAATCTAACATAAACCAATGGCTTGATGGTGTTAGGCCACACGAAAGGTGAGACCATCCAAACAAAACCACCATGACCTGTCTCTTGTTGTGTAAGGTGATTAGCCTCCAAGAGATAGTCATCAAACATAGGTAAGTAGTGGGTCATAGCAGCATCCAACCTCACATACCCCCATTCTCAACATTTCCTGCATCTACTTCCTCGTACACATTCACCAAGTTTGCCTCAAATAACCTTGGAGAGGAATCACAATACGATGCATAGCCGACATTGAAAACAACAAAGATAACTAGCTTAGCCACCAAGTTCATAAAGAAAAGAAAATTAAAGTTCCATTTCAATAATAAGGCAATAATGCGCATAATTTCAACACTGAATCAAATATATAACCACTAGGGTTATAAGAAAATAAGTTCACAAATTGTGGCTAAACCTTCACAATCAAGTATAAACAAAGTGTCGGCCCTAACAATCAACCGAAAAGAATCATCAATAACTGAAAGAAAGTTCACAATCTTTAAATTTAACTATACAACAACTGTATGACTAGATACTAGCCACAAAACAAGGAAGGAGGAAACAACATCCAACTAGAATGATAACAACCCTCATGTGGTGCAGAGTGAGCACACAATCCACATGACCCAGAGTGTATCCATGAATCTCAAACAAGATACAATTACTAGTATCTTACATTTACAAGGGTACATCTACATACCAATCCCATAAGAACATCAAATTCCATAACCCATGGAATACGTATCATAACTTTCCAATCATAACCTTTTATTAGGTTACTAACACGCTACTCTCTTTCGTAGAGTACATCATACTAAAATAAAAGCCATGAACACATGATCACTTATCACTCCACTACCCAATCGCAGGGACAAAACAGAGGACACAAATGTACCTAGAGAACCTAGTATTGAAACCTAGGCTCTGATACCATGTGTAAAGCCCTGCCAAGTAACCTTAAAGGAAGTCGCAATAACGTCTTAAGCGAACCAATTTTTTTTTTTTAAAGTGCAATTAACATACACATTCACTTACAAATTAACAACAACCTCTAAGGCTACAAGGTTAGGATTACCTAAACGCACACAAACCTATTACATATAACGATAGCATTAAATACTTTATGAAATAAGCATCCTACATCATAAGATACACATACGTAAAAAGATAAACATCCAAGATACCATCTCATAATCATTTACTTATTCCAATAGTTACATCACTCATTCCCAGAATGAGGCAATAGTACATAAGGTTACAATTATAGAATTCCACCTCGTAAACATAAGAGGGATAAAATAACTTATACAATCTGATATAATACAATGCAAGAATAACATAAGAACCGCGAGCTATCCAAATGAATGTCTCGCCACCAAGTATAGAAGATCATGGGGACCCAATGGTTTTGGTGCATGTTCCACCCAACCAAGTGGTACCCGAAGGCCCACCCCCCATGCTAGGAGATAGTAACAAAGTAACATGGACAAAGAATCAACAACCACTATCCAAAGGTAGACCTATTATGACTCATACTGACATAATCAAATAAATGCTCAACACCGGTACAACACAAGTACAACATTATCATCACTGACATAGGTCACATTGCTTCCAGGCATAAAAATAGATCAAGTATGTTCAAAGAACCATACAAATAAAACAATTAACAATAGTTGTCCTAGATAGAGTGTCATCGCATAGTAGTCATGAGATCTCCTCTAGGAATCCTTCATAGCCTCCGGCCATGGTAATCCTAGTGACCTCAATGGAATCCCGGCCCTCATACTCACTCATGTAGAATCAACTACCTCTCGTACGGACAAGATAGTTTATCTTGCCATTCCAAGCCTTCCCACTCATCCCAAGTCTAAACAAGCCCTTGTGTCTATGAGTGAGGTAAAATTATCTTGATTAGTGAGAAGTTAGTCCTAATATTCTAAGTACATTACTTTAATTATCACTTGTTTAAATAACTTCTGAAGGTTATTGAGTTTACCTCTTTGGGCTCTAGCACCTAACAAAAACCACTCTTCTAATGGACAACACACACCCAAACAATCCACCAAGGGAAACACAAGTGCATACAAACTAGGCATCAAAACCACTCCAACACAAGGAGGAAACAAATAATAGAATTCACTCTAAACATCTTGGAGGCAACAAACACATAGTCCACTCCTTTCACAGGAGGTACAAAACATCCCCATTCATAGAAACCGGGTAAATACTAAAAGGGGCACTACCCAAGGGAAAACAATTTGTTGACATAATAACTCAACAATCCTCATCCTCTAAGGTTCACTGGAAGACTTATAATATTGGACTAACAAATAATCCCATATCCCAAAATACATCATGATGACATAGCTACAAAAGCATTCAAGTCATTAATTCAAATCTAGTATTTGGATTTCCTAAATCCATAATCATTCAATAGATAACACTGACAAAGTCAAAGGCACGATAACAAGGTTTACTCAAATAACCATATACCCATTTTCCATTTTCATAATAGGGAATCATAACCAATTTAAATTTACATCCCTATACGAAATACGAGGAAAATAACTCTAAAAGACAATCAAGAGGAAATTACTATTTTTGGATATTCTAAATCCATATCTCATAAATATTCCAATCACACTAATATAATGCCCAAAATAGAAAATAAATAACTTAAGGTAATTAATTGTCTCTTCATTATAAACATCTCCTTAATTAAATTTTAATACAACATAAAACTATTGCCAATAATCTTTTCAATTTTCTATCCAAAATCTACGTTTCTTCAACTATCGATTTAAAACATGCAATTTATAAAATATATTAAAATATCCCTTTTTCATTAACAATCTAACCATGCATTCAACCTTATCTTTTAAAATCCCTATTAACAATAATATAAAACTATTTCTCTTTCAAAATAATTGAAACAATTAAATAAGTGTTTTCAACTTATAATTATGAGAAATATTAATTTAAACAATTTAAATTGAATTCAACGTTTCTTTAAAAACCAACTTAAGTCCTCTATAAGTAATTCTTTTCAATCTCCCAACCAAATCCTATATTTCTTCTAGTTTTTTTTTAAGTACACACTATGTCCATTAGATCTATTAATTTACCCTTCCAAACTTTTCTTTGCATGCATCCAATTACTCAAACCATTAAATATATTTCAACGTTTTCCTTAACTATTATTTCTTATACCTTTCAATGCATGCAATTAATTATTTAATAAGACACATCCAATATACAACTTTATCTATCAATTTAATTGCTCAAATAATCCATAACCACATTAATCCAACTATAGTTTTATTTCATCAATTCCAATAAATCATAGAAACATCTTACCCTTTTAAAAATTAGAACAATCTAATTATGAAATATATAGGTATATATATTAAATATATTTATATATTTATATTTTAATATAAATACATATATGCATTTATAAAATATATATATATATATATATATACATTCAATAAATGTATCTAAGACATATCCTTATAGCATTATAACTGCACCGAAACGGAGGCAAATCGCACAACACCTTACACATTCAAGGGTTTCCATTTTATTTAACTAAACATATTTAATATTAATATATTAAATATCATCAAATTACATTGTGATAAAATATCATATTAATATTTTTAAATCAAAGTCTAATCACCAAAAACCCTAAGAATCCTTAAGGAATGGCGACCGGTTCCTATGCAGGTTTGCATTCTATATGTGAATAGTCATAGCCAACCCCTGCACCAACATATTTGGGGGAGGGGTGGCTGAGTAAACCGAGCCAACCCTCTTCTCAAATGCATTGGGCGTGGGTGGCGATTGGAGGTGGAGGGGTTGTGGAGGGAAGTCTCCCTCCACACAATCACTCCCATATGGGGGCGATGGTGGGGAGGAAGCTCCTCCCCCGACTCCCTTAAACAATTCAAAACCTTCGGTGGAAGACATAAAAAAATACAGTGACTAAAAAAGATCTCAACGAAAATTCTTTTCAATACATCGAATTTCGCCCGACGTACGAACGACGAATATATTAATATAAAAATCAAAAATTTAAAAACATTATATGATTCAAACAGAATAAGTATATATGTATTATATATACATATTAACCTATTTATATGTATATATAATATATATATAAAGACAAATTTCAACAATAAATAGATAAGGAAAATTTTGTGAAAATATTCACCTACAGGTGAAATTGTAAAATCCTTTTTTTGGAAATCCAAATTTCACATTAAGAATTAATCCTTTTAATCCTTTTTTTTTTTTTGAACAATTAGAAGAATAATGAAATCAAATGGATCTAAATTAAAAATCCAGAAGCTTTTCAATAAAAATTTGTTTTTCCACAGAGGTTTAAAATTTTCTAAAAGCAATCTAATGTTTTGTTTAACCTCAAAGTTAGATTTAAAGAACAAAACAATCCATTTCTTCAATTAAATTAACTTCTACAGAGAATTACACAATTTTCTCGAAGAGGTTTCCATAAAAACAATAGAAGGTTTAAATTTAATTAATTAATTTATTTCTTCTATTCACAAATTCATTTTCTCAATAGATTTAAGAACAAATTTATCAATCACTACAATTTTGAAAGCATTCAAAGAACAAAACATAAACATAGAAGAAAACCTGATTCCAGAGGCTACAGGCAAAGATGAATTTTTGAAGCAAAACCTCCTCCAAAGATCTCACGAATTCTATTCAACCGTGCCATGAATCCAATCAAGCAGCCAATCCATAAACACAACCAAACTCCAACAAAATTTTTCCAAATCAATTTTACAGTCAAACATTTCTGTCGAACCCTTCTCTGTGCAATTTTCCCCAAAATCCTCTCTCCGAATTCATGAATTTTCAATAATATCCTCCCTTTAATTTAGCATGCCATTCAGTCCTAAATCCAAAAATATCCTAAAAACCAAATCTGATCCTTTGCATTCAATATTGATAATTACAATGTTAACCCAAATCCATTTTCGAAAACACACTTTGAATTTAAAATTCCATTTCAAATAATTTTCAATTTCTAATTTAATTCCAACTAATAAATTCATTTCCAAAATTGAAACTAATTTCCATTTAATTTCCCAATATAATTTAGTAACTTCTAATTCAAAATTAATTCCCAAATAAACATTTAATTACAATTTCTAATTTCATTTCCACAAATTGAAATTAAATTCCAAAATTAACTTTAGTTCTTTTCTTTCTTTTAATTTTCTTGCATCACATTTAATTAATTAATTTAATTATTTAATAACTAAATTCAACCCCTTGTATTAAATTTAATTAATTAAATAAATTAAATATAATTAATTAATTTAAATATAAACTTTTACCCACATTGCATAATTTAAATTAAATAACCATCAACATGATTTAATGCAATTATTCTAAACATCTATTTCCAAATCAAGAATCCTTCAGAATTAAATAACATTAAAGCAAGACAAACAATGACTCGACACACACGACAGATGACACACTAAGGCTAGGGTGTAGACTTGACACAGGTTACCTAGCTACTATCTCTAGTTCAACTTAACCGTTGGATCGACACACTCAAACCTGTGAAACCAGGTGGAGTCGATGTCATGTACCTGCAACTTAAAAACCAAATAAACAACCTCATATAATATATCCAGCATATAATACACACCGTGAAGAGGAAATCTCATATTCGTAGGGCACTTGCAAGCAAGTGATGCGAACCCGTCCTCTTCACCAATACACTCATCATAATTGACACTTTCACAATACATCAAATATTATCATAAACACTAACATGTTATATCAACTAATAGATTCATTACACCAATTAAAGCATGCACAATAAAGCATTAGATAAATCAAATCACATCACATAATATAGTCTATCGCTCAAAGAATAGCAATCGATTACACACACAAGATAAAGTATCTGAATATCTAGAAACATAAATCAACGCAAAACAAGGACACATTGTCCAATCTAGAAAGCAAAACAGAGGGGTGTTACATACCAACAACTTCTCTTCTCTCGACCTCTGCAAAACTTGTCTTATATGCAACAAATTTTCTTCTCTAGTCTTACTGAAAATCAAGATATCATCCAAATAGACAATCAAAAAATTACCCAAGAATTTCTTCAATAATTCATTCATCAACCTCATGAAAGTACTCAATGCATTTTTTAGTCCAAAAGGCATCACCAACCACTCATACAATCCTTCATTTGTATTGAATGTTGTCTTCCACTCATCCCTGTCTATGATTTTGATCAAATGATATCCACTCTTCAAATCTATCTTTGTAAATTATTTAGCTCCACTCAAACAATCCATAATATCATCCATCCGGGGCAAAGGAAATCTATACTTCATTGTGATATTGTTTATGGCTCTAGAGTCTATACACATTGTCCATTCTCCATCCTTCTTTGGTGCTAGAAAAAGAGGTACTACACAAGGACTTAAGCTTTCTCTGATCAAACCCTTCCTCAACAAATCTTGTACTTTTGTATTCAATTCTTCATTTTCTACTGGTGTCATCCGGTGTGTTGCTTTATTAGGAAAACTAGCTCTAGGAATCAGATCCATGCAATGACTAATACTCCTCACAGGTGGAAATCCATCAAGAAAATTATCTAAAATGATAGCTTCATATTCTTCCAACAATTCCTTTATCTCCTCTGGTTGTTTAGTTAGGACCAAAATTTTCATTTAAAATTCCAAGGGTTTTTATCCATCTATACCCAAAATGTTCCTACCTTTTTCATGAAAAATTACTCTTTTGTCATCCCTAATACCAAAAATGCCTTTTATCACCATATCGCTACCTTCACATCCACCTTTCTTAGCCAACACCATTTACCTCTTTACCTCCTTACAGCGGCCCCTTGTAGGGTGGCTCACAGTGTCATGATTGAGAGCAGTCACATCATATCTTTACCATTGCACTGTAAGGAGTTTGAATGAAGCCCGTGGTTGAGCGGTGAAGTGGAAAGACATCGCCATACCACGAAGGGTCATCAAAAGGACCATAGTAGAGCAGTGGAGGGAATAGAGCATGGAAAAGTTGGACACCGCCATACTACGGAAGGTTGACAAGGAGTCCGCGGTAGGGCAGCAGACAGTGAAGATGGCAGCCAAGGTAAGCCATTGCGGTATTGTGGGGAGGTGATGGAGAGCCCATGGTAGAGTCATAGAGGTGATGGTCAAGGCAGGTTACCGCTATACCGTGAGAAGACAAAATGTAGTCCACGATAGGATGATAGATAACGATGACAAAAGGAGGGTACTGCTATAACACCAGGGGTCAAAATAGAGCCCACGATAGAGCAGTAGGAAGAGCTAAGTGAGGCGTCACTATGGAACCATAGGGAGAAGACAAGTAGACCACGGTAGAGTGGTAGACAGTGGAGTAACATGAAATGTTACTATAGTACCGTTGGGAGCAAAAAATAGACCGCGGTAAGGTGGTATCTTGATATAAAAAAATCAAAACACCACGTTACTGCAATAGTTGAAATGATGGCACATGGTAACATAGTAAAGTAGTTGTTTTTGTTGTGATAGTTATGATTGTTGTTTTCAGTTGTGTGTGGTTCTGAAGCGATGTGACTTTTGGCCTTTCATGTGAATGCAAACAGACCAAAAGGCGCGAGAAAGAGTTTTTGAAATGTATAAAAGAAGGAGATAGACAATGAATAGGGTTGGTTGGTTAGACAGATAAAGTTTTTTCTATAATTTTTTACAGAGTAGAGACCATGATGCAAGTTTAATTTTGAGGAAAATAATGAAAGAATTCCATTTTGGTGGTTCCAGTTTGGTATCAATTGTTTGTTAAAATTATTCAATTATTTGATTGTCTCCAACTCAATGTTTTCTAGTTATTTAAGTTGATATATCTAGTATATATTCAATTTATTAATGCACTTTTGTTGTATCTTTGTGATGTGATTATTTGGTTTCTTCAAGAAAGAACTAAATTTTGTTTGGTCAATCACAATAATTTGGGAATATTATTTGGATCAGTAAGAAGAGTTAGATAATTAGGATTGGTATTCTACTTCTAGTAGGGTTTGTCAATCACTATCTTGCATGTTTATACAAGTTAGAAATAGATACTTGTGTGCCAAACAATTTTAATTTATGCCAAATAGAAGCCATCTATCAAAGACTTTCATTAGACTTCGTTTTACCCAACAAGGCACTGGTCTCACCTATTTTATTCATTTAAATTCATTAAATATTTTTTCAGACATCTATTAACTAAACATATTTAATTATTCAATTTATACCAAATAGGTTTGTATCTTTCCACTTCCAAATTTCCATTTTGGATAGATTGTTTAGAGGAAACACACAATTCAAATCTTCTTCATGCATATAGGTTTACCTACCTAGGTTTAGTAGAGCCTAAAGAGTAGAAGGTTCAAATTCACTATTTGGCCTTGTATGTTAGCTAGAAACTTTGTGAGAGCTTGACAACCTCTCGTGGTTTAAACCTGCATTTTTGAGTCCTAACAGTTTGGCGATTATGTTGGGGACCATTAAACTGAACTCAAGCCTTCATTATAGAGTTGGTATCTTGCAGAAGACTCCACTATGAACAAAAAATTACATAATTTTCTTACTTTTGAAAAGTGAGTGGCAAATCTAAATGAACAAGTGCATTGAAACTAATAAAGTGAAATACACATAAAAAAGGAATCATCCTAGAGTTCAGACTATCCAAATTACTCACAACACGCATGGAATAAGGTCTTTGTATAAGGAGGATTCTAATAATGACAAAATTAAATGGACTCAAAAGAATGATAAGGGCAAGAAAGTGTCTAATGACATGGGCCCAAAACATAAAGACAAAACATCAAAAGCACCCCTAGAGACACATAATTCCTATGGTACACTGGCAACTAAAAACAACTCGTCTAGAGAACCTCACACTCCTGAGGAAAAGAGGAATCCCTTCTATCAACTAGACCCCAAGAAATTTAAGGAGATCATGGCTGTATTTGAGGCTGAAAGAGAAAGGAGACAACATGAATATGATCAAAAAATGGCATTACTTGAAGAGAATCAAGATGGGCTTGGCTATGAAGCAACCTCTGAAGAGAAATATGAACACATGGCTCAGGATGAGATAAATGCATGGTTGGAGTATGAAAGACAAGAAGTGGAAAGAGAAAGAATAGAGTATGAGAAGAGACCTCAAGCAATAAGAGAGCTTGAATAATTGAAGTTGTAGAAAGCTCAAATTAATGCTCAAATGGCTAACTTGCCTAAATATGTACCACCTCATAGGCAAGGGAATAATAATGCAGCACCTTCAAATACCCCAAGAGTACAACAAAATTAATTTGGGAATCAATATAGACCCCCAAATGCTCCACCACAACATAAAAATACTCAACCATCCCCTCACCAACAATACATACCTCCATAGGTTCAACAACATAGGCCCCCAAAAGGTCAACAATATGTGCCATTACCTTACAACAATTTATTGTACCAATACCGACATCATCAAAATCCACCTCCTCCACCATACACAACCATGATCATATAGTTTTATTTGGTTAAATTTCAAATATATCCTTATCCTATGGACAATAGTTGGAGAAGCCTCATCCCAAATTTCATAGGAAGTAGTGCAATCACAGCTGAAGAAAACCTAAGGATCTTTAATGCATTTATTCAAGATTTGGATATGCAATATGAGGATATACAAATGATATTTTTTATGATGTCACTAATTGAAGATGCCAGAGATTGGTTTAAAATTTTTCGAACAAATTCTATTGACTCCATTCATGAGTTTTATGAACAACTTGAGTAGTATGGGAATCAATGTGCACCAGAGTTTGCCTTGCATGAATTGGTAACTATCTAGAAGCATCAAAATGAGTCAGCTTATAACTTCAACTAGAGGTTTTCTAAATTGCATAATAAGATACCTCCTAGATCCAAATTAGCTGATCCTACTACATTGAGTATCTATTTAAAAGATTTTGATCCTAAGATAGGATCTGAGCTTAGGAACAGGTGTCTCGGGAATTTAGCTGACGCTCAAAAAATAGCACTAACTATTGAAAATAATAGGAAATCTATAGGAATGATTGGAAAGAGGGATAACCCTAGGGTTCCTCAATATGTTCCTTCAAATAGGTAGGAAAATACATACATAAATGAAAGGCCAAGGCTGCATGACATGCCATTTAATACAAATTGGAAGGATGGAAATCTAGTGATGGATAGGCCAAGGAATAAAGAGACACTTGATCCCTTAAAGAAAAGAGGGGCATATATGGTAGATAATAGTCCTTGGTGCTCAGTTTGTGACTTGCCACATTCTCCAGAGAATTGTATCATAGCTCAGTCAATACCAAGAAAAGATATACCAAAAGACAACAATGAAAAGGACCATAATATTTATTTAACTTCCCACACTCTTCACTCTATTGAGCAGGGACACTCATCTTCAGAAGAAGGAGGGTATGAATATGATGTTGATCACCATAAGTACAATGTCCATATGGTAGAACAATAATTTTTTTGGATCATGAAGAAAGTGATAATGAACAAGGGCCTCCTACTACATCATATCAGACTAATAGGTGCAATATGAGGAGACCGAATGAGGAAGAAATTAAAATATTGACCATTGCAACAGTTGAGTAGGCCAAAAGAAAATACTAGTTGAGGAATAGAATAGCGAATGAGAATGAAGGTGTTCCAAGAGGAATATTTTTGAAGAATAAGAAAATGCCCCATGAAGCTTCAAAAAGGATAGATGATAAGCACTCTAATAAAAAAGAAGAAAATAAAGAATTGCCCAAGCACAAACAAAAGTCAGATCAGACAAAAAAAAAGGAGAAAGAGGAGAAAAAAGGAGAATCAACAAAGGAAAAGAGGATGATCAGAACAAAAGGTTCCTCTTTTGATTTCATGCAAGCTTTGTCCTAGGTAAAAATGTCTATCCCATTACTTGAAATGATTAAGATTAAAGAGTATAGGGAGAGTGCTATTCAATTAATGTCTAGTGGGAGTAATCAAAATATAAACCTTGAACATAAGGAGATTCCTAAAACTACTAATAGAAAGGAAAAGAGAAAAGTTTCAGAGGTTGGTCTAAGTGATGCATTGATGAATACACCATAAATTGATCCATTCTTTACTACCCTACTCATAAATGGCAAGCTGGTAAGAAATTGTATGATAGATTCAGGTGCTTCTATGAACATTATGCCAATAGGGGTAATGAAACAACTTGGTATGTGGGTAGATGTTGAGGGTGGTAAATGTTATGCCATGGATAGTAGACCTATCCTAGTTGTGGGAATTATGAGAGATGTGGAAGTGAAATTGGCAACTTACCCACATGTGACTTATAAAATTGATATAACTATAATTGACACACCTCCTCAGTTTGGAATGCTTTTGTCAAGACAATGGATTGCAGCAGTTGGAGGCAATGTACAGTTTGATTTATCATATGATACAATACCAATCAATGGTGAAGAAGTCAAGTTTTATAGAGAGCCCAGGATGAATCAGATTGTTGAGTATATTCCTCAAGAACAACTCAATTGTTTCTGTGATGTGGATTTAGGGAGTTTCAAAGTGGAACTATCTCAGCCTGAATTTCCAAATACTGACCCAATTGATAAGAATGCTTCTAAAGATTAGAAAGGTGTGTGGAAAATGTATTTTGATGGGGCATGCCACCAGGAAGGTAATGGAGCTGGAGTAGTTTTTATATCACCTAAAGGTGTAACATTCAAATATTCATTTTTGTTAACCTTTAAGTGTACAAACAATATGGTAGAATATGAGGCCTTATTGATTGGTTTAAATATGATTGTCAGGCATAAAATCAACTTGCTAACTGTCTTAGGTAATTTTGAGCTAGTTGTCTCACAAATTAGATCAAGATATGCTGCAAAGAACAAGAGGTTGAAACAATATAGAAATTTTGTGTGGGACACAGTTGAATTATTTGATGCTTTCTCAATTGATTGGATAGATAGATCAAAAAATTTGATGGCATATTTTCTAGCTAATATAGCCTTGGAAAGAGATGATATCACTTTGGCTGGAATATCTGAGGTTGAATTCAAAACAAGACCCCCTATCCCTGACACCATATACAGTTGGTAGGTTTTTAATGATGATACTGACCTTTTGAAGTTTCTTCATTGTATAGATCAGTATGAGGCACATGCGATTGACTTCAATGATTTTGTGGAGGAACTGGATGGGAAACAAACTGTATTTGGGAAGGAAGTTTTGCAACTTAAAATAAACAAGCTCCCCAAAGGGCTTGTGGCATTAGAAAGAGTGTATGATAGGAGTGATCAATCTCTCATGAAGTATACATTGGTCAAGAAAGAAGATATTGAAGAAGTAAATCTAGGAACTCAGTTAGCACAAAAAAGGGTATACATTGGAAAGAAGATAAGTCCAACCATTAGGGGAGTGTTGATTGAATTTTTGAGAAAATACAAACATGTGTTTGCTTGGTCTTATGAGGATCTCAAGGCATATAGAGAGGACCTTTTCCAACATTGGATTCCACTTAAACTAGACTCAAAGCCATTCAAACAAAGGCACATGCCTATTAATCAAAATTTGGAACCTAAAATGCAGGAGGAACTGGAAAAACTCAGAGATGGAGGCATTATTAAACCCTTTACCCATTCAACATGGGTCTCAAATATGGTTCTAGTAAGGAATAAAAATGGGGACATTAGATTATGTGTAGATTTCAGAAATTTTAATGTTGCTTCCCTTAAAGATAATTATCCTCTCCCAAATATGGAGGAAATATTGCACAAAGTAATAGGGTGTGAGCTACTGTCAATCATGGATGGGTTTTTTGGATATAACCAAGTTAAAGTCAAAGATTCTGAGCAATACAAGACAACATTCACTACACCATGGAGAACATACATTTATGTGAGAATGCCATTCGGTCTCACAAATGCAGGGGCCACTTTTCAAAGGGCCATGGATGTGGAATTTTTAGATATGATTAATGCTATAATGGTGGTGTGCCAAGATGATCTTACTGCTTATTCCAAAAGGGAAGAGGATCATGTGGCGCACTTGGAGAAGATATTCATTAAGGCTTTGGAATATGGTATTAGTCTTAATCCTAAAAAAATTCATTTTGTTGTTATAGAGGGTAAAATTTTGGGACATATTGTATCAAAATATGGGATTAGGATAGACCCTGAGAGAGTAGATTCCATAGATAAAATTCTCATTCCCAAAACTGTCAAAGCAATCCAATCATTTTTTGGCCAAATTAACTTTGTTAGAAGATTTGTATCCAATTTTGTTGAGATTGTTAAACCTATATCCAAGATGTTGAAAAAGGGAGAAAATTTAGATTGGACTACTGAAGCTATGGAAGCCTTTATATCTATCAAAAGAGCTATTAAATAAGCTCCCATCCTAAATTCCCCTGATTTTACTAAACATTTTCAGATATTTTATTTTGCTTCATTTCACACCATAGTAGTTGTTATGTTGCAGAAGAATGATGAAGTTCATGAACAGCTTGTATCTTTTTTCAGAAAATCTTTGCAAGGATCAAAATTGAAATATGACATTGTGGAAAAATATTCCTTTGCATTTGTCAAAGCAGCAAAATCTTTCAGACTATATCTTGTTGGAGCTAAAGTAATTTATTATGTTCCACATGAAGCTATGAAAGATATCCTGGTACAGACAGAGGTGACAGGAAAAAGATGCAGATGGATTAATAAAATCCAAGAGTTCAGTACGGAAATTCAGATTACCAAGTTGGTAAGAGGACATGGTTTGGCCAGGCTAATGGTAGAAACGAACATAGAAGCAAATCAAATCTGCAATATAGAAGGTGAGGAGAATCTAGTTGCAAGTATTGAACATACCTCTTGGTATACAAATTTAATGTATTATCTCAAGCACATGAAATTTCCTGAGGGGTTGAATGATAATCAAAAGAGAAATTTGAAGCTACAAGCATCTACGTATGTTTTTATAGAAGGGGACTTATTTTGGAAGAATAGGGATGGAATGTTGCTATTGTGTCTAGATGAATCAAAAGAAAAATATATCTTGAGGGAGATACATGAGGGGGTGTGTGGTGGATAGTATTCTGCTAAAACTACTGCACATAAGATTCTCAAGATTGGCTATTACGAGCCTAAATTTTTTCATGACTCTTTTGCACATGTAAGGAAATGTGAGGCTTGTCAGAAGTTTTCAAATAAATTAAAGTATCAAGGAGCCATACCACTTAGACCTTTGCAGGTAGAAGCCCCTTTCCACCAATGAGGAATTGACTTCACTAGAGAAATATAGGAAAGATCAAGTGGAGGACACACTGCCGACTATAGTATTTTACTAAGTGGGTGGAGACTATCCCAACTAAACAAGCAACAAGCAAGCTACTGGTGGAATTTCTAATGGAGAACATTATAACTAGATTTGGCACACCAGTAAGATTGATCATAGATAATGGGATGTGTTTTAGATCTGATGAGTTCAGAGATTTTTGCAACTCATATGGAATTGATGTTTCCTATTCTGCCCCTTATCATCCACAAGCAAATGGTCAGGTAGAATCAAGTAATAAAATTCTTTTAAAGATAATAAGGAGGTTGTTAGATACAAATAAAAAGGCATGGGACTCAAAGTTGAGAATGGTTGTGTGGGAAAATAGGATTACAATAAAAAAGGCAATTGGAAAGTCTCCATTTGAACTAGTATATGTGACACAAGGCAAGATGCCACTACAAAACCTTTTACCAGTTTACAATTTTATTCTGCAAGAGGATTTGGATATTTCTGAACCAATGGAGGAAAGAATGGAGCAGCTTGCAAAACTTGATGAAATAAGGAGAATGGCCCAAAAGCAGAATGTGAAGTTGCAGTCACAGATAAAGTATCTTTTTGATAAAAAAGGTCAAAGAGTGAAAATTTGAAGAAAGTGACCTAGTGTTGATGTGGAATGCTTGATGTCAGGAGAGGGGAAAGCATGGAAATTTTGAAGCTTTGTGGTTGGGTCCTTTTGTGGTCATTAGCAAAGGAGGAGATGATTCTTATTTCTAGCAGAACATGCCTAGAGAGGAGCAGGAGTTGCCTGTACATGGGCAGTTCTTGAAGAATTTTTTCTCTTAAGGAATAACAGAGGATTAAGGATTTCCATTGCATGGACAATTCTTTACAAACCTCTTTAAACATTCTTTTTCCATGCACAGTAGTTTAGGAATTTAAAAGGGTCTGGGACTTGCTAGTACAAGGACAATCTCAGAGTTCCCTCATTGAAAATGTTTTCTTTCCATGTACAATAGTATAGTGTCACTTCCATAATCCATTTTCCATCTTCCATTTTCCATCTCCTTCATCTTTCCACTTCCTCCATTTTCCACCTCCTTCATTTTTTCATATCCTTTGGTGTATTGGTCTACTCTCCTAGTGATATTTTGGATTCTTGTAGTGATTGGAAAATCACTCATCCCCAACAGGAGCCGCTATTAGAACCAGAATTTTCATTTAAAATTCCAAGGGTTTTTATCCATCTGTACCCAAACTTTTGCTACCTTTTTCATGAAAAATTACTCTTTTGTCATTCATAATGCCAAAAATGCCTTTTACCGCCATATCGCTTCCTTCACATCCACCTTTCTTAGCCAGCACAATTTACCTCTTTACCTCCTTACTGCGGCCCCTTACAAGGTGACTCGTGATGTCACAGTTGAGAGAAGTCACATCATATATTTACTGTTGCACCATAAGGAGTTTGAATGAAGCCCGCGGTTGAGCGGTGAAGTGAAAAGACACTACCATACCATGAAGGGTCATCAAAGGGCCCGCAGTAGAGTGGTGGAGGGAACAAAGCATGGAAAAGTTGGACACCGCCATACTGTGGAAGGTTGACAAGGAGCCCACGGTAGGGTGGTAGACAGTGAAGATGGCAGCCAGGGTAAGTCACCCTGGTACCATGGGGAGACAATAGAGAGCCTGCGGTAGAGTGGTGGAGGTGACGGTCAAGGCAGGTTATTGCTATATCGTGGGAAGAAAAATGTAGTCCATAGTAGGGTGATAAACAACAATGACAAAAGGAGGGTACTGCTATACTGCTAGGGGTCAAAATAGATCCTGCAGTAGAGCGGTAGGAAGAGCTGAGCAAGGTGTCACCGTGGAACCGCAAGGAGCAGACAGGTAGAGCACGGTAGAGCGGTAGACAATGGAGTAACATGAAATGTTACTATAGTACTGTTGGGAGAAAAAAATAGACCATGGTAAGGTGGTATCTTGATATAAACAAATTAGAACATTGTGGTACTATAGAAGTTGAAATGATGGCGTGTGGTAACACAATAAAGTAGGTGTTTCTTCTGTGACAGTTATGATTGTTGTTTTTAGTTTTGTGTGGTTCTAAAGCAACATGACTTTTGGTCTTTCATGCAAATCCAAATGAACCAGAACCAAAAGGCACGGGAAATATTTTTTGAAATGTATAAAAGCAGGAGATAGACAATGAATAGGGGTTGGTAGGTTGGATAGATAAAGTTTTTTCTAGAATGTTTTACAGAGTAGAGAACATGATGCAAGTTTAATTTTGAGGAAAATAATGAAAGACTTATGTTTTGGTGGTTCCAGTTTGGTATCAATTGTTTGTTAAAATTATTCAATTATCTGATTATCTCCAACTCAATGTTTTTTGGTTATTCAAGTTGATATATCCAGTATATATTCAATTTATCAATGCACATTTGTTGTATCTGTGTGATTTGATTATTTGGTTTCTTCAAGAAAGAATTAAATTATGTTTGGTCAATCACAGTAATCTGGGAATATTATTTGGATCGGTGAGAAGAGTTAGACAATTAGGATTGGTATTCCTCTTCCAGTAGGGTTTGTCAATCATTATCTTGCATGTTTATACAAGTTATAAACAGATACTTGTGTGCCAAACAATTTGAATTTATGCCAAATAGAATCCATTTATCAAAGACTTTCATTGGACTTCATTTTACCCAACAGGGCACTGGTCTTGCCTATTTTATTCATTAAATATTTTTTGAGACATCTGTTAATTGAACATATTTAATTATTCAATTTATACCAAATAGGTTTGTATCTTTCCACTTCCAAATTGCCCTTGTGGATAGATTGTTTAGAGGAAACACACAATTCAAATCTACTTCATGCATATAGGTTTACCCGCCTAGGTTTAGGAGAGCCTAAAGAGTAGAAGGTTCAAACTCACTATTTGGCCTTGTACGTTAGCCAAAAACATTGTGAGAGCTTGGAAACCTCTTGTGGTTTAAACCTGCATTTTTGAGTCCTAACATGTTCTTCTACATGTTTCAATTCTTCAACCTTCTTATGAACCAAGGCATAACACATGATCTCATGTCTCAATCCATCCATAAATCCCTTTCCATCAACAAAACAAATTCTACCATTCGTACAAACCTCAACTTTAGTGACATCCTCCAATGGCAACAATTTTTTCTTCATCCCATTAGCAACAATGGTATATATGTTCTTCTTTCCATCATGAATAGCCTATCTATCATACTACCAAGGCCTTCCCAACAAAACATGGGTACATCCATAGGCATGATATCACACAAAACTTTATCATGATAATTTCCTATCTTATGCTCATCTTGAATCTATGCTATCTGATAGGGCTTCAGGTGTTTCAATCTTTCCAACTTCAATTTGGTCACCATTTTTTTGGAAACCAAGTTCTCTAAGCTTCCACTGTCAATAATCACTCTTCCACATTTACCAACTACCTTCCATTTGGTCTGAAACAAATTATTTCGCTGCCATGGTTCCTACTCCATCTCACTTTGACATAATACTCTTCTATTCACCAACACTTCTCCCTCTTCTAGTTTATCAGGTGATCGAACATGATCCTCCTCAAAAAAGGTCACTCTTATACTATTCTCTATCCTTTTTCTTATCCCTTCTTGATTACATTCAAATGTTCTATGTCTTTCTCCACCACACTTATAAAAAGTTCCTCTGAATACTATTTTCTCCTATCCTTTATCACCTCTTCTATAACCCTCATTCTAGTAACCACCATATCATTCTCTTTGGTAAGAGTTCCCATCATTTCTATGGTACAAATTTCATTCTTGCTGACTTCCTTATCTTTATTCTGATTTGCAAAAGGTCCTCTTCCTCCTTCAGTAAAAATTCTTCCTCTTTGAAATCTTCCACCTCTTCCTCTCTATCTCTACTCGTGTCTTTTATTCAATTTCTCTTCTGCTTTTAGGGCACATTGGTATGCCTCCTCCACACTTAGAAACTTAATCAAACTGATCTCATCTTTCATAGACAACCTAAAACCATTCACATATCTAGCTACTTTGTTGGTCCAATCCTTTGAATGTCCAAATCTGATATTCAACTTGTAGAACTCCTTAGTATACTCTGTCACACTTGACTCCTACTTCAAATTTTTTAATTTTTAGAACAAACTAATTTGATAGTCTGTAGGCATAAAATTTGTCTTCAATTTATTCACTATTTGATCCCATGATTTTATCTTCTCCTTTCCTTTTCTCTGCCTATCTTTCTGCAAATGTTCCCACCAAAGGGATGCATGTCCTTTCAGCTTTGTATAGGAAAAATTTACCTTCTTCTCTTATGTGGTACCTTCAAAATCAAAGTACTTCTCCATCTATGTTATCCAATCAAGCAATTCATCTTAATCCAACTTACCATTTGGTTTAGTATTCACTCTAGTTAGGGCTCTTATGAACCTCTCTTCTCCCTAATCAAGGCTAGATTTCTCTTCTCTTTCCACTTCTTCCTATTCTTCTACCTCTTCATCACTTACATCAACAACTGGTCGACCTCTTCTCTGGGCTATTTCGACTGCTTCCAATCTAGCAACAATTCCTCTCAACATCTCAATTACAGCTGGGACTACATTTCCATGTGCTTCATTTCCTTTACCATTTCTTCTTCCCGTCATATTTACAAAAGTCCTCTATAGCTGTAGGTCAGATCCTCAGTCCCCCACCCCACAAAAAATCTTCAACAAGACTTCACAAACTCTGGTGATCTTCCACGTAATGAATCTCCCTCTAATACCAATTTGGTGCAGTCATGGTAGGAGGGTCCTCAAATATTACTATCTAGACTGTGCAACAAGAGTTACACAATAAAATAAATAGAAAATATGGAGGCAAATGAAGATTAAAACATTCTTATTATCACAAAATTCAATTACATACAGTCGGCCACATTCAAAATTATAGATTGGGCTCATAGGCTTGATACAACATGCTCAAAATATAATTCTCTTACATGCAAGAAAAAATCTTATAGATCGAACTCTATATTCTTCTTAATATATATTTATTGCTATCCTAATGATCAATTACATTGTTTTATATCACATCTAAAATCTAGAAGCACTGCATTATCAAAAGATCTTTATAATCTTCAATGAAGGAAACATAACGTGTGCATGAATAGGTCAGCCTCAAATTTGAATTTCTCCTTGGCAGGTGCATATGATGAAGTGTGGACCTAAAATTAAGGTCGATGAAACTCCACAGAACAATTTGAAACAATCACAATGATTCACAAGCTATGAGAAAGATCCACGAGCGGTCAAACTAGCTATTAGGTTTGAAATTATTTTGGGGCTAGGTCTAGAAACTATCACTTACTCCGAAAGTGATAACTTTCCAGAAAAAAGATCCAATCAAGCTAAAAACTTGAAATAAGGAAAATTAACATGTCCATAATGAAAAAATAGATCGATGGGATTTGGTGAGCAAACATGAAGAAATACTAAATCTTCCAACTTGAACTAAAAAAGAACTAAACAAGATCAAAACTGAATGAAAATATTTTTGGTTGATGCAAGATTGCCAAGAACCAAGGATGCTCCTGCATCAAAATGTGTGGAACCTTTGTGGTGGATCTTCATTTATCTTTTATTTTTCTATAGGCAGTGAGCCTCCTTCACAGTGAGTCCTATTGTAGGCAGTGAGCCTTTGTATCTGGGAAATGAGCCCTCTGGTAGTGACCCTTTATATCTGGTATTGCATTATTACTATATTGTGAGCTAATCCTCACCGTTTTTTTTTCCTCATTTTTTTTTCCACATAAATATAGTGCTTCTAGTGTTTGGTTTATGTTATTTTCAATTCATGTTTACACTTAATAACAGACTGGGTTAAAGTGGAATTGATTAAGATTAGAAGTAATTTGGTACAACTGATTCACCCCCCCTCTCAATTGTCTTGTGCATTTCAACACCTAACTTGTTAATATTATATACCTTCTAAAATTTAACCTTAGATCTAGGTTTTGCATTATATTCTTTTGCATTCCATATTTAGGGTTTTATTTTTGCATCATAAAAGCATACAAATTCAAAAAAATTACATCACATATTACATCATAAGTTGCATTAGGATTAGTTTCAATCATTTAGGCTAGATCTACATTACAAATTTCATTCACAATTGTCCTTTATTGTTTCATATTTGTATTTTAGTCACATTATCATAAATTAAGGAAATTCTAGAAACATATTCATTTCTAGACTTGTTTGCATAGAGAAAAAAAACCTTTAGATAGTCTAATAAATATTCACATTTTGAATTTTCAGAACCCCTACCAAGGACCCAAATACCCTTGGGCACCTCTATCCTCCCACAGTTGCATTAGGAAACTTTTCATACATCTCTATCTCTGTGTATTCAGTCTATTTATTCTTGCATATCTCTAAATTGGAATTCTTAGTCATTGTATTTAGACATCTTTCATATAGCTCAAAAAGTAAAAACCATTGCATTGTATGATTTTAAAATTGTATCAAAATAATCATTTTCAGATTGTGGCAACTTAGAATCAGTCAATTAATGTATTTTAGATCTAGAAATTGCATTCAAATTTGTCAAAACATCTTCCACATTGTTGCACACTTATATTTTGCATCACATTGGCATAAATTCAATAAAATCCAGAAAAATATTCATTGTTAAACCTATTTGCAAGAAAACTTAGAATCCTTTAGCAATTCCTTACATATTTAAACATTTAAATTTTAGAGACCCTGTCCATGACACAGATGCCCTTGGGAACCTCTATCCTATTTGGGCACCTCTGTCATGTTATTTTTGGCTTAATTTCTATGAAAAATCTCTATTAGTATCCTATATCCAAATCTGATGTGTATTTTTCAATTCTATTTATACAACTATCTGATTTTGATCATTTGATACATAAGGAAAGTAGCAACACGTTTCCTTTTCAAAGACGTGGTTTAAATATGGTAACACATGGCTTGTATAATTACAATCTCCCTTGTTATGAGTATAATCTAAGGAAATGAAATGAAGTCATTGACAAGCATGTTAGTCTTTCTCCCAATATCTCCCCTAATTGTGAGAGTATCTTGGTGCAAGAGAATGAAATCATTGACACATTTCTTAATATCACTCTACCTAATATTCATTAATATCCCAACATCTCTCCCACTTGTGAGAATTTTTTGGTGCACGAGGGTGCAATCATGGACAATCATGGAAATCATAGTTGTTCTTCTATTGATACCTCTCCTACTTGTGAAGAAGGTATCTCAATGTTAGAGGATCCAATCATTAAGCGTCATGAGAATCTTGTTTTCTTCTCTTCCAATACCTCTCCTACTTGGGAAGATATTGTGGCATAGGAGGATTAAATCATTGATACATTTATTTCAAAAGATAGTAAGAGGGATTACATAGATGAATATCGTAAGGTGACCTTAGATCCACCTTGATAGAATATCATCAACAATAAGTTAAGTTTGTTGAGGTAATGAATGCACAATTGGCTATTAGATATCCTTTGATTATTGGACCTCCGAAAACTCCTTTTGGACCTCCTAAAAGCCCTCTAATTATTGGACCTCTTAAGTCACCTTTTATTATATGGCCTCCTAAACCTCGTGGCCATATCCTAAAATTTACAAAACAACTTACAATTATCATGTGTCACAACAACCAAGTTATTCTTGATGGGGTTTTTCGCACTTCTCAATATAGGTAATGCATAGGTGCATCACCTCTCTTGAAAGGTAGAAATGTGCAAACAAGTTACAAAATCCCACCCCAAGGTCTCTCGGGTGTTAGGTCATGACTTGCTTGGAAAGTATCAATTGATTTTATCTGATCTTATGGTAATCATAGGGAAGCCTTATGTGTGTTAATTCAGAGGGAGATTGGTTCTTTAAATAGAGTTTTCAAGAGTTGGAATTCATGTGCAATTTTTGCAAGTTCAAAACAGCAATCTAAACTCCACTTTCATCATCAGATTTGGGTTTACAATGATGCTTGAAATTTTCCTAAATTACTATTTCAAAGAAAGGTCAAAAGGGAATGGAGAGGAAGAAGTTCTAGGACCTACAACTACCAATGAATAGTGATAATGGAGAACTCTACTCTAGGCAACCTTCCTAAAACTAAGTTCCACTTAACCAAATCAGCAAACAGTCTCATGAAATTAGTGCCATCTTTTAAGGTCTACATATTTTCAACCATTCATTCACAATGAAACATGAATAAAATATGAAGTTTAAGTGCAACAATTAATTTATGTTCAGACTAGGTTTACACTATTGTTTATCATCAACAAACAAAAAAAAGCATGAACAAGGAAGGGCATCAAAACAACAGAATTCTCCAGCATCAATGAATAGTATCTACTAATCCACTAAAGCATGTAAAACACATAGAAAAAAAGAGTAAACTTATTCAAATCTATCAACTATGAGGAGAAGAATCATGAAACATGAATGAAACTCAAGAATCCACCAAATCAATGAATTTCTATTAGAATTTCAGTAGCATGTCTTTAAAACAACTCAATTCTCTCTTGAAAATGAGAGGAGACCCCCTATTTATAGTAATCAAAAATAAAAATGAGTGGCCAAGATTTAATGTCATTGTGTGGCCAAGATTCACTACAAACTAAGGTTTTACCTAGCCCCAATATTTTACAATTTCAAATACATTGTTTATCTTTAGCCTATTTTATCTTCTAGTGCTCAACACTGTAGCACTTTTATCTTTTGTTGATTTCTCTTTTTCTACAACTTATACAATGAGGAACTCATCATCAATGATAGGCTTTCCTTCATTTTTATTTGTAGTGGCATACTCCATGAATTTTCCTATCAATACCTAGAGCTTATCCCACTCCATTATATCTGATTGAAGTACCTGGAAGGAAAATTTCTTCGATCTCCTTGTGATAAACTCCCAATTCTTCAGGCACTTGGGCATAGCCTTTGCCATTTGTTTAGATTGGATAGAGGCATTGGTGGTGAAGTCCATAAAATCTAGCATGAGCAAATTTGTTGTCTTGTTCTTCATCTTCTTATGAAAGTGTGACCTGATTTTCCATGGATCGAGCTCGAGGACTGAAATCTTGTAGTCAGTCATAAGCTTGAGGTAATCCTCAACATCTGCCATGTGTTCCTTGGCCCATTCTAAATCGAGATCAACCTCATGAAGCACTCGCTTCAAGACTTATTTCTTGTGGTCCAAGCTCATTTTCCATGTTTCAACTAGCCATTGATCACTCTTTGCCAGACCTAACTCCTTTTCCCATAATTTGTTAGGTATCTTGAAGATAGCCTCAAGCTTAGGATAAGTGTTCCTATATAGCTCAGTGAAGCATTAACATATTTTCTACGTGTCCTCTTATTGTTTTTGCATGTCCTGGAACTGTTTCGTTGTGCAGACGGAATGGTCGATGCCCATATCTTTGTTGTAAATCACTTGTCAGAGCCAATCATCAGTGACCTTGGACCAATTATTTATTTTCTCTAGTTTGTCCATGTGATCCTTTGATAGCAACAATGGTGGGGTCGATGATGTTGTTGGCAATTACTTGGAAGAAGGCCATTGTTGTATGTAGGTAGTAAGATCCGTGACCTATGTTTTCAATTCCTCCTTGGAGGATTGGTCCTTATTCATTTGATGACCAATTGTAACCACGTACCCCTAGAGCTGATCAATATTTTTCTCCCTCGTAGTCGTACCCAAGTCAATAGTGGAGATACTATATGGTACCCCTTCTTCCTTAGCCATCATCCGGGTAGCAATTTGCACCATCTAGGACCCCGATGCATCCATTGTGATGTGTGATATGACCTTTGACTTATTTTCTTTCTTGGATCCTATTTGAGCCCATTCTAGGATAGCATCTTGCCTTGCCTTGGGATCCATAGGGATAGGGGTCTTCTTCTATATTTGGGATCCCTCCTCTAGTGATTCATGATCACCTTCTTCTCTTTGGATATTCTAGATCTCTCTTTCTTCATGCTCTAAGGCTTCTTTCTCTATTTTCTCTTCATCTTCTTCATCTGAGTCATAGATGAATACAAAATTTTCCTTTTATTTGGGGCTATCTTCCCCTTTAGAAACCTTTTCTTCTTCTTTCTTGAGCTCTGTATGTTTCTTTGTCTCAGGGGTTTTCTTTATTTCAGCCTCTTCTTTGGGCTTATCTTCTTCTTTCTCTTCTTCTTCGTCCCTCTTATAAGGTACCTCTTCTTGCTAGCCAAGGCTTGTATCTTATTATTTTGATGAAGGCTCGGTAGAGATCTCCATGTCTTTATCTATTTCCTTCTCTTCCTCAGAAGACTTCCCCTCGGATTCCTCTCCAATATCTTTGATTTATTTGGACAACTTTTCTTCAAGCTCTTGATCAGAGGATTCTATGACATATTTGGCATTAGGGTCCTCAACATATTATTCTTGTGAAGATTGTGACTTCTCTTTTTATTCGTATAACACTGCATCGATGACTAAGTGTTGATGCTTTGGATGTGCATGGTAGTAATCTCTGAAGGGATCATCAAGCTCATCCTCCTTTTCCTTTTCAGCTGCCTCCCTTTCTCATCTCTCCAATTCTTTTGATATTTGCATTGTAACCTCATTTTTCGGTGGCTCTCTTGTAGGAGGGATGGGGAGACCAAAAACAGCTTGAGCCAGAGCAACTTGCACTATGGGGTTCATCAATACTCCAGAGAGCTCCAAAGGGATGTTTTGCATATTTTTAGAAAATGCTTCCAGAAGAGTGAGGGTGGGAATGGTTGTTGTTGAGGCTAGTGGAATTGTTGATGATGGAGACATTGAAGACGAGGAAAGTGGGAAGTTGTGGTAGAGGAGGAATCTCTTATCACAATAGGTAAAATGGGTGAGGTAGAGGAAAGGTGAACCAAAATTTCCACCATGGGTGGGGATGAGATGGCTAGTGCTTGAGATGCTGGAGGAGGAGTAATAGCATGGTGGTGGTGGTTGCAGAAAGAAGAGAGGTGACAGGTAGTGACTTGGGTTGCTTGGCCTCTTCCTCTTCTTCTCCTTCACGTAATGAGTCTTCTTGAATAGTGGTCATCTCAGAGAACCCATCTAATTTCTTTACTTTCTTTGAGGTCTCAGCCTCTGATGGATTCCTTGAATATACCTTATTCTTTGGCTGATGGTCTAATAATTCCTTTCTCTTTTGGGACCTAGTCACTGGAGGAGACTTAGGGGCTTCTTCAGTTGTGGTGGTGGTCCCACTATTAGTCTCACTCTCGAGCTCATCTTCAAGCTCACCATATGTTAGGTTAGCTCCCTGAAGTTTCAATTGAGAAATTTGTGCATCAACCCATTATCTAGTCCTATGCTCAATTGGATTTGTCAGAATTTCAAGGTTGTTGACCTCTTCCTCATTCCAATCTATGAGGGGAAATGGAAAGTTAGCAATGACATCAAATATTGGATCTATAATGGTTCTTTCATCTTCAACATTTGGTCTAGCACTAGGAATAACTTAACTATTTTAACAAATTAGGCCGTCATACACATATAATGCCTCATGCATACCTCTTTATTATCTTGGCAATTGGCCCAAAAATATTTAATGTGATTTAGATGGGCATACTCCTTCCCAACAAATTTCTTTAATTTTCCATATGGGTCCATTCTCGGCCGAGGAGTATTCTATCTCAGATTGTACTCAATAAGCTCCTTCTCAGAATGCTTGGCACTTTGGGTAGCCGAGAGAACATAAATTCCCTACCCAAAGGTAAGAGGCTATGGCACCGCTACCTAGTGGCTGCCTATGAGGAGAGTGTGGGAATTTTGTAGTTTCCTCGAAACTTCTAATAAAATCATCTAGTCATTTGGATACTAGGGCAACTTGTATGTTTTATCATTGAAGCCCTCGGTTCAGATATAAGTAAATTTGGGAAACTGGATAAACAAAAATCCAAACCTTTGGATGAAGGCATGGGTGTTGTGAGTGACTCTTCTCTCAAAGTCCCCTCCAAGAAGTCTAATGATGTTCTCAATGAATGCATCTTTCACCTTGCAATTGTCTCTTTTGAAGTTCTAGTATTGGAAATGCAAGAATCTGTCATACACCTTCAATTCCCTCCCCGGAGTTTTGTTTGGTGCTACGAACAGGCCACTGTATGGATTGGAATCGGCTAGAAGGTAGACCAGATAATATTTCATGTAAAATTGGTAGGAATTCTTCACCACCATTAACTTCTCATGCAAGTTCTTGCTAATCATCCAAGCCTATTAGAACTTGGTTGTTCCTCTGGTAATTTCCTAAATGAAGTAAGACATCCATTCAAGGAAATATGCCGCAGTCGGGATGCCCATGACTCTTCTCAAAAAAGTCACCAAATCATGCTAATCTTCATAGAAGTCACTTCAAAACAGTTCTTGGGGCACCTTGTTTATGCCCCCCTTTTGTCCTTTAACTTATATTGGTTAATCAATTTCTTGCACTTCAAGGGGTCCACCTTCCACATGTTCTCTGCATATTCCATCATGGCTTGCTCCGTAGTATCAAAGGTGGGGATGTGGAATTTTTGTGTTACAGATTTTGTGGAGAGATCAACCAATACCCTACCATCTCATTCCACTATTCTTCTACTCTTTTCTTGGTAAGATTCTCTAAAATCCATCACTAGTTTGGGTGCTACAAGAGCTAGTGGGAAACCAACCACCTTGGCAAACCCACTCTTTCTGATTATTTTTGTGGTCTCCATAGTAGGTTTGATTATGAACCTTTTTTTGAACTCATCTATATTAATGTAGTTGAGGTTGGTATCTATAATTTTGTCCCATTCTATGATGACTCAAGAGGTGACCTTCACTCCCTGAAACTGGTATTTCATTTGATCTTTGTCTTTTTTCCCCCTTGGGTCCCTAGCAGATTTCTTTCCTTTTTCTTTCTTGTTGGATGCCTCTGATGGTCCCACAGTTGGTTCCATAAATCCTGCAAGCAACAGTGTAGTAAGAAAATTCACATATAAAACAAGGGGAGTGTTATTGAAAACTTGCAAAATAGATGTTAGATCAAGCAATTCATCTTTTAAAGATCATGACATCTCTTAAAAAAAATCGTTTTCCTTTCATTCGAGGGACATTGAGAAATGTAGGCCCAGGGGTGCGGGTTTCCCTACGCTGGAATCTATTTTGAAGGAGGCAGTGGGCTGACAGTGAAGAGGGCACAACGGCCTACAGTCGACCACCTACATCAATACTTATGCACAAAGAGTGGGAACCATTAGATGTTAAGTCATTTGATCAAGAATATTTAATTGCACTTGAGGTTTTTGAGGTGGTGGCACAATCATTTTGACATGTGGGTCTAGGGGATGTAGAGGCAAGTACTGCCTCGATCGTTTGGAGGTCCGTTGTTTGAAAATGACACTAGCATGAAGGAACCTCGTGGACGGAGTCTCGTAAGGAAAGATCTGTAGGTAGGGAAGATGGCCATAAAAACCTCATTAAAGTTCAAATACACTCAATGATGCGGGTAGGAACCCGCATAAGGCAGCTAGGTGGCGACCATTTTGAAACGACAAAGGCAGGACGTCGGCCCGCAAGCGGTGGTCCACACTGTCAGGCTCGCCAAAGTCATCAGCATACAAAATTTTCTTGGGGAAGACCGAACGGCCACAGGAAGGTCGGACCCCACAAGGTGAGAGGTAGCTTGGGAACAACCATTTTGAAATGATGATCGTGAAATGACTAGAACGAGGTTGTAGGCCATAGACGATGGCTCACAAGGACTAGCCCACAAGGGTCCATTACTTAGCCATTGTAAGGATTGTGACCCAGATGGTGAGGAAGGACTCAAGACCTACCAAGCAGGCATAAGGGTGAGGTTCACCATTTGGGAAGAGACGTTTCTAATGATGGAGAGAAATGGACGGTGGTCCATAGGAGGTGGCTCACAAGGGTTTATCAGTGTGAATGTTTTTCTGATGATGAAAGGTCCAATGGGGCCGTAGAGTAGGAGGGAAACAAATGATGCTAGGAAAAGAGCCAAAGGTAATGAGAAGCCCACAAGGGCAGACTTGTGATGGTTGTCAGTCGAGAGGAGCAATTTTAACTAAGTGTTGATTTCAATCCCAAAGACAACGAAAGAGGGGCCTGTAGAACCCGCAAGGAAAATGGCCAGGGTGGAGCGGTTGTTTGGAACAACGATGGAAAAGAGCAACCGGCAAGCCAAATCCTACACTTGTAGACCCATAAGGGTCATTGGGTACCCAAAAGGTGACATTTTTACTAAGTTTAAAAGTGACGGTGAGCGGGTATGATCCATCCACATGCACGGGCCTGACACAGGTGGTAGTCATCATTCAAAATTAAATTTTCACTGCATCGAAGTAACTTCGGTGGGAGGTTTGTGGGCCAGAAGGGCTCGAGGACCCTGGTCAAGAACAATGGTCACATCGTAAAGTTTTGTGTGGCTGAAATTGACCAATTTTCAAATGTTTTAAAAATTCTAAAATATGGGTTTTGTGCGGAGAACATCATTTTGGTAAATTTCATAGTTTTTCCCTCCCAAACACTTTAAGATTTTGTAGATTTTAGGGAAAAATGCATAACATATGGTAGTAGAAACCCTACCTAAAAATCCCAGAAGGAACATAAGGAATCTGATGGCAACAATGAAGCTTGAATGACAATGAGAACTCACGGGTGTGGATGCAGCAGAAGAAGGATGAGTGCACTGACAAATATAGAGAATTTCGGTGAAAATGCCATCTCATTTTGCCTATTTATAGAATTTTATGCATTAAATTTTGGCATTAATTGCTAGTACAGTGGTAGGAAAAGTTGGTGGGTGCGGTTTTCAAACAGTTAGCAGCGAGAATCATGGATCCCACGGGATGGGTGGCAGCCGAGAGTTTTCCATTCAATAGGTCATTAAAGAGAATGACGAAGATGAGCATGGAACCTATAGGGTGAGTGGCCAAGCCGACTTGGAAACTTTGCAAATGGTGAAGATAAGATGGAATTTTTCCAAGGGCAACCCACATGGGTGGACCCGCAAAGGGTGAAAGACATTAATTTAAGGGATTCAGGGAAAACTACTAAGGGGACTCTGTGAGGGCCAAAGACTTAGAAATTTTGAGAGAGGTGAAACTTCCTCAACCTAAGATGATGACTTTAGGACTCATAACCCACTTAGGAATCAAAATTAGGGGGCACACAAAATGAGATGATGAAAAAACTGACCTGGCGGAAGCGAAAAGGAGAGGGTCCCCATTCAGAATGGGGTGTGTGCTATAGGCACAACAATTATCATACTATAACTCACACATATAACACTAGAAACAATAAGAAACCAAAAAAAACTCCAACATCCATTCCATTTCCTCAACCATATCTCCCCCCCCCACCTAACATTCTATAGCATAGTGGTAAATAGTTTAATCTTTTTGAGAAAATTTGTAACACTCCTATTAAGATATCCTTATGGGATTTTATTCAAACATCACCTGTTTACCATGGCATACTTCAAAATTATTTGAATTTTTTTTATCCCTTCTAGTGTGCAACCAAATGATGTAGAAGCCTTAATTGAGGGTATGAATTTTGGTAATGTGAATATTATCTTTCATCAAAATGAATTACCCCCTTTGGAAACACAAAAATAAAATGATTCCTTTATGATACTGGCTAGCATTAACAAGATTGGAATTAAGTGTATTCTTATTGACAATGGTTTAGGGATTAATATTTGTAGTATTAATTTTTTGGTAAGAATTGGAGTGGATAAGATTAAAATTCAACCAGTTGATTTATTTATCCATGGTTTTGATAATGTGGGAAGACAACCACTTGGTATAATAACATTACCTATCAAATCTGGTAAGTTTGTGTTACAAACTCCCATCTATGTCATGCCCCATGATATTTCATACAATCTTCTTTTAAGTAGACAATGGATTCATGAAATGAAAGGAGTTCCTTCAATGCTTCATTGTTTAATGAAATACATATGCAACAATAAGGTTTACACAATAAAATTTGATCCTAATTTTGAAAATTGTTTACAAACTCAAATAGGAATGACGAATCCTCTTAGCACATTGACACCAACAATAAAAGTGGAACCTTTACAAATCGATGATGATGTCGATTATCTTTCATCAATGATAAATTTATTGGACAATGATTGGGGATTATTAAATTTCACACCTAAATTCATGAGGGAATACAATATTACATAACTAAAATCAGGAAAAAAAAAGTTGTAATGATATCAACAAATCTCTCATTAACTCATTAAAAGAGTACGAATCTACAACTTCTAGAAATGAAGAAAACACAAATTACACATCCACTTATGATGAAACTGATTATGAGAAACCACCTTCTTCGAAAGAAATGGAAGCCATTTATGGAAGAGGTTATGAAATTTTAAAACAACTTTTCTATAATGGAAAAGGATGTGGTCTAAAAGAAAAAAGTATATGTGTCCCTATAGATCCCAACATGTAAGAAACAACAAGAGGTCTTGGCTATTATCCTCCATAAATAACAAAAACATCAAAAATTCCTTCACTTAATCATGACAAATATTATTAGGTGTTGCTCCTTTCCATCTAGTAGTTGTAGTATCATAACATACTCACTAACATGTGTGGGGGTATAAAATTGGCTTTATGTAATAATCTTTTATCTTGCAAGAAGTAGCATATCATAATCCATTTCAGCTCACATTTTTCCCTATACTTGGGGGGAAATGGGTTAGGTAGCCTTATGTTAGGTGAATTCCTTCTAGAAAGGGATCCCTTTGCATCTCCTTAAAACATTAGTGTAAAAAGAACATTTACATTTTAAGGGGGGGCATATATTCCCCCATTCATTGTTTTCATAAGAAATGGTCCCTTCTTAGTAATGATAGCATACATATCCTATGAAGTGTGACCTTTTCAATCCAAGTGTGGCCCTCTTTCTTGATGTGAAGTGTCTCCTTTGTGATGATATTGGGCTTGATGTCCCGTAAGTGTGTGACTTCTCTTGGCATATGATGTCCCCCTTGGTGGTAATACTATGGCTATTATTCCCTAAGGTGTGAGTCTTTTATTCCATGACTTTTCCTCTCTTGGTGGTGATGTCATGTTTGATATTCCCTAAGGTGTGACCTTTCATGTATTGATAAAAATTCCCTTTGTTGTTTTTGTAAATCATATTTTATGGTGGAATTATTATAACACCCCTTGAGTTTTTGGTCTTCTCTTTTCATTGTTTATGCACCTCCTTAGGTGAGTTTATGCATCCTCTGAGGTGATTTTTGTTCATCCCCCATGACGTTAAACTTTATACACCCCCTGAGGTGAGTTTTATGTGCTCCCTAAAGAGATTTTTCGAGATCATGGACTCAACATAACAAAGCTTGTTGGGTTAGAGACTTTAGCACCCATTTTTAATATGGCCACCTAGCATAAAACAACTTGTTTTCTAATTGAGCCATGTTTTTCATGAGTTTTTACCATAACACAACTTGCTAACCCTATAGAATCTATCATATTACATGGAATCCTAGCATAACACAACTTACTAGCCAGTAGATCCATGTGGCTCATGAGTGATGTGGCATAATGCAACTTTCTAGTCTTCATGGGAGCATCCCTTTATTTGATAGATGACATTTGGTATTTGAGATAATTTAAGATAGAGGTCTCTTTTCCTTACCAACTTAATCCCTTTAGTACTAACCTTATGTTTTGTTGTGTGTCTTCTTGAGTATTTTCTTTGTGTTTTCATTTTTTTGTGTTCTTTTTGTTATCATATATATGTTGTCATGTGTTTTCATTATGCATGCTTCATATTTTTGACATGTATGTTTGTGTATGTTGTCTTGCTACATATCATACAAGTGTGTTTTCTTTTGTGCTTATGTTGGTTTACCATGGGATCTTTGGATCCTAAGGGTTTGTGTACTCCCCCTAGATCATTATTCATCCTATCTCTTCAATATTTGGACAATTGGACCCCTCTTGACATACATTTTTATACTTTAGTGTGATTTTTGGCATAAGTTCATACTCTCACTAAAGTGGGCCTAAATGTACCATTGTAAATTATCACCCTTGACAATTTCACTCTATGTTTTGTCCCCCCTTAATTCACTTGACCTAATTAAGCACCTAAGTTCCTAAATTATGCATTATGGAGCCCATTTGTACCATTTTATGAGAGATTGCAAGAACAAATGAATCCAATTTATATTTTTTCTTTGACACTTAATGTCCTAGAAAATAGGGCCATGAATCATAAGCCCTTAAGCATATGGGTCCCCCTATTTTTTCAGGGACCACTTTTAGATATTTTGGTGTCAGTATTTTAACATTCAAAATTCAAATTGCAAATGTCATCTATCAAAATTTAATTTTTGGGAAATTAGATAAATTCCTATAAATACCTAGTTACTGCATCATTTGAAATCTAAGTGAAATTATCTAAAAATTTGGAGAATTTATGATCAAGCATTATTGTCAAGATCGTCATTTCAAAGACCTATTGCAAAAATTAAAGATCTAAGCATCATGCCAAATCTTATGTGAGTTCATGTGTGTTCATATTATCATTGTTTCTAAAGGCTAACCCTTGTTGTAGGTCTCCAAGCAATTTCAACCATTCAAGAAAGAAAGATCCAAGACATTGAGATGATGTGTATGAATTCAGTCCTTCAAGGAAGCCATTGAAAGGTAGTGAGTTGTATCACTTTGTGATTTCATCATTACTTCCTATCATTTATCCTTTTTATCATTGAAATTTCCATTGTAGAAATGGAAACACTGACACAAGATTTGAATGAGGCAAGCCCCTAAATGGTACAACCCTTTCCTTCTCTTTGAATGTCTAGGTTTCAAGATTGAAGAGGATTGAAGGAAGCTTGAAGATAAGTTGTTCATTTTTGTAATTGAAGCCCTACGCTTTTTCAACTCATGAAAAATCACTTATAGAATTATTTCATAGTGTTTCGACAACTCTGCAAGTGAAAATAAAGATCTTAGATTTGACATTAGAGGATTGCAAAAATAGAGAAAGAGATGCATACAAGGCCTTAGATTCCCTTGGGTGAATCTATCCTCCTTTTCAAATAGACATAAAATTTTATAGGTAGGTACACAATCCTATGCACTTTCTAGATCTTCTTGCAATTCATTGTTTCACTTTATCAATTATCACATTCTTGTAATTTTGATGTTAGGAAATATAATATAATTAGGTTAATCAATTTCAATCAATTCCAATCCATTCCAATCATCAATAAGATGGAGATACAGGTTTGATTGTCTCATTTTCATGGGTGAAAGTCAATCTATATACCTTTTTTATCTCCATCTTAATGAAACCCTAGGAAAGGAGGCAATCAACCTGAGGTTCTATACATTAAAACTTAGGGTTCCCTTTTTCTATGTTTCAGAATCCATCCAATGAAAAAAAAAACTTTTCTTCTTCTTATTTTCCATCCTTAAGGCCTCACAAATCCTTAACAAAAAAATTCAAAACCCTCAAGTCTTGCATATTTAAATTGCCTCACTTAGTGATCATTTTACAAATCCTCGACACTCTCCACCCTAGGTCCTAGTGCAAACTACCTCACATCGATGATTCTACCTGCACACTCAAGAAATCCCACTTTGATACCATTGATGTAGAAGGGAAAACCAACCCTCATACACAAATTGTTGCAAGTATGAATGAGTATGGTGGTGTTGTCATTAATGTTTTCATTGATGTCAACATAGTTCAGGTTGTTGCAGATAAAGGAATCAAATGATTGTAGGTGGTAAATGTATGGTTGAGATACTATTGAGATGTTGTGAGTACATAGATATATCTTTATGATGTTGTAGGTGTGCTAATATGATGAGTTATCAAGTGATTTTGAGAAAATTAATAAACAGTGAAGAAAAAGTTGTGTTTGTGCTCCGATATTATGCTCTGCATTTCTACTATGTTGATCCTATGCTTGTGCAGATATTTAGTGTTGTTTATGGGAATCCTTGGGTGATATATCCTGAGTTATATTTTCTAGTTTGATGAAGAGTGAAAGTTGTGTTCATCAATGTGTGAACTGGTATGGAAGAGTTGTTTTTCTGTGGACTGGGATAGATGTTTCTTCTTTGTAGTTCCTTGATGGTTTGTCTTAGATCTTTCAAATCTAGAAGAAGGTTAATAATGATGTCATCTATGTTTTGGCATAAGTTCTCATGGTTTGGTGCTTTGGAAGGCTTGTTCTAGAGCTACCATATGTGTCTGCAAGATTTGATTGGACTATTGGAAAGAGTTCTATGTATGCAAGTTGTTGCAATTATTGTGGATGAATCTGAAGGTATCTAAGAGGTGTTCCAGTGTCTAGTGAAGCGTGTTATGTGATCCACATGTTATCATCTTGTTGTGATTTCATGTACTTCAAAGATCATTGGTGTTTTCATTAGGTTTGGCCGACCTGGTGTCTACATGTTACATGAATGATAAGTATCAATTAAGAAAGCATGTGATTTATCCAAGATTGTTTGGGATCTTGGTTAAGTATTAATTTGGTCCACTCTCCTTCCTATCCACCATGAGAATGTTGAGTCACTGACCTAGTTTAAATTTGTAAAATGAAGAATGTGTAGCCGACCTTGGAGAAAGTTACTAATATTGAAGATGGTATAGATACAATTCAAGATATTGTGAATAGGTGTGTGTGCGAAGATAATTGTGTGAAAGAAGTGCGAGAAGAAGAGTGTGAATCAAGGCAACAATACTTTAATGTGTCTAACTCCTAAAAGCAATGAGCCAAGCATGTCTGTATTTCTTTGATTAATCTTGAGAATGTGTGGAACCTGTTGTGGTGGATCTTCTATTATCTTTCTTTATCTGTAGACAATGATCCTCCTTCTGGATATTGAGTCCTATTTGTAGGTAGTGAGCCCTTTGGCAGTGATCCTTTATATCCGGTTTTGTATTACTATTATATTGTGAGTTAATCCTGACCATAGTTTTTCACTTATTAGGTTTTTCATGTAAATCTAGTGTCTCTGGTATTTTATTTATGTTATCTACATTCCATATTTATACTAAATAAAAGATTAAAGTTAATGTGGAATTGATTAAGTTCAAAAGTGAATGTAATTAGATATAACTGATTCACCCCCCCTTAGTTGTCTTTTTCAATTCAATAATTTGTATTAGATATTTGGTTCCTCGAAGAAGAGCTTAACTGCTTGAGGTAAATCTGATGGCATACAAGTTGTCAATCCTTGTGTTTGATGGAGCTGACTATAGTGACTAGAAATTTCAGATGACAGGTTGCTTGATCTCTCTTGGTTTTAAGAATTGGAAAGTTTTTGAAACAAAATATGTTGAGCCGAATAGTGGTCCTTCTTCTATAGATGAGATTTATGCCTATGAGGAAAATGAAAAAGTAAGGTATGCAATCTATAGTGCTTTATCTAAGATTGAGCAAAAAAAAATGATTTCATTAGGCACTACTTATGAAGTATGGGAAAAGTTGAAAGATATCTATGAAGGAAATGATAGAGTCAAATTATCAAAGAAGCTAATAGAAAAGAACTAATATGAGAGCTTGAAAATGGAAGAAAGTGATGAAATTTCAAGCTACTTTCAGAGGGTTGATATTGTAGCAAATGAAGTCAAAAATCAAGGTGGTACTTTGACAGATGAAGATGTAATAGATAATATTTTGATGACCCTACACGAGAGCTTTAGTGACAAGGTTTCAACTATTGAGGAAGTGTATGATCTAAAGAAATTCACTAAAGAGAAGCTATTTGGTACCTTGACTACATTTGAGATGAGGAAGTTTGGAAAAGAAAAGGATAAAAAAAAAATGTCCTTCAAAGCAACTAAGACAAAATATGATCTGGATAGTGATGGTTCAGAGGAATTGGAAGTAAACTTTACAAGGAATTTGAAGAAAGGTACTAGTAACTACAAAGGTATCCTACCCTTTAAATGTTTCATCCACAAAAATATTGGTCATTATGCTTCAAGATGTCCAAATAGAGTTGTACACAAAAAGAACAAAGATAATAAAGACAAAAAGGATAGAAAGTTCAAGAAATTGTATTATGTTAGAGAAGATGCTGAAATTTTTGATGATGAGTCTGATTTTGAGGATGATAAAGATGAATATTTTTTTCTATCCTTGGAGAATGAATCTGTGTCTAATAACCATGGAAGATGTGCAAGCGAATGTGGTCCAGAAAACAAGAAGGATGAGATGGAAGGTACTCTAGTTACTACCTTTCATGCTAGACAGGACTAAGATTATTGGATAATTGACAAGATGTTCAAATAATATGACCAGAGACAAAAGTAATTTTACTAAACTTGAAAAGTATGATGGAGGATTAGTGATGTTTGGAGATGATTATGGTGCAAAGATTTTTGGAAAATAAACTATTAGTTTTGATGGAAAACACAGTACTGATGATGTCTATTATGTTAAGGGTTTAAGGTATAATCTTTTGAGTGTTGGATAAATACAAGAAGAGGATAGGGAAGAAGAATAGTTTGAAGAAGAAGAGACTCTGGAACCTTCTCCTAAGACTCCAAAGTATGTACAGAAAAATCATTTGGAAGAACAGATAATTGGAGACAAAGGAAAAGGTGTAACAACAAGAAGAAAAGTGGTAATAGTTGAGGTAAATCAATGTCTACTTTCTAAGATAGAACCTAAAATAGTATGTGAATCATGCAAAGATGAGAATTGGGTTAGAGTTGTAGACACCTAAAAATGACCTAGGCCTGCAAGCTTCATTTTTACCACTTTCGTCCTAGCATAATTAAGACATTTAATTATGTCCTTCGTCCACATTCGACTATTGATTAAATAATTCATAATTATTTAATTAATTCATGTCAGTTATTCTTCATGATTATTAAATAAATAAATTTTATTTATTTATTAAATACGTCATTAACTGTCTAGGTCTTTCTTTAATTTATTTAATTCCCTCTTCTGCATTTAATTCTTATTGATTATTAAATAAATGAATTTCATTTATTTATTTAATACGTCACTGATTGTCTTAATTAAATAAATTGATTAATTTAATTAATTGGTCTTATCTCCTAAATTAAATAATTAAAATTTAATTATTTAATTGCCAATTTCATATTCTTCTCATTTTAAATAAATTAAATTATTTAAAATGTCATGTCAATCCTAACTATGAGTCCATTTTGATAAATAATCTGAAAAAGATTATTTATTATCTCATAAAATCATTATTTTGAACTAACTTAATTCAAAATAGTAAATAATCTTCCAAAAATCAAGTAATCGGGCAGGTTCTTGATTTTCCAAATCTGATCTTCAATCCAAATCTTATCTTCTTGATTTTTCGAAAATCTTTATTTTCTAATTAATTGTCTCATTTATTTTCCACAGTCGATCCAATTTTATTCTGACCGTTCGATTAAGGATTTTTCCCTAACCCTAATTAGGGATTCTTAGGTTTAATCTGGATCATTCATTTCATCAATTTATCTTGTCCATCCATTCGAAATGGCCTTTTCTATAAAATGCCATCTTCTTCTCATTTTTGGGGGACATGCACATTTTGAAATTTTGCATAGGTATTATAGGCATTTGCTTTCACACTTAAATCTCCATAGGCAATTTCATTATTTATTATTATAGTCATTTAATCAAGGCATAGGCATTGTCAATCATAGGCTTTTAGACATAGGCATTTATATTTTGAGTAAATCCTTCAAAACTTGCTTTAGTCTTGTCATTCGTCATAGTTGCTCATACAAATCTAAGGGCATCTTCATTTACTGCAAGCAAAGGAGGTGTAACGAAGGTCAATCATGGAAGATGGAGATTCTTGGTAATATCATTCATTTTCTTTTCATCATTTTCCTTTGTACTTCGTTATTTCAATGGATTTTAGTGTTATTTGATTTAACCATCTAACAATCTGATTTTTCCCTTGATTACATTGGTGAACCCAACATTTTGTAGAGAAATTTGTGTTTGTTCTTGTTTGCTTTCACTGTTTTGCAGGTTACAGCCAAGACATCATACGAAATCCCGTCACCTTCATTAGAGCACAGAAAAATGGGCGAACAAAAGATTTTCAAATGGTTTCTGGGTTTTGTAGATCTCGCTCCCAGCTTTCCAGAACATCAAACGGTTTTAAATTTCATTGAGATTTGAGAAATTTATGGGCATTTTAGTGATCGCAGTTTTTTTCAATTTAATTTTTAAACCCGCGTTTTTCTTTTGTCTATAACATTCTTTTTATGCAGAATTGTGGAAAAAGTTTTCTGGGTTTTGAAGGTCTATCATTTAGCTTTCCATGGATATCTACCACTTAAAATTTTGTTAAGTTTTGAGCAAGTTATCGCTGTTTTAATTTGCTGCTGTCATTAATGTCTTATTTATTTATTTTTTGTTTATGTTGCTAATCTTCTCTTGTAGCGTGTGGCGATCCCCATTCGTGTGCCGAAGACCATTGATTAAAGAGATTACTAATTCATTGTTTGCAGATTCGAATGTCAAAGACAAGATAAACAAACATTGTGCTTGTTTTTTCTTTCATAGATTAGCAAACATTTGATTTTGGTGCATATAAAAAGAACACATGTCTTCTTTGATTGATTGTGCTTGCTAGATGGTAGGCGAGTATGCTCTCACTTGGTGAAAACCTTGTGATCAAAAAACCAGACCCATCTTTATTTGTTAATTACCCTTCACGATTTGGTATATCGGAGTATCCTCTCCCCTTACGCATTCATGCGATCCTGGGTGTAAGAGAAATGGTTACTGACTCTAGAACTTGGGCCTGTTCTGGTGGAAAAAAGTACTCACCCCAGGATGACTCAGACCGGTAGCACCCTGACACCGAGGGACTTCCAGCCAATATATAAAAGTGGGTTCTTGGGGAAAGCGCAAGAATCATGAGCGTGATTCCGACGAGATGGATCCGAAAGGCTACTCTTGCTGCATGGATCACGCCCCACAAATGGAATGCCCAAATTAAAAACCTCTTGTCTTAGTGTCCAACCGTTCTATTGGCCATTGCTTGGTATAGTGCAGGGTACAGTATCATGCTCGAAGACACTCACTACTGATCCCCTTGAGTAGAGATAGCAATTCTTGGGATGTCACTACCCAAAGAATCTGAATTTGGTGTGCTCGAATGACGTTAATGAGCCATGGAGGGGAGCCAATGCCACCAAAATTCTAAGCTATCCGCTCTCGAGAAGGAAAGGTGTTTATCACCAATCCGGGGTATATCGGTGGGCTATACCAAGTATACAAACCCTTGGCCTATTGGCCTTTTTAGGATTGTGCTTATCTGATGTGTGATTGGTTACATTCAAAAAGCTGTGTTTGTCAAGTGTTTTCTGGTCTTATCACAGTTTGAAACAAAACTTTCATCAAACAGACCAAATTTTCCATCAAAAACGACAAGACAAACTTTTCGTATCTATCAAACTGCATTTAAATGTCTGAAGCACAATCGCTTTGATCAATCACATTTGAGTTTACTGAATCGCATTTGCATATCCAAGACGCAACTAAAACTTCAAATGATGCATTTGCCTATCAAAACTTAAAACTCCACATCCGAGACTGGAAGTCCTCAACTTGTCCACCATTTGTCAAACACTGTCATCAAGAAGAGTCTGTCAGAAACCAAACTTGATATTGCTCAAAGTCTTGTCTATTAGCTTGCATTAGTCACCATAGGTTTCATACCTCATTCATTTTTCGTTGCATACATTTGACATTAGACTATTCATAGGTTCACATTTTGCATACTTAGGATTAGGCAAATCTTAGTACACTTTGCAAAATCATTGTTTTCAAAATTAGACCCTCTTAGACCAAGTTATCAAACCTTCTTTTAGTCATTGTCCTTTTTTGTGAGATTCTTCCAACTCAAAAGTCTAGTTAGGGAGACTCACTAGTCATTTAGACCTAGTCAACTTGTCATTTCCAACAAAGACCTTTAGCAGTCAAAATCGAAAACAAAGTTCGAGCTTAGAAGTGCTTAGATAACCTTGTCTTACATTGCATACAAATTGCATACCTTACTCATGAAAATCCAAAAACATTAGTCATTCTAGTGGTCATCTTGAACCATAGACTTCACATAGTGCCATACTTGCATCTAGTTGTCATTCCCATTTGAGCAATCTCATTTCATGGTTGAAACTAGACTTCAAAACAAAAGAGACAAATGGAAAACTTTAGGTAAGACCCCCGTATAATGTCAACAATCCTCCACATGACCCAAATTAGACCTTTTATGATCCATTTACCAATGTAGACAATCAACCTCCAACAACAATGCAATCCACATCAAACAGTCCATTCAAACAATTTTTGCAAAGAGATGAAAATGGTCAACTACTCTAGGAAAACATAGAGGCATTGACACAAGACCTAGAGGCCTATCAGATGGCTGAAGCAATAGCTCGTTAGGACATAGACAGATTCATAGCTATGCTTTTGAGTGAAGGAGATAAGTTACCACCAGGATTTGACACTACTACCAACAACGCACATAACATGTCACATAGTGGTCAACCTCTAAATACCATGAGCAATACTTCCTTTGGGACCACAATGACAATGCATACCACTCCCAATGTCCCAAACACCACCAACATCCCCAACATCACAAATACCACGATAGCCAATACCACGACAGTAAATGCCATGGGGGCATCATCAAGTAAAAACAAACCCCCTTTGACAACTTCATTTTCTACCATGAACACAACTTCGACACATTCATCTAGTGGTATTTCACAAAATCCTTTGGGAGGAGCCACAGGACGTATCTTTATCCAAGGACAACAACAAAATGTCAACACGTCAACATAGTCAAATGTCATTGCCTCCCAAGGTCCAAACACAAACGTTCCCCTTGTTCAAAATCAACAATTTACACAAGGTGGCCAAATAACACAACCCATGACATCATCGACACACTATAACAGTCATGGCCACAACATCCCTCAACTAGCGACACACATGGCTGGGGGACACATCCCAACATATTCATCCAACATTCATACTCATCAACATGCACCCAATCATAACTTCCAATACCAACAACACACGTCATACGTACCACAACAATCCCATACCACCACAATACACCAACATTCATGCACACCAGATAGGAACAGATGGTGTGCCAGGCAATCCAACATATGGAAACATAAACGATCCTACCATAGATGAACTCAAAGCAAGAATGAGGGATATGGAGAAAACTATGCAAAACATGTACATTTCAGGCAAGAAATCAGAAATATCATATGACCTGGATGTATACCCATTTGACACGAGCTTATAAATGCTTGCATTTCCACCAGGATACGTGTCACCCAACTTCACAAAATATAGAGGCAAAACAAATCCCATTGAACATGTTCGCGAATTCGCAACCAACTGTATGGATATCGCCTATGAACCAACATACTTGATGAGACTTTTTTCCAAAAGTCTGGCGGGTAAAGCCCTTGAATGGTTTTCAACTCAAAAAGATATCCAGACATGGGATGAGCTCAAACGAAAATTCATAAGAAATTACACGTACAACATTGACATGGATACCTCTATCACTAGCTTGTGCAATCTCATGCAAGAAGACTCTGGTGAGACATTTATTCCATTCTTTCAAAAATGGAGAAGCCTTACTAGTTGATGTCACATTGACATTCCTGAAAGGGAAAAAGTTGACATGTTCGTCCAAACACTCCTAAGACCCCTAAAATTCGCATTGCAAATACATTGTTGCACAAACTTCACAGAATTGGTCGAAAAGGGAGTCAAGATTGAGAAAGCACTTATCACAAAGGGAGAACTGAGATATGGTTCCAAAAACACGAACGTCAATCCACCAGCTGACAAAAACAAATATTAGGTTAAGAATAAGCATGTTACAAATGATGGTGTTGTTGATTCCAAGACTACAAACACTGTAGGTCCCGTATTGGCCCTGAAAGGGGTTCAACAACAAAACAGACCAACAACGACATTGATACCTCCTCCCAATACTTCTTCAAACAATCAAAGTGGTCAAAAAAGTCAAGGACAATATCGTCAAATGAGGCAGTTTCCTAGGGGTCGCACATACACTCATTTGGGTGAACCCATTGAAGAAGTCCTTAAGAAATGCATCCAGCATGGGGTCATCACACTTTCGGAAATAAAACCATATGACCCGAGACAATTCAAACCAGCATGGTGGAATGACAATGCACTTTGCGAATACCATCAAGTAAAAGGGCACACAACCTCCAACTGTCGTCAATTGAAAAATATAATACAAGACCTTATTGAAAATCGCACCATCAAAGTAGGTGGATCGCAATTCACCACCAATTCAGATCATACTATCCACAAGAATCCACTGCAAGATCATGGTTCTCATAATGCTTCCACTTCAGGTTCACAAAACCAAGCTAACTTTGCCCGAGCCAAGTACGACTATTCTGGTGGACCTATTATAAATAATGTCAAAACTGATGATGAATACATCAATACCATCACGGTCAAGAGAGCACCCCAGTGTAATGCTACTACATGAAGTGGCAAGGTCACTATAGCTGGTCCGCCTCCCCCTAGACAAGCCAAGATCACTATACCGGGCCCATCAGCTAAACAACCACAACCTGCTAAACAGCCAAAACCTGTCTCAACCCCACAGCAATGGAAACCCAAGAGTCATTTCAACCTCATTGACCAACTAGAAAAGACTCCCACGCAAATATCTACCCTTGAGTTGCTTCGTATCTCTCCTGTGCACAAAGAAATCCTAGACAAAACTCTCCTAGAGTCGTCGGTCCCTAAGGACATCGATGTCAATCAGTTTGAAACTATGGTGGGATATCTCACCATGCCACACCATGTCACCTTTTCCGACCAAGACTACTCATCACATAAAACCAACCACAATGACGCATTACACATAGAAACTTTTGTCCACAAGCACAAAGTTAGACGGGTTTTAGTAGATGGTGGAGCAGGGTTGAATATATGCTCCCTCAAATTGGTTTAGGCTCTTGGGTTCTCTGATGCGTGCGTAGACCCAATGAAAAGCATAGTGATCAAAGCATATGATGACGAGGAACGCTCTTCATGAGGTGTTATCTCTCTCCCTATCAGAGTGGGACTGGTCATTGTAGACACAACCTACCAGGTCCTGGATTTGGAACTACCATATAACATCTTACTTGGTTGTCCATGGATCCACACATTAAAAGTTGTTCCATCGACATACCACCAATGCCTCAAGTTTCCTTTCGATGGCATAGAAGTAACCATATATGGAGACCCTGACCCTTTCCAATATTGTACCAACTTAAGGGGTATCTCCAAAAATTGAGTACCTATTAATCGAGAAGCACTTGGCTCCTCGTCATCCAAATACATCGACCCTTCCATGCTCATGTCATCTTCCACATCCGCTCCATCCACGTCTTCCGCCGTACCACCACCTTCCAGCAACCCTAAGACTGAATCAACTGTCAAAATCCAGGACCTCGGCTGCGGAGAATTCAAACTAAATATAGCATATAGCATAACTACAATACCCACTCCTCCAAAGATACATGTTCGGCCATGTTTTAGAATGGAACCTCAAAAAAATCCTTTCAAAGTTCCACCGAATACAGTTTTTATCAAGTGGGGAGACATGAGTGATGAAGACCTTGCGGACATCACAGGATGGATCTATAAGGATATAGTCGCATTACCTCCATTACCAGTTCAAAAATATGGCAAGGGTTACAATATCATGAAGGCTAAAGGCTACGATGGTACTAGTGGCCTTGGAAAAAGTAAAAATGGTCGAAGGGAACCCATAGAAACTTTTCAAACTCTGAAGTATCTTGGATTAGGGTTTGGGTCACCTGACAATGATGATCAACGTACCTCTGGACTTTCAAATGAGCGAGTACATGCTTCTGATAGTGTCAAGACTACTAGGGAAACCCTCACCGAAATAGACTCCCATGAGTGGGAATTTGGCTCGGGACGATCCCTAAGTGACTGTTGTCTTGACGATTTATTTGTCGAACCAAGGGAACTGACCTCTGAACAACGATTCTGGCAAACATTCAAAATCGAACAGGCACCAAACAGTCAAAGTCCTACTATCTCCTCCCATGCCATACAACACCCGTCATCTGAACCCCATCAGTCCAATCAATCCAATCAGTCCAATCAGTCCAAAGTGTCAGACAACATTGATAACCAGAACTCTAAAACCTTCACTCCTTATTACGACAACGAATATGACACTAGTGAAGGAGAATATTGGATAGAGTCCGATGTAGATTTGGATGATGATAACCTCATATACAACATCACTAAATTCATTTGCATGCTATCCGCATCCTCACCCCAGTTCACTAGCCTTGACAATGGCATCTCCTTAGTTTACCCTGAATTAGTCGATTGGGACCAACAAGGACTGCCAGTTCCGGACACATTTCAGAATGATGAGGCAATCACCGAATTCATGGGACTATGAGAAAGCATACCCAATGGGGACCACAAATCAGGATTTTCCATTGATTTGGACTGCACGGCATACTTCGGTGAGACTGTTCAGTCCTCTAGTCGCAAAAGTAAAAATAAAGTAAAAAATGAAACGTCTCTAGGTGAAAACCGAAAGGCACCTCTTGACAATAAAATAGTAAAAATAAAGGACGTATCTGCGGGTGAAAAACTCTCGGAGGCGACCAAAGATGGAGGATTGGACTTTCTCCCCGTACAACAGGAGAAATCGACCATGCTTATTGAGGACACAATAAAGGATAACATTTCAACTGCAAAAGACCCCAAGATGGTCCTATTTGCGGCATCATTGACTGATGAAGAGAAACTAGAATTTCATAAATTCTTTGCAGAATGAAAAATCAACTTTGCATGGTCCTATGCTGACATGCCAGGATTGGACCCAAAACTGGTTCTGCATCATCTGCCACTATTACCCAATGCTAAACTAGTCAAGAAGAAGTTGCACAAAATGCACCCTCAAGTTGCTCTATTGGTCAAGGCCGAGTTAAAGAAATTACTGGATGCCGGATTCCTAAGGTCTATAGATTATGCTGAATGGATTTCCAACCTAGTGCCGGTGACAAAGCCAAATGGGCTGATTCGGGTATGTACAGACTTTCGGGATCTAAATAAAGCATGTCCCAAGGACAACTTTCCTTTGCCCAACATTGACATCATCATTGACCTAACTGCAAGACATGAGATGCTATCCCTCATGGATGGTTTCTTTGGCTATAACCAAATCCGCATTGCTCCTGAGGATCAGCAGAAAACATCATTTACTTGCCCATGGGGTACATACTGTTGGAACGTCATGCCCTTTGGTCTCAAAAATGCAGGTGCCACATATCAAAGGGCTATGACCACGATCTTCCATGACATGATGCACAATATAATGGAAGATTATGTAGATGACCAGTTGGCCAAATCAGCAACTAGGAAAGATCATTTGAAGATACTCAACAAAATTTTTAAGAGACTTGAAGAGTACAAAGTTTGGCTAAACCCTAAGAAGTGTGTTTTTGGGGTCACATCAGGAAAACTATTGGGATATATAGTCTCCCGAAGAGACATAGAGGTTGATCCGGCAAAGGTCAAAGCAATCATAGACATGCCTCCACCCAAAGGGATCAGTGAACTCAAAACTCTGCAGGGCAGAGTACAATCTATTCATCGTTTCATAGCCCAATTGGCAGATAAGTGCCACCCATTCCAGTATCTATTGCACAAGAGTGTCCCCTTTGTATGGACAGACAAATGTCAAGAGGCCTTCCAAAAAATCAAAGATTATCTACTGTCAACACCAGTCCTCATGCCGCCCATTCATGGAAAGCTGTTAATTCTATACATCTCAACTACTAGTTCAACACTGGGGGCATTGCTGGCCCAAAATGATCATGAAGGAAAAGAAAGAGAAATCTATTACATCAGCCGCACACTGATAGGCTATGAGTTGAATTATACATACATTGAACGTGCATGCCTCGCTATTGTCTTTGCATCCCAAAAACTAAGACACTATATGCTCAGTCATCAGACACAACTGGTTGCCAAAATTGATCTGTTGAAATATCTACTAAGTCGAGCAGCATTAATAGGCCGGTTGGCAAAATGGGTCATGATACTAAGTGAGTATGACATATAGTATGTTGAGCATAAGGCAATAAAAGGGCAAGTAATAGCAGATCAACTAGCGGATGCACCAATTCAAGCCACTCATCCACTAGTAACTAATTTTCCCGATGAGTCCATTTTTCATGCAGAACCGGCAACACCATGGAAGCTATATTTTGATGGGTCTCATACTGGTCATGGCTCAGGCGTTGGAATCTTGTTTATCACACCGCAGGGAGATTCAATTCCTAAGTCATTCAGGATCACTTTAGCTTGTAAAAATAACATTGCTGAATATGAAGCACTAGTCATAGGTCTCAAGTTGGCAATCAAATGGAAAATTCAGACATTGCTTGTATTCGGGGATTCCCAGCTGGTAATCAACCAAGTGAATGATGATTATGAAACAAAGGATGAGAAGTTACTTCCCTATAAGAGGATGGTGGATAGTTTCCTGACATACTTTCAATCGATCTCTTTTGAACAAATCCCCAGGGTACAGAATAAGGTAGCTGATGCAATGGCTACTATCAGTTCTCTCTTGGACATCCCTAAAAATGTGCCACAATTTGAATTTTTGGTAGAACAGCTTTTAATACCGGCATATGATATCCCAGAGTCAGAAATGGTTTGCGAACTTGTTGGTCCCAACTCTCCTTGGTATCAGGACATTTACGACTACTTAAAATCTCAAACCCTTCCATCGAACTTATCCAATAACCAAAGGACGTCCTTCATCAGAAAATCCGCAAGGTATGCCATTGTCAGTAACACCCTATACCGCCGTAGTTTCGACGATAACCTCCTTAGATGTCTTGACACTGAGGAAGCATGTACGACCTTATGAGAAGTACACGACGATATATGCGGATCTCATTCAAGTGGTCCTATGTAGCTAAGAAACTAACGAGACTTGGGTATTATTGGCCGACAATGGAAAAGGATGCAATTGAATATGTCAGGAATTGTCACAAATGTCAAATACACAATGACTTGGTCCATGCTCCAGCGTAGGAACTCCAGCCGATCACTTCTCCTTGGCCCTTCACTCAATGGGGACTCGACCTCGTGGGTAAGATTTATCCAACCTCATCCAACGGCCATAAATTCATTATTACTGCCACTGAGTATTTCACAAAGTGGATTGAGGCCATCCCATTGACATACATTACCGGCAAGCAAATATCAAAGTTCATCTTTAACTACATCATTTGTCGGTATGGCCTTCCGCAGTCAATCATCACTGACAACGGATGTCCATTCAAAAACCAAGACATATGTGAGTTATGTGAACAATTCCATATCCAACACCACTTTTCATCTCCATACTACCCCCAAGGAAATGGCCAAGCTAAGGCATCCAATAAAACCATTGTCAAGATATTAAAAAAGACTATCAATGACGCTGGCTGCGACTGGCACATACAACTTAACCCTGCTCTGTGGGCTTACCGAACTAGCATTCATACACCTACAGGAGCTACCCCATTTGCTCTAGTCTTCGGCGTTGAAGCCATCCTACCCATTGAGGTCGAAATTCCTTCGCTATGAGTTTCCTTGAAGGGTCTAACTAATGAGGATGAGTACCGACAATCACGCTTGCATGAACTAGAAATGCTGGATGAAAGACGACAAAACTCACTGAATCATCTCCAAGCATATCAGAACCGCCTTTGTCGCAGCTACAATAAAAAGGTTATGGTCAGAAAGTTTGACATTGGCGACCTAGTTCTCATGCAAAACCCCAAGAACCAAGTAGACAGAGAAAAGCCAGGAAAATTTGAACCAAACTGGCTGGGTTCCTATATTATCATATCTTCCTTTGGTTCTAGGGCATATCAATTGGCAACTCCAGACGAGGAACAGTTGACTGAGCCCATCAACAATTTACATCTCTGAAAGTTCTACACATAGCATCAGAGGATGGAGCTGAAAACCATAAAATACAAAAAAATTGAAAAATGATAACAATCATCACCTTGATGAAAACCTGGCAAATAGGCATCTTGGTGACACCAAAAAAATAAAAAAATCATGAAAATAGTAAAGAGACAAATAATTCGTTCAATAGTGAAAACCTGGCAAACAAGCACTTTGGACAAGTACCATGGTGAAAACCTGGAAAACAGGCTCCATGCGTAATCAATCATTGCTCTGCCATCTACTGTCACTTTGTCTAACTTGGCCTAGGATGAAAGGTATTTTCTGCCATTATTCTGCAAATCGCTATCACATCCTACCCAACCTGTCATAGTAGCTAAATGATTGACATCAGGTCCTGACGATTGTCCATCTAACAAGTCAGCAGCATCCTGTCCTTATCCCTTGCAAGTGGCCAAGTCTTAGACCTGACTAGGGGCAAAATGTTTACCATGCAACTGTAATGGATGTCACGTATGATCACAAAAACATCACAAAAAGTCCTGAAAAAAGACAAAAACATCACAAAAAGTCCTGAAAAAAGACAAAAACATCACAAAATGTCCCGAAAAAAGACAAAAACATCACAAAATGTCCTGAAGGAAGACCAAAAACATCACAAAATGTCCTGAAGAAAGACCAAAAACATCGCAAAATGTCCTGAAAAAAGACCTAAAAATCATAAAACGTCCTGAAGAAAACCAAACAAAACATCAGACTGCTCGAAGCACACAAGCGCACTATCATCTCTGGTCAAAGTCAATTAAGTCAATCAGTCCTTGTCATCTGTCTGAACTACATTGTCTCTGCACATTTGCTACGTAGTCAAGACTCATACTTGAGTCCCCGAGACATTAGGTCAGTCCTTTAGGTTTGTCAAAATAAAATCATGATGCAATTTTTGATCAAGACAAAGTCATTGGTCATGTCGAACTTCGAGGTCTCTGAGTGTATGACGTAGGCAAGGCCATCTATCGAAGAGCCCCCGAGGCCGCACTAGGTCAGTCCATTAGGGTTCATGGCACTACACTGGCACACACGTCAAAGGTCTTCAATCATTTTCCACATGGGAAAACTCCTAAAACAAAGTAAAACAATCTCTTATTCAACATGACAATCTCATCAGTGTGTCACTCATATCATCAAGGTAATATCAGCATCTAGTCAAACACAAGTCAAATTCGGTCAAATCATCAGAAACCAGTCAAATTTTGGTTAGTCTTTAGATGAATCCTTCTGAACGATAACCGTTGTCATTTACGCCTTAGGATGTGTCCTTCCTAGGCGTCGTCATCGTCCTTTCGACATTTTGAATGATCTTCTTGACAATTAAAAATCACTCTTCCTGACATCAATATTCTTTAGATGAGTCCTTCTGAAGAACCAACTCTGTCATTTATGCCTTAGGATGTGTCCTTCGTAGGCATCGTCATTAGTTCGAGGGACCCCTTACGACCATTAGGGATCAAATCCTCTCAACATTGGCATTATTCAGGATGTGTCCTTCCTGAATTCACCAAGTCTCGACATTTTTCAAGGTCATCAAAACTTTAAACATTCGGACATCTCGACATTATCAAACATGGCATCTTGACATCAGAACAGTGGATATCCAGACGCACTTGGCAAACACTTGACAATTATTTTTTGATCTTTTATCATGTTATTAGTTTTTCAGCGAGATCCCACTAAGTAGGATTTAGAGAAGTAGCGACGTAGCATGAAAATTGACACGCATGACTACTAGCTTCTCAGCGAGGTCTTGATCCTAGGATTTAGAAAAGCAATGACATATCATGATAGGGACTTTATTTTTGTATTTTGGCAATCATGTCACTAGTTTCTCAAGGATGTCCTAGAAACAGGATTTAGAGAAGCAGCGATGTTTCATGATCTGTCCTTGTCTTTTTTTGCTTGTGGTTGATTCAGACAAAGACTGGGGCAATAACGCTCTTGGTATGAGTCACGATCTTCCTTGTCTGTGACTGCTTGTCTTATGTGATGGTACGGCCTTGCACACCTTGATCTCTATCATATCATGGTGTTTGTTGGCCATCACAACAATCTGCCCAATGATGATTAAGAGCAATAAATATTAAAAGTCCTATGGTAAGGTTTGAAGGATTTGGTCTAGGAATTAACATGCATCATCTTTAGTCGTGTCATCTTCTCTCACCCATCTCATATAATCATTGCATCCATATCATCATCCATATCTTTTTCACTAACATTCCTTTGTCTCTTCATATTCTAGTCTCCTAACCAATTTCGAGAGCACACCCATGTTCTTGGAACCTGTCTGTCCTCTCGAGGGGGCATACCATAACCCTCCTCATCATTCTTCCTCATCTTATTTTGCACTGGGGCATTTTTTGACTTATTTTCTTTGTCACAATGCGACATGCTACATTATGACAAAGAGGGGCAAAATGTAGACACCTAAAAATGACCTAGGCCTGCAAGCTTCATTTTTACCACTTTCGTCCTAGCATAATTAAGACATTTAATTATGTCCTTCGTCCACATTCGACTATTGATTAAATAATTCATAATTATTTAATTAATTCATGTCAGTTATTCTTCATGATTATTAAATAAATAAATTTTATTTATTTATTAAATACGTCATTAACTGTCTAGGTCTTTCTTTAATTTATTTAATTCCCTCTTCTGCATTTAATTCTTATTGATTATTAAATAAATGAATTTCATTTATTTATTTAATACGTCACTGATTGTCTTAATTAAATAAATTGATTAATTTAATTAATTGGTCTTATCTCCTAAATTAAATAATTAAAATTTAATTATTTAATTGCCAATTTCATATTCTTCTCATTTTAAATAAATTAAATTATTTAAAATGTCATGTCAATCCTAATTGTGAGTCCATTTTGATAAATAATCTGAAAAAGATTATTTATTATCTCATAAAATCATTATTTTGAATTAATTTAATTCAAAATAGTAAATAATCTTCCAAAAATCAAGTAATCGGGCAGATTCTTGATTTTCCAAATCTGATCTTTAGTCCAAATCTTATCTTCTTGATTTTTCAAATCTCGCAAATTAGGAAATCTTATCTTCTTGATTTTTTGAAAATCTTTATTTTCTAATTAATTGTCTCATTTATTTTCCACCATCGATCCAATTTTATTCTGACCGTTCGATTAAGGATTTTGCCCTAACCCTAATTAGGGATTCTTAGGTTTAATCTGGATCGTTCATTTCATCAATTTATCTCATCCGTCCATTCGAAATGGCGTTTTCTATAAAATGCCATCTTCTTCTCATTTTTGGGGGACACGCACATTTTGACATTTTGCATAGGTATTATAGGCATTTGCTTTCACACTTAAATCTCCATAGGCAATTTCATTATTTATTATTATAGTCATTTAATCAAGGCATAGGCATTGTCAATCATAGGCTTTTAGACATAGGCATTTATATTTTGAGCAAATCCTTCAAAACTTGCTTTAGTCTTGTCATTCGTCATAGTTGCTTATACAAATCTGAGGGCATCTTCATTTACTGCAAGCAAAGGAGGTGTAATGAAGGTCAATCATGGAAGATGGAGATTCTTGGTAATATCATTCCTTTTCTTTTCATCATTTTCCTTTGTACTTCGTTATTTCAATGGATTTTAGTGTTATTTGATTTAACCATCTAACAATCTGATTTTTCCCTTGATTACAAGAGTAATGAAATAAGAGTTGCAACATATAGAGAAGAATCAGACATGGGAATTGGTTCCTGACTTTGTAAACAATAATGTAATTGGTACAAAATGGGTATTTAGGAATAAGCTGAATGAAGATGGTGAAGTAGTAAGAAACAAAGCAAGTATCGTATGAAAAGGTTATTCACAAGTTGAAGGAATAGGCTTTGAGGAGACATTTGACCCAGTGGCAAGAATGGAGGCCATTCAGATGTTCTTAGAATTTTTTGCTCACAAAGATTTCAAAGTATACTAGATGGATGTTAAGTCTACATTCTTGAAAGGAGAATTGGAAGAAGAGGTGTGCATGGAACAACCAGAAGGATTTTAGTTATTAGATAAACCGCATATGGTTTGTAAGTTTAAAAAGGAACTATGGACTTAAATAGGCTCCCAGAGCATGGTATGGAAGGTTGGACAAATATTTGACATAGAAAAGGTTCAACAAAGGCTCTATAAATAGTAATCTCTATTTCAAAGTTTAAGGAAACAAAATTTTGATAGTGGTAGTGTATGTTGATGATATTATCTTTGGAGGAAATGAATGTATGTCCAAGAAATTTGCAGATGAGATGCAAAAAGAGTTTGAAATTTCTATGATTGGTGAGTTGAATTTCTTGTTGGAAGAATGAAGAACATATTTATTAATGTATCTTTTGTGTTGTCATTGGTATCACCATGATATATGAGTTGCAACTACAAGTTCAAAGTCAATATTGATCTGGTATTCTGAATCGGTATGCAGAAATGTCCTTCGGTATTTTGGTCCAAAATTCCTTTCTAGTAATCATTGTTGCTCACACTTTTGGGAAATGTTTTTTGGTTGTTGGAAGAATGCAATTTTGAAATTTAATGTGTTTAGGTGCTCGTATGGGAATTTGGCATTGTTTTGTTTGTTGTATTTTATTACTAGGTCTATCTTTGGATGACCTAATAAACATTTGGTGGTATAATGGATTAATTATGTGTTGCGGATGTATGGGCAACGTATCCTAAGTCCATGCCAACTTGATATAGCATACAACATGCTTGAATTTTTTTTGGGAAGTTTTTTTGTTTGTGCCTAAAGCCAATAGTTACCTTTTTGGTGAATACGTGAACATTACATCTAATTAACCCGACCTAATTGATGCTTACAGATGCACCCAATATATATACAAGGAAATTTGGAGATTGAAGTAGATAGAAAGTGAGAGAGAGATAGAAGTGTGTTAAATTTGAATGGGAATCTAATCCATTATAAGTCTACTGGCATGAAAATGTTTTGAGAATCAAAGGAACTTAATTTACACTTGTGAGGTGTAACCTTAATAGTTCATATTCTAGTTGTAATCCATTTTGTTACTATATTTATTGTAGGTAGTGAGCCTCCCCTTTTGGGCAGTGAGTCCTAGCAGTGAGCCACCTTTTTGTAATATCTTATAACCAGTTATAAAATATTGTGAGTTAATCCTCATTGTGGTTTTTCCATCATTGGGTTTTCCACATAAAAATATTGGTGTTCATGTGTGTGTGCTTTCATATTTTGTTAATGATTCTTCTTATCTTTTCTATTATATACATTGGAGTAATTGGATGGTATTTTTTCAATAATTTTAAGGGGATACTGATTCACCACCCTTCTCAGTATCTTGGATATTTAACAATTGGTATCAGAGCTTGGTTTCTTTGGAGAAGCCTAACAGTTTGAGGAAGATCTTGAAGGTTTAACAAATGGATGATAAAGAAGAACTCTGGATAGCTCTTGATGACCTTGAAAAAGCTCAAAATGAAAATAGATATCTGAAATAGAATCTTGATGAGGCAAATGAATGTGTCTGGAAATTGAAAGAAAAATTGAAAAAATTGAAGGAAAGACACAAAGAAGTGATTGAACAATTAAAAAAAGAAGATGAAGTTATTATCGGACTGAAGGTACAAGTGGAGGAAAAGAAGAGAATTGAAGATTGTCTAAATACAGTGGTGCAAATAAAGTTTGATGAATACTCCAGGCTTGACCAAGAAGTAGTGAACCTGAGAGTAGATCTGGAAAAAGCAAAGGTCTATGAAGATAGTTTTAAGACAAGCTCCACCAAGATTGGTGAATTAATTGTAGGACAAAAACCATCTAAAAATAAAAGAGGTTTGGGACTAAAAATAGGTGAAAGCTCAAATCCAGTGAACAATCAAAAGACTCAAGGTAAAGGAAAGAAGACAAGAAATCCAAGAAGAAGACCACCTATCAGACAACCAAATGCTCAAAGGTATCCATCTTTCAATGGAGTTTTTTTTGTATGCAATACATCTGGTCATAGAGCTACTAAGTGCATGAGTAGGATGAATCAGTTTTATGATTCCTTCTCCAGACAATGCTATGCATGCAAGAAGATTGGACATAGAGCAATTGAATGCAGAACTCAGATGATGAACCGGTTTAATGGAGGTAGAGTGAATCAATATTTGTTTGTCTACTACTATACTTGTAACAAGTTTGTACACAAATAAAATCAGTGTAGATCAAGGATTAATGGAAGTCAAACGAATCAGAGAAATGTTGTCTGCTACAATTGCAACCAAGTAGGACATATTTCAAGAGTTTGCAGAAGAAAAAAGGGAAAATAGTCCTCTCTAGTAATGAAGAATGAACCTGTGAAGAAGATTGAAAAAAATGAGGTTAATCAGGAGATGAACAAGATATGGAAAAATAAGGAAAAACCATAGACAATATATGTGTCTATGCCCTCATCCAGTGTAGACAATTCCTCTAGGAATTAGACCTAGCATGGTCTTTCGGGGATCTTTAACAAAAAATGTTTAAACCCCTTGGAAATATGGTGTGTCAGGTTTTGGCACAAGGATATGTTGTAAAGAATGAAGAAGAAGAGGTTATGCAAAAGAAACTGGAAGAAAAAGTGCAGGTATGCTATTTTACAGAGGAGATTAGGATTTTTCAATGCAATTGAAGGGTTTTATTAGCTTTTCAAATTCCATCACATTGATCTATAAAGAGAATTTGGAAAGGCAGTTTAATCACTTGTGCATTCGAGAAAGTGGAGAGAGATTTTGAGTGTCCTTGAGGTGATTTAAAGTGTGAGCTATGCAAACCTTAGCTTCAGTTTTTCATGAGGGAAAAAGGTATTTTACACTTCTATGCTATTATGAGCTTGTGAAAATCCTCTTTTTGAATCTATTAGAGCTCGATGTGTTGTAAATGGAAACTCTTGTAGTAGTGAAAGCATCAAAAAGACCTAGACCTTCTTACAGGAATTATTCGATGAAGGTTTTCACAGAAGACCCTATGGACACCTTCTCATTGATTCCTCATGGTTTAATCCCTACTGAGGATACCAGGATGTACATCAAATTCAAGAATCGGGAATTTAATCACAATAAATTGATAGACATATGGCTGAATGATCTCACCGGGGATAAATTCTTGGCAAAAATTGAGTATTCAAACATTGTGGCGAAGAAGCTGGATCAATGGAACTCCTTCCCTAATTTTTGTTTGATTGTTGATGATAAGTATGTTAAAATTATCCTTATAAAAATGCATGATCAATTCTTGTGGACCAGTAGACCTCATTTGATAACTAAGGAAGCAATCAGGGCAATAACCAGACTCTGTGATATCGGACTAGTACCAGTATTGAAATCTATGAAGAATGAAGTTGTGATGGAGCTCACCGGTGCAACATATGATAAAAGGGATCTTACTACAAAGCTTATAACAAATCCAGCTATGAAGTATGCATCAATAATGGTCGGTCATAAGATTTACTTCACCAATAGAGAGAAATCAAAGTACACTACTACAATCTATACAGGTTATGAAATGGAAACAAATGGTGTAGATTATGATTTGTGTGAACTTCTCCTACAAAAATTGTTTTAAAATATGAGGATGTCGAAGGAGAAGAAATATCCATTCAATTTTGGTTCGTTGATTGTTTGTTTTTTGTTCTATTTTCTTAGAAGGCTTCCAGGAAAGGACGAAGTAGTGTTTTGGGACCCATCCAAATCAGTAGCTCATCAAATTCTTGATTATTTGCATAGATTGGGTGATTTGAATAACAAGGATGATGCTCTAACAACATTCTTTATTGTGCTTAAGAGAAACATGAATGAGAGAGAAATAATCTGGAAGAAAGTTGTTGAGAAATACAAGAATGATATCATATTCCATGTCTCTTATGATGAATGCATGGTTGAAGCGGTTGAACCCTAGATCATATGGATTTAACTCTTGAGATATTAAATTAAAGAGGATGAAGCTGAAGGATATGTGTAGCTATTATTGAAAATTCTTAAAGATGCCAATGAACCCAGAATTGGCACATATACAAAAACGTCCATGGAAGTTAACTTGGAACATAACAATCCTACTAGGAGAAAGAAGGTGGATGAGATGTTGAAAAAGTCTAGTTTCACCAGTGAACAAATAGCACAAGGTAGGGCTCTAGGAGAGCATAAATATGGAGAATCGCTAGGTGTAAGGAGATCTAGCATGATTGCTCCTTCTAAGCCAGTTTATGGCCCTATTGTAGTGTGTATCAATGGGTTATTTTTTAGTCATTGGATTTAGCGGACTAGATTAAATAAAAACCCAAAGAAGCTATTTAAATACAAAGAAATAAAACCATAAACGATTATACCAGCTATCCATCGAAGCTTCCATGATTCACTTCCATATCACCTCCTAGATTGCAGTGTATGATTGTTTCCCTCATATTTGTGTGTGTGAGTAAATTGATTATGACATTTCCCTATGCAAGTTTTGAAGGATTTAAATGACAAAAGACTATGAAAAATGACTATGCCTATGAGAAAATAATTAAATAAACTAAATGCAAATTAAATTCTAAACATAAAATGTCTATATTAATGAAGTGGTCCCTAAATTGTGAGCAAAATTCACATTTTATAAAAATGCAATTTTGGATGAACGAATGAGATTAAAAGCTAACAAAGCCTAAAATCAATGGACGAGATTCCATGTGACAATCCATAATTATGGTTAGGGAAAGATTATTAAATGAGTGGTCAAGAAGTCATTTGATAAAATCAAATCGAAAGTCGAGAATAAATGTGATGATTAGTCAAAAAGGTAAATATTTTCAAAAGTCAAGAAGATAAAGACTGCTTGATTTGTAAAATTCGAAAAATCAAGAAGATAAGAGTTGAACTGAAAAATAGATTTTTGGAAAATCAAGAATTTTCTCAATTACTTGATTTTTGGAAGAAGATTACCATTTTGAATTAAATTAATTCAAAATAATGATTTTATGTGACAATAAATAATCTTTTTCAAATTATTTACTAAAATAAAGTGACAATTAATAAAACAAAATCATTTAAAATAATTTCATTTATTTAAAATGAGAGAAATATGAAATTAGGTAATTAAATAATTAACATAATTATTGAATTTAGAGGATTATGACCGATAATTAAATAAATTAATAAATTCATTTAATTATGAGAATTAGTGACATTAAAAAAATGAAATTCATTTATTTAATAATGAGGAAGAATAAATGAATAAAGGTAATTAAATAAATTAATAAATTTATTTAATTGTAAGAAGACAATAGACAATTAATAATGTATTGAATAAATAAATAAAATTAATTTATTTAATAATCATGAAGAATACAATAGACATGAATTAATTGAATAATAATGAATTACTTAATTAATAGTCGAATGTGGATCAAAGACATAATTAAATGTCATAATTATGCTAGGACGAAAGTGGTAAAATAGAGCTTGCAAGCCTAGGTCATTTTTATGTGTCTACATAGTGAAGATTGAACCTAGCGATTCTAACAAAGGAAAAGGCCCAACACCTTCTAGACCTGAAACGAGGTTGGGTAAGAGAAAAGGTATTCCTCTAATATTTCTTGTTAAGTGAGGAAGAAAAGAAAAAAATGTAAGGGAAAAGAACCTCAATATCACTAAATATCAAGAGGAAGAGGAGGAAAAACCTTCTACTAAATTGGTGAGAAAGAAGAGGGGAAGAATTCCCTCCGGTGAAGGTGCTTCTCAAGAATCTAGTGTTGGTTCTAGAAGAGTTCATTTTGTGTCCTCTTTTGAATAAGATGAAGAACATGACTCTAGTGTTCGTGAACCTGAAGCAAAGAAGGAAAAATTTGCAGAGGAGGTCTCTCCAGACCAAGAAGCTTCTCTAGTAAGACCTAGTGCTCCTCTTAGACTAGAAGCTTTGGTAAATGGTTTGTTATATTATGAAAATATGATACAACCCATAGCATAAAATTTTAATCAACTTGGTAAAGAATATAAGAAAACATTAATGATGGCCATCATTCAGTATGCCAATATTTTGGAAGTTAATTGGGATCATGTTAAGGATAATGTACCTAAGAATCTATGGGAAGATTTTATGAAAAGAAGAATAAAGGCCATTGAAATGGAAGAGAAGATAAGGACTAAGGAACTTGAGTAAATTGGATCCTCTTTAACTCTTGGTGACATGGAAACCTTGAAAAAGGTTTGTTCAACAATGTTCCAAATGAATAGAAGGGTGAAAATTCTAATGATGAGGGACAAGAAGAAAATTAAGAAGATAAAGAAGGAAACTGTAAATACCATCAAAGTCACAACTAAGAAATATGGTATGCTTGGTGCACATCCATCTGGTTCTACACCCATTCTAGATGAAGTAGTCTCTATATAAGTAAAGGAAAACACTTCCTTTGGTTCTAATGATACAAACATTCTGTAGGAGACAAATGATGCTAACATTCCTCTGAAAATAGGTAGTGTAGATGTCCTTCTAGAATTAAATGTTGTTGTTGATCCTCCAAAGATTGAGAAGTAGAGTGAAGAAAATGTTGAAGCAAAAGTGCATGATGTAGCTCCTTTAGAACATACTGTAGAAGAAAAATCTAAAGTTGAAGAGGAAAAGGACAAGGATGAGAGTGATAGGGAAGAAGAGAAAGAAGAAGAGAAAGAAGAAGAGAAGATAGAAGAAGAAGAAAAAGTTGAGGAAGAAGAGAGAAATGATGAATTAGGTGGAGATGCTGGAAAGAATGAAGAAGGGACAAGGTAGGAAGTGGAACCAAAAAATCCCTTTATAGAATCCTCTGATGATGATGATGTTTTGAAAGGATTATTATCTAAGTAAATCAGATTCTAGACGTTGATCCCTCCAAAATTTCTTCAACTTCCTATGACTCAAGGCTATGCAAATATAGACAATATTTATCTCATGCATAAAATGGTGTTAGGTGATGCATTGCACACATTTGGTAGAAGAGAAATCCTGAAAATGCATCAGAAGGGAATTGAGCTTATTGATGACACTATAAAAGAATTGTTGGAAGATACACCTGGTACATCTATGGACACATCTCTCACTTTGATAGATAATTTGAAGCTTATATTGGAATCCTTCAAGGAGTATGCCTCTGGATTAGGTGAGAAAAAATTGCAAGAACTTGAAGAGAAACTGATAGACAAAAGGCTATTGGCAATTCATGACAAGTGTGCTCTATCACACGCTAACATTGAAAAGAGCCTAGAAATTGTGAAGGCTTGTGAGTCAGAAGAAAAAATTATGTTTTCTTTCTACATAAGGTGGATAGAAACCACACATAACATTAAGGATCTCGTGGACTCTATTGATTCTCAGCTAACTGTTGTCTCTGGTACCTATGATGCATGCAAGGATAGAGATAGGGAAACATAGAACACCATCTCTACACATAGAGAAAAATTCATCATGTTACAAAAGTAGAAAGAATATTTTATCAAGAAATTTTGTCTACTTGGTGATAGTGTAAGAATGGAGTACACTTTGGTAGCCAATGCTTTGGCTGATGTAGAAAAATTGGAAAAAAAAATCTGACCCCAAATAATTTGGATGATGCTGAAGAGATTTTGATTGTGTTGGAATCCCTGAATAAAATGATGATAGCTACTAAATAGAGTTGGGAGAATGGTAAGACAACCTAGAAAGGTATTGTCAAGGAGCTTCAAATCTCACCATCCTCTAGGTAATGCCTTTTTTTACACATTGATTGGGTTAAACTCCTAAGGGGGAGTTGATAATTTTCTTGATTCTTTTGTTCCGACCGTCTGTGTACATATGTATATTCATATTTTTGTGGACCACCCTTTGTCCTTGATGTCAAAAGGGAAGAGAGAAAAGGAGAATTGGTTGGAGAGAAATGGGAAGAGATATGTATAAAGGAGGTTTGTAAATTATTTTGGCACATGTTGCCATCAATGAAAAAGGGGAAGATTGTTGGAAGAATGAAGAAAATATTTCTTAATGCAGCTTTTGTGTTGTGATTGATGTCACCATGATATATGAGTTGCAAATGCAAGTTCATAGTCAATATTGATCCCGTATTCTAAACTGGTATGTAGAAATGTCCTCTGGTATTTTGGTCCACAATTCCTTTCTGATAACCATTCTTGCTCATTATTTTGGGAAATATTTTTTGGTTGTTGGAAGCATGCACATTTCACATTTCATGTGTTGAGGTGCTTGTATGGGAAGTTGGCATTGTTTTGTTTAATGTATTTTGTTATTAGGTCTATCTTTGGTCGACCTTATAAATAGTTGGTGGTATAATGGATTAATTCTATTTTGCAGATGTATGGGAAACCTATCCTAGGTCCATGCAAAATTGATGTAGTGTGCCACATGCTTGAATTGTTTCTAGGAAATTTTTTTGTTTGTGCTTGAAGCCGACAATTACCTTTTTGGTGAATATGTGTTGCATCTAATTAAGTTGACCTAATTGATGCTTGTGGATGTACCCAATATATATACAAGGCATTTTGGAGATTGAAGTAGATAGAAAGTGTGAGAGAGATAGAATTTTGTTAAATGTGAATGTGAATCTTGTTGGGAAAATTGTGTCTCCACTTCCAATTTGAAGCCTCAAATTTCAGACTTGGCAAAAAATATTTCTTTCTACCTTTACCACCATACCATGCCTGGCTAATTTCTTCCTTTACCACTTTACCATGACAGTTTGACTGGACCCTAGCAGTACCACGGTGATGGGCTTGGTGGTTACCGCCTTACCGCGATGGTCATGATAGGTAGCTTGTTGCTTGCCTTACTGGTCATTTCCTTACAGTGGTCAGTGAAGGCCTTCATCATGGTGGCCACGGTGAAGCCACCAGCAGTGTCTTGACGGTTACCACTCCACCACGGGCGGTGAGTTGACTCACCATGGTGGCCGCAGTGAAGCTGCTAGCGATGAGCCTAGCGGTTACCGCTCCACCGTGGTGGCTATGGTAAGAACACCAATGGTCTGGCCGATGGTCACCGCCCTACCACAGGGTGGCCTAGCGGCCTCTGCAGTAGCGTGGTTTGATTGCTAGCGGTCCCCCAGAATCTTTACCACTATACCATGGTCAGGTTGATCAGACTCGATGGTAGTGAAATAGATGGCGAGGTGAGCTCAAATGATCTCACTACCATACCATAGCAAGATGAAGTGGAATCAGTGGTGGCATGGTGGAGACAAGGAGAGCTCAGATGAGCTCGGACTTGGAGTCAAAGAGCGCCTAGTGAATGGCAGATGGACATGTGGCAGGTTGACAATAGTTTGATTGGCTAAAGGCCAATGTAGTAAATGAAAGTTAATGCATGACTTGTGCAACTAGTAGAATGCACCTGATTATGGCAAGGAATTGAATTCCTAGGTGGCTCGATGAAAAGGAAATCAATCTGTGTAGATTGATGGCATACTCAAAGTTCGATGCATGAACTTGAAGACCGTGGGATTGGTTGAAATGTTAATGAGATGTATTAATTTGTCAGTAAGATACATTATTATATTTGTAAACCAAAAGGTGATGGTTAGGTGGCAAGTCGATGCAAGTTTAATAATTGATTGTATACTTTGAGAGAAGTATTGTAACAGTGAGACTTTTAACTTGAGTTCTATCGTGAGCTAATCAGAGAGTAAGGGTTGATATTGTATGTAATTGATTATTACTGTAATACAATTTTTCTTGTTTGGTGTGGTGGGGTTTTTACCTGAAAAGGTTTTCCCATGTAAATACTATGTCAAATCTATGAATGCTTATTTTTTGTTATCTCTTTCATGCTGCTTGTATTCATCTCAGTAATTTTAGAAGTTATTAGAACCAATTTTTTCTCTTCTCCTCTATATTATTAGTGTTAAGGGAATGTATTCCACACTATTGGTTCAATAGATCCATCCCTATTTTCCCTTCAAGTGGTATCAAATCCTTGCCAGTTGTGTTATCCTTGAGAGAAAAGGTCAGTTTTTTGTGCTAATACTATTACAGTGGGAGTCTTGCATTGTTAAAAAAAAAAATTGTTTGAGATGGCAAATACATTAGGTAGAGTATAGATTAAAAAATTTAATGGCACCAACTTTGAGTTATGGAAACTCAAAATGGAAGACTTGCTAGTGGATAGAGACCTCTGGATAGTAGTGTCTGAAACTATGCCACAAGTTATGATGCAAGGGGATTGGGACCTTGCTAATAGAAAAGAAAGAGGTCTGGTAAGACTGAGTCTAGCTGATTATGTACTCCTGAACGTCCATGAGGAGATGTCTTCAACTTCATTATGGAAGAAGCTTGGTGATATTTATCAAGGAAAGTCTCTGGTAAATAAGTTATTCTTGAGGAAGAAATTGTACTCCTTGAAAATGGAAGAAGGTGTATCTATTGCAAATCATCTGAACTCATTTAACATGAGTGTTACTCAACTAGAATCTATAGGTGTAAAGACATAGGAGGAGGATCGTTGCATGCTCATGTTGTGTTCATTACCTGATAGTTAAGATCATCTGGTGATGGCTATTGGAAGCACAACCACTTCATTCAAGATGGATGACGTGGTTGCTTCGATTCTATCTGAAGAAATGTGAAGGAAGTCTTCTGAGATGGCCAAAGAGCCTCTTGTTGTTCAAGGTAGACCAAAGGAGCAAGGCAAGAAGAAAGACAAGAAGTCAAAATACAAATCTACAGGGAGATCAAAGTCTCCTGGTAAAAAGTTCAAGGTGAGATGCTAGAACTGTGGGCAACCTAGTCATATCTGGAAGGATTACAAGGAGAAGAATAAAAATAATTCTTCAGACAATGAATCTTCTCAAACTGATGCAGTCACCTTCATTGCAGTAGCCTTAACAACTCAGGCATCATATGATGTCTGGTTGATTGAATCAGGTACATCCTTTCACATGACATCACATAGAGAATGGTTCTCCAAGTACGAGAAGTATGATGGTGGAAAGGTGTACCTAGCAAGTGATTCAATGTTGGAGATCATTGGCAGAGGAAGAGTCACAATTCAATTTCTTGACGGGAGAGTCAAAGGAATTAGTGGCATACTGCACATACCAGGTTTGCCTCGAAATCTTCTTTTTGTCAGTAAGTTAAATGATGCTGGTGTAGAAGTTTCTTTCTCAAGTAAAGGATGTAAAATGGCTAGAGGTGCAATGGTGTTGGCTAAGGGTGTTCATACTAGCACTCTCTATAAGCTGGATGCACATCTTATTCAATGTAATAGTGCCTCAGCAAAGTCAAGCAAAGTTGCTCCTATAGAGAAAGATGTAGACACTTCTTTGTTTGCAAATGCTTTGGAGGTAAAAATCCCAACTGAGAAGACTATGCTGTGGCATCATACATTAGATCACATAGGTGAGAAAGGTTTAAAAACCTTGAAGAATAAAAATCTTGTAGAAGGGCTTGATGATTGTAACCTTGAGTTCTATTTTTTCGAACATTGTATCTATGGAAAATAAAACCGTGTTTCATTTTACTCTAGTCCTCATAAATCTTCTGGTATACTAGATTATGTTCATTCTGATATGTTTGGTCTAGTTAATGTTCCTTCATTATCAAAGTCTATATATTATGTTTATTTTATTGATGACTATTCAAGAAGGGCATTTGTATACATTCTTAAAAGTAAATCAGAAATGTTCAGTCGGTTTACAAAATTTAAATCTTTGGTAGAGAATCACACTAGAAGGAAAATTAAATGTTTGAGGATAGACAATGGTGATGAATATTGTTTTGCAGATTTTGAAAGGTATTGTACAGATCATGGAATTAAAAGGCATAAGATAACACCTTACACTCCACAATAGAATGGAGTTGTTGAAAGGTTGAATAAGACACTGATGGAAAAGGCAAGGAGTATGTTGAGCAGTGTTGGTTTGGAGTAGAAGTTCTGGGCTGAGCCTGTGGCTATAGCATGTTATCTGGTAAACCAATCTCCTTGCTCTGCTCTTGTTCATAAGACACCTTTGGAAGCATGATCTAGTAAGAATCCCTCTCTAAGGCATGTCTGTGTCTTTGGCTATGAGGCATATGTTTATGTGCCAAATGAGAAAAGATCAAAATTGGATAACAAGGCTATCAAGTGTATTCTCATCGGCTATGGAGTTGGTGTGAAGGGATATAAGCTTTGGAACCCCGTTACTGAGAAGGTTTTGTACAGTAGAAGCATGATATTTCATGAGCTGAAACCTTCAATAAGTGATCAACAACTTGAGATAGATCAAAGTGAAAAGAAGAAGGATGCAGTTGAGATTTCCCAAACTCCAAAAAGGGAAGAGTCGCATGGTGTACCTGAGACTAAGGAGAGCTCAAGCAGCTCTGGAAGTTTTGATGATAAAGAACCACAAACTCAGCCTGTAAGAAGGTCTAGATGAGAAAAACAAAAACCTGAAAGTTATGGTTTCTCATTGTTAGATTTGAACTATGTCTGTGCCTTAATTAAAAGCACTGATGAGCCTAAGACTGTAAAAGAAGCAATAAACATGTTTGATTTGAATTCTTGGCTAGAAGCCATGAATGAAGAAATGGATTCATTGAAGAAGAATGAAACCTAGGATTTGGTACCACTGCCTAAAGGGCGAAAGCCTATTGGCTATAAGTGGATATTCAAAAAGAAGATAGGTCTTGATGGCAGTGTTGAGAATTATAAGGAACAACTGGTTGCAAATGGATTTTCTCAAATTGAGGGAATTGATTATAGAGAGATTTTTTCCCATATAGAAAAGCTAACATCCATCAGATTTTTGTTGTCATTGGCAGTTGTGTATGACTTTGAAATTGAGCAGATGGATGTGAAGACATTATTTCTCCATGGTGAGCTAGAAGAAGAAATTTATATGTCCCAACCTGAGCATTTCATTGTGAAAGGTAAACAAAATATGGTCTATAAGTTAAATAGATCTTTGTATTGTTTGAAGCAGTCTCCCAAAATGTGGTACCAAAAATTTGACACATTTGTGTTGTCTATGGGATTTGTAAGATCAAAATATGATCATTGTGTTTATCATAAATCTGTGAATGATCATGTGCTTGTTATTAATCTATACATGGATCATATGTTATTCATAGGAAATAGAAAGACTATGATTTCTAATCTTAAATCTCAGTTGTTTGCAAAGTTCAAAATGAAAGATCTTGGTGTAGCTAGGTATATTCTAGGAATGGAGATAACCAGGGATAGAACAAGAAAAAATCTTGGGGTTAGTCAGAGTAAGTATGTAAACACCATTCTAGAGAGATTTGGCATGAAGGATTGCAAGCAGCTAGTTGTTCCAGTCATGCAGGGAACAAAACTATCTATTGAAGACTGTCCAAAATGTACTACTGAGATGGAGGATATGACTAATGTGCCTTATGCAAGTGTTGTTGGTAGTTTAATGTATGCGATGGTCTATACAATAATAGACATTTCCCAAGTAGTGGGAGTTCTAATCTGTTTTATGGAAAATCTAGGAAGATTACATTGGGATGCTGTGAAGAGAGTGTTCAGGTATTTGAAGGGGACTTCAGATTATGCTTTGTGTTACCATGGTAGTTTGTTTGCATCAGAAAGGACTCTCAACATTCAAGGATATGTTGATTCTGATTTGGTAGGGGACATTGACAGTAGAAGATCCACCAGTGGATATACATTCATGCTTAATTTTGGAGTAGTTAGTTGGATGAGCAAGCAACAAGTTATAGTTGCTTTATCCATGATAGAGGCATAGTACATGGTAGAAAATCATGCCTGCAAGGAAGCAATTTGGTTGAGGTGTTTGTGTTCAAACAGTGGTTTTGATGTAGGGAAAATTACAATTTGTTGTGATATTCAGAGAGCCATTTGTTTGGCAAAGAATGTGGCTTTCCATGCCAGTATGAAGCACATTGATGTGTAGTTTTACTTCATGAGGGACATGGTGGAAGATGGAAGAGTCTGTCTTGAAAAGGTCAACACTTTGAAGAATGTTGTAGATGCTTTGATGAAGCCAGTGAGCACAAACAAGTTCAAATGGTGCATAGAATCGATGGTCCTTGCGGCCTATGACCATTAGTGATTTTTTCTAAATCTCAAGGGAGCTGGAAGTCTTCGCCAAGTGGGATCTTGTTGGGAAAATTGTGTCTCAACTTCTAGTTTGAAGCCTCAAATTTCAGACTTGGTGAAAAATATTTCTTTTTGCCTTTACTACCATACCATTCCTGGCTTATTTCTACCTTTACCACGGTGGCGTGACTTGACCCTGGTGGTACCACAGTGATGGGCTTGGCAGTTACCGCCTTACTATGTGTAGTGAGTTTACTCACCGAGGTGGTCGTGGTAGGTGGCTTGCTGCCTACCTCACCGGTCACCGCCTTACCATAGTTGGTGAAGCCACAAGCAGTGGCCTAGCGGTTACCGCTCCACTAGGGGTGGCGAGTTTACTCACTGTGGTGGTCATGGTGAAGCCACCAACAATTAGCCTGGCGGTTATTGCTCCACCATGGATGGTGATCTTTCTCACTGCGGTGGCTGCGGTAAGACCACCAGCGATTTGGCTAGCGGTCACCACCCTACCATGGGGTGGCCTAGCAACCTCTGTGGTAGCGGGGTCCCCTAGACAGTTTACCACTATACCACAATTGGGTCGATTAGACTCGGCAGTAGATGGTGAGGTGAGCTCGGACAAGCTCACCGCCATAGCGTAGTAGGATGAAGTGGACTTAGCAGTGGCATGCTAGAGACAAGGAGAGCTTAGATGAGCTCGGATCAGGTTTGACCGAGTTGGACTCAGAGTCAAAGAGTGCTTAGCGAATGGCAGATGGACATGTGGTAGGTTGACAATAGTTTGATTGGCTAAAGGCCAATGTAGTAAATGATAGTTATTGCATGACTTGTGCAACTAGTAGAATGAACTCGATTATGGCAAGGAATTGAATGCCTACGTGGCTCGATGAAAAGGAAATCAATCTATGTAGATCGATGGCATATTGGAATTTCGATGCATGAACCTAAAGATTGTGGGATTGGTTGAAATGTTAATGAGATGTATGACTTTGTTAGTAAGATACATTATTATATTTGTAAACCAAAAGGTGATGGTTAGGTGGCAAGTCGGTGCAAGTTTAAGAATCGATTGTATACTTTGAGAGAAGTATTGTAACAGTGAGAGTTTTAACTTGAGTTCTATTGTGAACTGATCAGAGAGTAAGGGTTGATATTGCATGTAATTGATTATTACTATAATACAATTGTTCTTGCTTGGTGTGGTGGGTTTTTTACTTGAAAAGGTTTTCCCACATAAATACTATGTCAAATCTGTTAATGCTTATTTTATGTTATCTCTTTCATGTTTCTTGTATTCATCTCAATAATTTTAGAAGTTATTAGAACTAGTTTTTTCTCTTCTCCTCTATTGTATTAGTGTTAAGGGAATGTATTCCGCATTGTTGGGTCAATAGATCCATCCCTATTTTCCCTTCAAATATAAACCAGTATAAGTCTTCTGGCATGTGAATGTTTTGAGCATCGAAGGAACTGAATTTGCACTTGTGAGGTGTAACCTTAATAGTTCATATTGTAGTTGTAAGCCATTTTGTTACTATATTTCTTGTAGGCAGTGAGCCTCCCCTTTTGGACAGTGAGTCCTGGCAGTGAGCCACCCTTTTGTAATATCTTATAACCAATTATACTATATTGTGAGTTAATCCTCACTGTGGTTTTTCCCTCATTGGGTTTTCCATGTAAAAATCTTGGTGTTCATGTGTTTTGTGCTTTGATGTTCTGTTAATGCTTCTTCTTATATTTTATGTTATATGCTTCTGCTTATATTTGTATTGTAAGGATAATTTTGTAGTCTAGGAGGTATATTATATTTATTATACTACTGCTTATCATTTCCAAAACCCTTCTCTTGCTTAGCAATATTATATTTTATGTCCTTCAAAGTGCTAAAGACCTTATCCCACTTCTTATCATCCTTAGGGCTTGCAATAGAGACCTTCTTAGTTTTATCCGTAGGATTTTTCAAAAGAGTAGGTTCCTCCCTCCTACCATATTTTCCAAAAGATTCCTATTACTTTCAATATTAATGGCCACTCTGAAAGCATCCCTCATGGTTCGAGGGTCCTTATCTCTGAGGAGATATGCCATTTTGGCATCAAAAGCATTGAGATAAGTGGTTAAACAAACATTTTCATCAAGTCTCATCACCTGAAATAACTTCTTTTGAAATCTAAGGTTGAATTCTATCACAGGCTCATTCACTGACTTCTTGTTGTTGTTGAATTCATTTAGCATGAAACTAGCATTATTCTTATCACCATATTGTTCCTTGAAGCATTTTTCAAACTCTTCCCATGAACCAATACTAGAATTCGGTAGACCTCTGTACCAATCCCTTGCATCTTCTGTCAAAGATTATACAAATAATTTCATTACTACATCTTCATTCTCTACCTCATAGTCATTTAACATTTCCATGAAGGCTTTCAAATGTTCCTCTACTGAAAAAGCATTGTTTCCAACAAACTTATTCATCTTTTCTCTTAGCTCATCAGGGATGGGATTTGGGTAACCCGAAATACCATCAAAGAATAACTGCCTATACCTTTCCAATTGTATAGGTCTCCTTTGAAATAGTCCATTAGTCCTCTGAGAATCATCACTAGACCATGTGTTTTGAGTCTTAGGACCATCTTGATATAGATTTACAAATTTGGTTGCATGAACCTTCGGGCCAGAGTTATTTGTGGTATTTTCTAGACTAGTTTTAGGACCATTTTTCAAAACATCTTGGTGACCTGATGAAGTTGTAGCTTGTGTAACCTCATCCACACTCGACATTTTTAGGAAACTTATTTTCCTTCTCTTTTTTGTATTTGTAGCCTCAATTTTAGTCCTCTATAGCTCTTCTTCTAGAGCTTCCCCTTCCCTCCTAACCTTTTCCAAGACAGTCTCAACTTGTGATGACACATGTGGGAGGGGGTCTTATTTAGGATGGTGAGAATCCACCCTCTCATTTATCTTAATCCCTTTAGCCTTTTGTTTTCCATTGTCCAAAACAGGTTTAGGATCTGGATTACTTGTTTGGGGCTTAACAGGGTTCAAGAGTTTTGGGTCTATGGGATTTGGTTGGAAATCAGTCTGACCTAGAAGACTCACTTTATACACTGGCTTCACCTTCTTATCAACAATTTATCATACAACAGGACCTTCCTCTTCTGGCTCAGGTTTATTTTGGTTCAAGAGTTTCATTGTTGCCAATTGTCTAATTAATCTATCCCTCTCAATTACAACATGCATCAGTTATGTTTCCTTCTCCGTGTCCTTTTTCATCTTAACCTCAACTTGCTTTTGGATCTCTCATCTCAAAGAATCAATATCTTCAAAAACATCATTAGGGTCAGGCAAGGTCATATCAGAACTTGATGTATCACTTAGGTCTATTAGGTTTACTTCTTCAAGTACATGCCTAGATAATAAAGGAGTTCCATCATCTTCAACAGGAGAAGGAGGCACATCAATGGTGCATTCTCTATGATGTCTTCAACTTCTACTCCTTATTTTTTCAGCATATTGGACACTAACAGGCCCTTTATTATGACAAGCTACATCCTCTTGAACAGGTGTAATAAATAATGCATCAAAAAATCCACAACTATCTAACTCTGAATGTCTAGAAACTTGATCAAAAGTCTCAGGGATAGGATGTAGAGGCTTACTTGTACCTTGGTGTACAAGATTCTGTAATGTGGGAGCAGCATTGCCATTTTCTGGTTTCTTCTTTATCTTGTCCTTCTTCTTCATCTTAGGAAGTTCACCTTCTAGTTTTTGTTCTGGGTGATTCTTCATGAATGACCTGGTGTTCTTCATTCTCCATGATTGTCCAAAGATCTTTTAATTGGTATTAAATCTTAAAATAAAATGCACACTGGTGAAGAGAATCCAGATTCACCACCCAATTATCTTGGGAATACCAACTATTCAAAAAAATTTGGTGGAATTTTAAAAGACCTTTATAACTTCTTGTACTGACAATGTACACAAAATACTTCATGGGATAACACAAACCTTTTGAAAAATAGAAGAAATGGACAAAAAAAACACAAAAACCACGGGCTCGACCTTCAAATCACATAAATACTATGATAACTCTATGCAAAATGGACAACTGACCACTGACAAGAAATATTCAAATTAACATTCCCAACAGAGTCACCATTTTGTTGGTTGTTTTTACTGTAACCAAGTTTATCTTCTAATGTACCTATGGAATTTCCAATCCCAATTAGGGATAGCTCGAAGGACTTGGACCAAGTGATGAGGGTTTTAATAAACCTCCTACACTTTGATCTCTACAAAACTCGGGAGGGTGATCCCCTTAATGTGTTTATAATCTCTACACCAAACTTATAAACAACATCAATAATAATAGATCATCTCACTTAATAGTTCAACATAATAGGATAAGATTGAAACGAATTGGCTATTCATCAATAATATTAACTACTTGGAGCATGAGATACTACAACAATATTACACAACTTAAGATAGTTATTAATATGTAGCTTTTAGAAAGCTCTAAGCAAAGTTAAATGAATACAGAACCTCACAAATGATTACAACTTAGACTAGTGCCATATACCATTGGAGGAGTCAAATTCATAAGCATTTAAAGATCCATGATAGATTCAGACACATAGCATATAAAATCTTGGATAATATTTCCTTACAATATTATCAATCTGTATTCTAACCCAATACTACTTATCAAATCCTTGCATGAACATATCCATCTATAACCTCACTTAAGAATTTTAATTAATTCCTTGAATTAAAGCCAGAGGAACAAAATAACCCTTGATCATTTTTTTCAAGATGATGATATTTTCATGCAATGGAGAGACATGAGCTCGAAATGAGTCATTTTCATTCAGATGCTAGTACTATCCTGAAACATCAAGCACTCATGAAACTAAAACCTACAACAAAATAACACAAAACCTAAGAGTAACATTTCCACTATAACATCAGGCTCTTTACAATCTACTTTGAAACTTTAGATAGACTCGACCTAAATATATCTAACTTGCTAACTCGTATTTCTGGCCTTGAAATCCTTCTTATAGAGAATGAAGGAGCAAACAAGCATCAAGCCAGAAATACACATGTCACCGATCATTTGGACCACCCTATGAAATTTCAATTTTTCTTTACAACAATCGAGTCCTTGAAGAATATTCTTGGTAGTCCCATCCACTAGAGAATAGTTGTTGCATTAGCCAAACTTCAAAAACCTGTGCCAAAAAGGCCACCAAGACATACCCAAAATCTATTATAACCATAACCACTGAGATGTTAATTGCCGGTAGTAGACTTTGTCCTATTTTTCTTCAATTAAATATTTGTCCACCCATCTTTGATATTCTTCATTTGTTTGCCAATCAAAATTTACCACCTCATTCACCTTAGCACTATAAGGTGTATACTTTACTGCTACCTGATTCACCTCTTTTTCAAAAGACTCCAAAAATGTTTTGGTATTAATGATTTTATCCATACTACTCACTAGCATGTCATAATCCGAGTCATCACAAATAAATTTAATTTGAGCATTGATGACTTCATCTACCCTATCCTGCCATTGTTGTAGTGATCTAACATTTCATTGGGCATCTACTATATCTGGTAAAGATGTGTCACTCCAGTCATCAAAATTCTTTACCAGCTCTTTAATCCTCCTACTCAAATCATCAAGTAAGGCCTAGAAACCTTACAGTGACTTTACAAAAATTTGAGTAGGCCTTAATGATTGAGGCATGTTAGTTGCATCAAATCTAGAGGCCTTATACATAACATCTAGGTCATTGGCCCTAGGGATCCATTTCTCAACTAAAGGAAAAAATAATTCCTAATGCATAGTAATTTTTTTTATTGAACTCAAGAATAAATAATATAAAGAATAAAATGATGGCAATCTACCATCAACTCTCTCATTCAGATGCCTCAAAACTATATCCAAAACTTTATTCTGCTTGGAAACTACTCCCTCCTCACTTGCTTTTAGAGTTTCCTGTAGCTCTGCAATCTTATTTAGCATCTTCTTTTTGGTGGGATCTATAGAGTCCTCAACCTCCTCTTCAAGTGGCTCAAATGAAGGACTAGGAGCAAGATTCTGGATGGGGGATCCCAGAGTTGAAACAATTGGAGAAGTTGGAGGTACTAACCCTAATGTTGAAGGTAAGGTCAAGGTACCAGGAGCACTAAAAGACTCCCCCACTTGTCTGTACTTCAACCTGTCTACCTTAGTTTGTAGCTCAACATTCCTTTGCTACATTCTACTATACTCTCCAATAATGGTGTTATAATTCTCCATCAAACTTTTCTTCTCAACTTCTTCTCTTTCAACTATCTTTTGGGCCAATTTGGCCACATTTACAATCAATTTTGTAGCTTTTGTAGTTGAGGTCTCAGAAGCTCTTTTGATGATTAACCCTCCCCTTAGGTTCGGGCTAATATCAGTAACATTTGGATTTCTTCCCTGGGGTGCCAATGCCCAAATAGCCAGGGTCTCATAGTCTTCATTAAAGGTAGAATCTTGGAGTGTTGTCTTGACCTCCTCCTTGGTGTTCTGCATGGGATGTTTGGACTTCAAAATAGCATTTAATGCCACTACATATGCTATGTCCCACTATGGTAAAATCAGAACACCAGCCTAGGTCACCAACTTCCTTCCCTCCTCAGGAGTGATGCTTTTGAATCCATTCATGAGTCCAGCCTTCACCTCATCATCATTCTCCTGATCAGACCTATCAGGCCTTGATTCTCTTCTCTCATTGCATTTGGCTTGGTATTCTTCTAACTTCATCCTCCACACCATTTGGAAGAAAATTGGAGTCTTCACAAATGCATCATCATCCAAGAATGTCTTGCATGATTCCATTCTGGAATCTTATACACATTGGCCTTTTACATCCATATCAGATAGTACTAATTAAGTTGATCTATGAGGGGATGGAATACCAACCTGCATATCCTGATCAGTAACAATTATTTCATCCATCAGAGATTCTTGTGTTTCCTCAATTCTTTGCCTCTTAGGGCTTGGCTCTGATGGTGGAAATGCAGGATCAACTTGTGGTGGAGAATCTAGATCAATTATTTTTATTCCTCCAAGTGATCTAATGTTTGGCCCTGGGTGAGATGAGGTCTTCATTATCTTCTTTCCCTTCATATCCTCTTCTTCCTCATTGCTACCATCACTCCTCTTTCTCTTTTAAAGAGGCCAGCTCACTGTGGGTTAATAAGTTAGCCTTGTTTCTTCAGGCCTCACATCTAGTCTCTGTATACCAAAATCCAAATCCAAATTGACCTTTTTGGTCATTAGAGTGCTCATGATCTCTCTAAAATTATCCATCAATGGATGATACTTGGGACCCATTTTATGCACTACAGTCAACAATTTTTCATATGCAATCCACTTCTCTTTGTTCAATTCCTATCTATTCAAATTAGAATCATTCCTGATTAAATCTTTAGGAAAATTAAACTCATGGGTAAAATTGCCATCCTTAATCCATTGCCTAAATAAGGTAAAGAAATCCTCTGGATCATGTTGCCACTTGGGACCATTCCTCAAATGAAATTCATCAAAATATCTCCTGAAATGGACCCATCCTCCCTTAGAGAAAACAAAATCTGATACAACAGTGTAATAAGGGAAGAGAGTCCCTTTCCCCTTCCCTATCAGGTTGTCATCATGAATACAACCTATTTTCCACATGACCTCAGCAAACCCCATTCTGTATGGCACATTAAAAGGGAGGATATGTGGGGCTCCCTAAAAACCATACACTCTAAGGACAGTACTGACTGGGTACAAAATGATGTCACCCTAGTTGTGACAAACCTTTAAATCAAGCTTCCTCCACTTAGGTCTGAGAAATTCATGAAGATCCTCAAGAATCCTGGGCACATTAACAATTAACCGAGCCCTGAGTCTGGAAGCAAAGCAATTGTCAAATTGCACATAACTAGCATTTCCTCTATTGTATGATACATCTGCATTCTAGACTTGCATGGGTAACCTTTCTCCATTTATTTCCTTCCTTAAATCCATCTTCTCTGAGAATAATTTGACATTCTTATACAAAAACATGTACATTAGCAATGATTACTAGAAGAAAGGATTTCTAGTATCTCCTACTTGGAATTTCAGCAATCCATCAAGTATCTTTTCTGCTAGAATAGATGCAAAGTCATATACCATGGAGAAATTGGGGTGTTGTATCTGGGCCCCCATGAACATGTATACAATTGGCATAACAGTATTTGGGCTAAAACCTAGAATCTGGAAAAGTGAGTAGAATGTGGCCAAAAAGTGATTGGCAAAGCAGCTTAGCCTGAAAGGCTCTTGGTCACTAGGACTGATGTAAACTGTAGAACTTCCTGCCTTAGCTAGATGAGGAGGAAGAAACTTCAACCTGAATAATGGCTTTGATCTTGCATATTCTTACCTCATCTCCTCGAGATCAATTTGAACCATAAATGAACTGGGTTCACTCAAATCAAATACTTGTTGAATTTCCTCTTTACTTATACTCAATATAACCCCTCCACCATTATCCCTAATCACTCTAGTGACAGGTTCATATCATGTTGTCATAGCTCTAAGAAGGTCCACATCGGGGAACACATTTGCTACAACCAGTTTCCCCATATCATATCTCCAGGCATTAGAGAAAGGGTGAGGTAAATTGCATTGTCCATACTAGATCCTGAACATGTCTAAACCTATCATAGGAACCCTAGCATTTGCAATGTTATAATTTTTCCACACTAATCCTTCACCTAGGGTTCTTCCATTCATCATAACTAAACCCCTCTTCTTATAATTTATTGACAGTGGTAATTGGTTGAGGAAATCATCATACAAATTCCTCTGTAAATAATCCACATGGCTAGAATGTTTCTTTGGTGGTGCCATCTTAAATAAACTAGGGCTTCTTTAAAACTTAAAATTTGAACAAACTAGGGCTACTTAGACAACAAAACTACAATAAAACCTTGTAATTTCCACAATTCAATCAAACTAGTAACCCTATGACAATAATCAACAAACCCTTTGACCAACACACTACAATTCTTCATAAAACCATAGTTTGAAAAACTAAAGCAATACAAAGAACAAATCATGGGATTATGCTTTGCAGAAGACCAAAATCTCATTGTGATTGCTCAAAAACTTGTCGTTGGCTCTATAACTACTTCATGAAGGTTCTTGAATGCTTTGTGGTGAAATAAGATGAAGGGAAATTTTCTTTATGTCACTCAAATTGAGCCAGTAAATGTCTCATCCACCATTAAAGCTCACTTACATGCCACACCAATGGCTCCAATCACATTTGATGCAAATTTAAATTCTAACCATCAATCTTTTACCTTCGTCAGATCATCGAATGACCACCTTCAAAAAGGCTGATGTAATCTCCATCTCAACATCGAGGGCCCACCATAGTATACAACGCCAAAGGAGTACACATGGCACTTGCCTGTGATATTGTAATCACTAAACACCCTGCATCTTTTGATCACGCGATGGTGGGAAACTATTGATCGCCACTATCAACAATCATGTTCATTCACAGTAGTCACCAGTACTGAACATAACCGTCGAGCAACTTTTCATCAATATTATAACACCATCATTGATCTTGAGAATGTGCATCTCATAGTTGTTTTAGTAACCCACTGTATAACATATTAAAACCTGAGATAAAAATTAAAACACTTTGTTAATCTTTTTTGGCGTTGGAAGCTGAGACATGTGGTGCTCGCCCGTGATATGGCAATCAGTTGAAACTCAGCAGTGAGGTCATCATAGGATCATGGGGAACGGTCATGATCAATTGTTTGATGATCGACAGTCACCAAAAAATGTTCCTTGTGAAATATAAAACAATTATTAAAGGGACAAGGGGACATCACCTAGGCTAGTGACAAACGATGGCTTAATGTTGTTCTTAAAAATGGGGCACGGGCCAATCTAAACTTAGGAGATAATAAAGTTAGGAAAAAATATTTAACACTATTTATTAAAAGGGGCCCAACGTAGATGAATTAATGGGACATAAGTCATTTTAAAACCCCCTTCAAAAATATAACAGTTGAAAAGACCCTACCGAAGGTATTAGATAGAACATTAGGATTTGTATGAAGGAAAAAATAAAACCCCCGACCTTAGGTTTCTTCTGAATAGTAAGGAAAACTAGTGTAGAGGAAAGATAATAATGGAATTCAAAGAACAAAATTTGAAGCTCCATCAGGCTCTTCTTAAGGATACTTTTGAGTATCTTAGGGAGAATTTGGGGGTTACTACCCCTCCTTCTTTGAACTAGGTGCACATGGAGGTGCATCAATCAGGTGAATCTATAGATTCATCGTCTATCTGGACTGATGATTGAGGTCTACTCCTCAGGGGGAGTAGAGATTACCATTGTTGCAGTATAAGATTTGGGTGCACTCCTAAGGGGGAGTGATCCATATTTTCATGGCTGAAAAATCATGAAAATATTGTATTTTCCATTGATGTCAAAGGGGGAGAGATAATCATGTGAAAAAGCCTATCTATATCTAAAAAATATGAAAGGGAGAGAGAATCTTGGTAAGTAGAAGAGAGTGCATAAATGTTGTGTAGGTTGTCTAATCGGAAGAAGAAGAAGAAGCAAGAGAGTGTGGGTGCTATCTTTGATGGTTTTTCACATCATAATTTGCCATCAATGACAAAGGGGGAGATTGTTGTAAGTATGAATGATTATGGTTGTGTTGTCATTAATATTGTCATTGATGTCAACACAGTTCAGGTTGTTGGAGAGAAAGGAATCGAATTATTTCAGGTGGTACATGTATGGTTGAGATAAGGTTGAGATGTTGTGAGTACATGGAGCTATCTTTATGATGTTGTAGGTGTGCTGATATGATGAGTTATCAAGTGATTTTGAGAAAATTAATAGAAAATGAAGTTAGAGTTGTGTGTGTGCTCTAGTATTGTGCTTTGCATTTCTTCTATGTTGATCCTAGGCATACTTGGGTGATATATACCAAGTTATAGCTTCCGGTTTGATGAAGAGTGAAAGTTGTGTTCATCGATGTGTGAACTAGTATGGAAAAGTTATTTTTCTATGGACTGGGAGAGATTTTTCTACTCTGTAGTCCCGTAATGCTTTATCTCATATCTTTTGGATCTATAAGAAGGTTAATAATGATTTCATCTATGTTTGGGAAGAAGTGATCATGGTTTGGTGCTCCAGAAGGCTTGTTCCAGAGCTACTATATGTGTCTGCATGGTCCGATTGGACTGTTGGAAAGAGTTCTATGTATGGAAGTTGCTGCAGTTGCTATAGATGAATATGAAGGTATCTAAGAGGTCTTCTAGTGTCTAGTGAAGCATGTTATTTGATCCATGTGTTATCATCTTGTTGCGAAAGTGTGTGCTTCAAATATCATTGGTTTTTTCATTAGGCTTGGCTAACCTGGTGTCTACACATACATGAAGGATAAGTATTAATTAAGGAAGAATGTGATTGATCCAAGATTTTTTTTGGGTCCTAGTTAAGTATTAATTTGGTTCACTCTAATTATTGTCCACCATAGGAATGTTGAGTCACCGACCTAGTTTGAATTTTTTAAATGAAGAATGTGTAGCCGGCCTTGGAGAAAGTTTCTAATATTGAAGATGGTATAAATAAAGCTCAATATGTTGTGAATAGGTGTGTGTGCAAATACAATTTTTTGAAACAAGTGTGAGAAGAAAAATGTGAAAAAGTGAATCAAGGAAATGATACTTTCATGTGTCTAACTCCTAAAAGTAGTGATTCAAGGGTGTCTGCAATTCTTTGATTAAGGCTGCAAATGTGTGGAACTTATTGTGGTGGATTTTCTATTATATTTCTTTATCTGTAGGAAGTGAGCCTCCTTCTAGATAGCGAGTCCTATCTATAGACAGTGAGCCTTGTATCCAGACAATGAGTCCTATTTGGGAAGTGAGCCCTTTGTAACCAATTTTTGCATTACTATTATATTGTGAGTTAATCCCCACCATGGTTTTTCCCTCATTGGGTTTTCCACATAGATCTGGTGTCTCTGGTATTTTATTTTTGTTATTTGCATTTCATGTTTATACTTAATAATAGATTAAAGTGAATGTGAAATTGATTAAGTTTAGAAGTGAATGCAATTAGATAGAAATGATTCATACCCCCCTCTCTCATTTGTCTTGTGAAATTGAACAAAAATTACCAACAACATAAGATGCATTTATAAATTTCGCAACAACAACAAAAATCTGCAACAAGTATTCCTTCTTTTTTCATTTAAATTCTCCTTCAATTACATAACAACAAAGTATTTATGAAAATTCATTGTATTGAAGCCATTTGGGTTGATGAAAACCATTAAAAATTTGATATAAATCTTATTTACAATAGAAAATATCAATACAAAAATGGTCTCCTTAAATCCTACTTCACAAGGTTCTAGCTCCTTTAACCTGCAATCTTCAATGGAAATCATTGTTGCAATAAACCTGAAACCTTCAAGTCTATTTTTTTTTGTACAAACACCTTCAAACCTAAAAAAAATGTCTTCTTGGTCTCTTTCAACCCTTCTTCTTCTGAAGCTCTCAAGCTCCCTTCACATGGACTTCACTAGCTCACTATCTTCCAAAATGTGGAGCTCACTAACTCCCTAAAACATGGGATTCTATGCAAATAGAAATCTACAACAATGAGAGTCTTCAAATCCTCTCTTCAATCTAGCAAAATCTCCCCATATCACTTGCAAAAAATCCCAAAGAGATCTTCCTAAATGACAAGGCTTGAATATAAAGACTTGTGAATGAGAAAAACAATTATGGTTTTCCAAAACCATAAGAAAAACACCTCCTTGGAAAACCCATGCCCCATTTGGAGAATAAATCATAAAATAATAAAAATTTCTCAATGCTCACATGGGCACCTAAACTATGGGCAATCAAATTTGGTCAATCTAGTGTGCTTCATTATTCTTCGACAGTTCTGATGGCTCTGTGAAAGAACATGCACTAACATGCAATCTTGGGTGCCCAAACATGCAAGAGCATGCAAGGACATAAATTTATGAGTGTCCCCCACCTTGAAATGGATTCCTAGGCTAGAATGTTCCTTGAGGTTTCTCTAGAAAAATTTACTAGAGTGAATCCACCTCCAAAATTATAATTACAAATTACTATAGGGGAAAATTATAATACTTGGAAATTAAAATAATGAATTCCTCACACACTAGCCCTTATTGATGAAACATAAAAATCTGTTCGTACCTTAAGTTTAATTTCCAAAACCTAAGGTCTATTCCATAATTTATAATTTTTCATTAGCATGCAAATCAAACAGGTGCTTAGATTGAATTTCAAACTCTAAGGTTAGTCAACCATACATGGATCTGATCTTTTTGAGTCTTACAAATGAATTGAAAATGATTTGGAATGACTTCCCTAATTAGACTATATGACCTAATATGTAAAATGCAAATCCCAAAGAATGATAGACAAAAACAATAGTTTTCAAGTGGATCTGGAAAGTTTAGACTAATGTGTACCTATCACCAAAATTTGGATTCAACATGCCAAGAGGGACTTAGTCGCCTAGGGGTGAATGGGTCTCTGATAGGGGGTCTTGAAACTATTTTTGTAGTCCTCCGGTGTTGGATCTTAGTTCCTGATTCCTAGTTGTAAACTTGTTAGAATATCATCAATGAATTATGTAATTGAGTTTTTGTGGCTTGACAAATTTGATGACAACAAATACAACAATTAGAAATTTTCCTTCAATATTCCTTTGATCCTTTCCAAACCTACAACCTACACATTTAAAGAGGGAGAAAATGTTATGCCATATAGTCTTTCCTTAGTCAAACCCTGTGTAAGTGTTTCCACTTCCACAATGGCAATTTCAATGATAAGAATGATAATTGAAAGGAAGGAATGATGAATGAACACAACACTACAACTCACCACCCTTCAATGGTTTCCTTGAAGGACTAAATCCATACACATCTCTTCAAGAGTTTGGATCTTTCTTGCTTGAATAATTGAATGATTTGGAGACCTACAAAAAGATGTTAGCCTTCACAAAACAATGGAAACACGAACACACATAAACTTTAACATGATGTTGGATCTTGAATTTCTGGAATAATTCTCTAAAATGCTACTCTTGAATGCTCTTGACAATTGAATTTTCTCAATTGCGTGTCTTAGAATTTTTCTTCTTAGATATTCCTATTTCAAATGGAAAAATAACTAGGTATTTATAGGTGTTTATCTAGTTTCCTAAAAATTAGATTCCAAAAGTCGACACTTCATATTTGAATTTTGGATGTTAAATTTCCAACAACATATTTAAATTTGGGTCCTGGCTAAGGAGGGGGAATCATTCACTCATGGGTGAATGGGTCTTTTCCCAAATTTTTATGACACTCAAAGTCAAGGGTAAATTAATGATTAAATGTATTTATTCAATGCTTTTCCTCCTTTGGAAAATGGTAAAAATTAAGATTTCAAACGCATAATTTGGAAAATTAGAAGCTTAATTAAGTCCAATAATTTAGGGGGAGGGGGGAAATAATGTGAATTTGTTAAGGTATACAATTTTTTTGCACTACATTTAGCCCCCATTTTAGTGAGAGTATGAAATTATGCTCAAAATCACACTAAAGTAGAGAAATATAAGTCAAGAGGGGTCCAATTGTGCAAATTTTGGAGAGATAGGATGACTAAGGAACAAGGGGGTGTCCAAGACCCTAGGATCCAAGATTCCATGGAAAACCAACATAAGAAAAAAAGAACACACATGTATAATATGCAACAAGACAATATACACAAACATGCAATGTAAAAGTAAATGCAAGGAAAAAGAGAACAAAGAGGGGGTATGGGATAAGAAGTTGTATTATGCTTGCAACAATACAAAATAATTCATGACTCATAAAATAGAAAAGTCCAATATTTCCTAGGTGAATCACAAATAGGAATATGCACAAGCTAGTGAGGACCTTTTTTCACTAAGTGAGCTCCCAAAATTGGTATCAAAGTGAGAAACACACACTAGGTCTACAAGGTGTGACCATAACCATACCAAGAGTTATACTCCCTGATAACCTTGATAAAATGATACAAAAATGATCAAAATGTTATATCAATGCTACACTAACTTCAACCCCTATGAACAAAATGAATCCAAGAAAATTCCAAACATCAAATGTCAATGCACCACTAAGTTCAGCCTCTGTGAACAAAGTGAAGAAAACTAATGCCAATGTATGCCCCCACTTTAAGAAAAATTCTAAACACCGTGCTATAAGAGATTACTTAAAAGTATAAAAATGATAAATTCAATGCAACAAGAGATCACATAAGCTTATTTGGAAAGCCTTATGCCAATGATATGTTTCAAAATAAACTTGATCATGATAAGGGGTTGCCCCAAAATGAAACATAGGGAGTTACACTAAGGGATCCATAGATTTTGGGTTAGCATATGTCTTTGCTAAAGTGATATAATAGAGCTTAGAACTGACATCATTCCCCAAATAATCATGGAACAATGGACACAAAGGAAGAATGACATGTATAGAGAGAAGACAAACAAGATTTAGGGTCAACATGGAAGAGACCTAGATTTCTCAATGTTTTTCATTGTGCCCAAAAGGATAACACAAGACAAAAGGAAAAGATAAAGTTTAAAACATATAGAAGAATAAAGATACAAATAGAAGAATGTCATGACAGGTTCATTTTTGTTGTATCCTTGTGCCAACGGAGCAACAAGGGTCATCCAAAGAAAACTCACAAAAATAAAGACATGCCAAGTATCACAATATGGTAGATCAAATTACATGCAACCAAACACAAAGAACATAGAAATAAAATACACAAAGGAAGTATTTCACATGCGAGCTGACCTAGAGTAGGTCACCCACATCTCAATCTTGTTGATCATATAAGGTAGTCGAACAACTAGCCAAGGGGACTACATCAATTTTTGTACTAGGAGCATCACCAAGTTCAACACGTGGTGGGTCACTCTCATCAAGAGGATCATCATGGTTTCCCCCATCTAACTTCATAGAAGTGGAAAATAACAAATTCAGCTCATTAGGCACTTCATCAATTTTAGCAATCTCATCATCATCATCCAAATTGATCACAATAGGAAGTTTTATGATTATTTCATTTTAATTTTCTTCTTTCACCTCTTGTTTTGGTTCTATGCCTTGTTTTGGTGAAATAAGGATTTCTTCTTGAGTTGTTTGCATAGGTGTTGGTTTATTCTTTTCTTTCAATTGATGAGCAATAGCATGAGGTCTGTGCCTATTCTATTTAGCATTTCTATCTCTTCTTGAATTAATTTCTAGTTGTAATGGGGTATGAGTGGGTTTCTTGACCATCGGTCTCTTTTCTTCCCTTAAGGGAGGAACTGAAGAAACCTTTGGGGGTTGTGACACCACTATCTCTTTAGGTCTATACATTTGTTTTATCTTTGGTGGCACAAAAGGAATCATTTTATTATCTCTTGGTTGCTTATACAAGATGGGTGGAGGAACTATAGTTTATTTATCTTGGTTACTTGGAAGGGTTTTTGACTCAATCATAGGTTCATCAATGATAGGCTAGGGAGAAGGAACAACCATGGATCTATCATACTTAGGAATATTTCTAAGAGATAACTCTGCTATGGGCTCTTCCTTGAAATTTTTATTTGACTTGAAAAATAAATTTTCACAAGGCTTTATAGGTTCCATAGGTTCAAGCCAAAATAAATTTAATGAAAAATTCCCATGCGAAGATAATGGATTGAATCCACTATGATGCACTATAAATATCTCATTTTCAAAGGGGAACTTTATGCACTTATGAATAACTGATGGAATGAAATTCATGGAGCATAGACATGGATAGCCTAGCTTCATGTGGAATTTTTCTTGACATTGAGATGATGGAGAATGACACATCTATTTTTTTTGATCCAACTTTTAATGTAAGAGTGATCAAACCTATCGTAGGGAAAGTAAAACCATTATGTGTTTTTATCCATGCTTTTGATTGGTCATAAGAATCTTAATAAAGTTCATGCATAAATAATAATTCATCAGTGATCACATTATCTACGTACATGCAATCAATAAGTATCCCAGTCATGGGCTTATCATTAATTTGATCGGCTATATAGAGATAACCATCAAGTGCATGTATAGATGCATCAATATATTTGAAAGCAATGTTAGGTAACTAAGTGGTTTGGACCTTACAAGGTTGAATGTGTATGAGAGTGACCATGCAATTTAGATAATCTTATTATCACTCTTATCATCATCATTATCATAATTCATATCCTCAATTTTATCAACATTCATCACATCATTCTTGACTTCACTAGCTTTCAAAAAGTTAGTTGAATGATTTAGCATTGGGTTGGTGAATTTTTTAAAATTTTGGTTAGGTGGGGAAACTGACTTATTACCTTTGTGATTAACACCTCTCAAATAAATATGATTGGAATTGACAAGGTATTGTACTTGATTTTTAAGAAACATGCATCATTTTTTGTCATGTCCACTTTTTCGATGATAATGGAAAAAGACATTTGGATTATAATTAGAGGTAAGGGTTTAGTTGTGTCCATAGGTTTGATTGGAGGTAAATGAATTAGGTTCTTACTCAAAATTTGCAACATAATTGAATGGAGGGAATTGGGTAATGGTGTAAATTTCCAATCCCTAGGTTGAAATTGGTATGGTGCAGATCTTATGGCAACAAATTGAGGTCTGCCATGATTTTTTTGGAATGGATTTATCTTTAAAAAGTTGTTTTTGGCTTCTTAAATTGTTGATGATTGTTTTGATGTGTGGGTTTTTAATTATCAATATGTTTGGATGAATATGCCTCTCCATACTTATTAATTGAATTATGATAATCACGAAGCTTCGTACACAAAATTATAAAGGATAGAAATTTCATTAATAGGAATTTTTACCTTATGTTAGTTTGCAAGTTATCAATGAACATTCTTTGGGTTTTCACATCAGGAATGTTGATGGTGTTTTTTGCATAGCAAAAACTTATATAGAATATATAGTATCCTATCTCTCTTGAAAGTTCAATCTCTATTGAAATAGAGATAACCCCAAGGTCTCTCGGGTGTCAGGTCTTGACAATGCAGTGAAACAACTCAGAGATAATGTGAAAATGTTGGTAATCACAAAGGGACCTTATGAAACAAATACTAGAAACTCTAAACTTATCATATTTTGCAAAAAAATGATACTCAAATTCCTATTTTAACCAAGGTTCAAATAAATAGCAAAAGATAAGGGTTTCAGAAATCCTAAGATTAAGATTATTCCTAAGATTAACAATACTAATGCTGAAATACTTGGAATGTACCAATCCCTCAAAACTAATTTTTGCATAACCTAGGCTATACCTGCAATCTCACAAAAATAGTGCAATCTTCTAAGGAATTAACGATTTTCAGATCATGGACATTCATTCAATTGAACTGGATAAATGCCCATAACTGAACTAAGCACACAAATATTAGGTACAGGTTGACCTTGCACAATAATCCCAAAATCAAGAAGCTACCTAAAGTATGAACCAAAGATCACTACAACACTCCAAGCACTAAATCACAAGCACCATTAAATCATTTAACTCTAAATCTAAAATGCATTCAGTTATTTTCAAGAAATTTCAAATATAGAATAAGAACCATGCAAGACAAATCAATCTAAAGAAGCCACCAATAATAGCACAATGTATTCACTTGTATTGAATCACCAATAATAGCAACAATTCTGATGTTTTGTGTTACAACACTTGCTATAAAATAAAAATAACTCCTAATTCTAACTTTTTGCTTTAAAAATCTAATCCTCTATAGCCTGTCTAACTCTAGTCTAACTCTCTAACTAACTAATTGACTAACCTGCTAACTAACCAACCCTTTTAAGAAGAGGAAAAATTCCATACTTATAGAGATTACATCGTTCTAGACCAAGCTAGGCTGACAAAGAAAGGTCAACCACCAACCAATTTGGTCTTGAATAGTTCACAATAAATTGCCATCCTGCAACGAATGCATGAGGCGCCCCTTCATATTGGCCTTCGATCTCTACAAATCTTGTTTAGACTGAATACACCCTACAGATCACTTCTTCCATTAATGCCTCACCCATGTGAATCAGAAGAACTACAATGGGTGCACAACGTGAGTTTGAATATGGGTTGCTGATTGACAACTGAGCTGGGCATCACAAATGACTCTGATCAAGTCAAACCTATTTGAATCCACCATGTCACGTCCATCTCAGATGAATGGCCATCAAGCACGTTGAAAACCTTTTGTGCATTAGCGAGTTTCACCTACACATGGCCGCAAAGTGTATGGTTGCATCCCATAGATCCCACAACATCTTCAAAGTACTCTCATCCTCTTGATCCTGGAGTCACTTAACCAGCGACTGCCTTGCTTGATCAAATCCTACACTCAAAGAGGACCAAAATAAGTATCCATTATATCATCAAAATCCAAGTTAGTCCATCATAAAAAACATGCTAATCATCAAATAAATCCAAATGATCGATCAGAATCCCTTAAAATATCATTAAAACACCCTTTCCTAAAGTTCAGGATTTTCACCCCTTTGCAGAATTCAGGTCAGAAAGGAATTTTGAGGAATTTCGGGCCAGCCGAATTTTAGCGAGGGAAGCCCAACAAACACACAAATTTACTTAGTCAACATCCAAAAACCCAAGAAATGCCTACAAATATCTTCAAATGATTTAAATCAATCATGCAATGCACAATCATTAACAATTAACCCATGAATCCCCTTAGTTCTTGATAAATAATAGGTCCTCGAAAAATTCCGTGAAGGATGAAAATCTTTGAAACTAGCAAGACTTAACACATCCCAAGAAAATGAAGGAGGAACAAAATTCGGGGAAATCCGAAGGCAAAGGAAATCCCCAAAATGATCAAAAGCCTGAAATCTTTGACTTCATCAAGATCTCGCCCAAATTGATCAATCAATCAAAAAATTGGGACCTCAAGCACAAATTCAACTTACCTCAAGTTGTTCATCGATAAATTTAACTTGCTAACTCATCCAGGGTGATCTTAATAACATTAGTAATCAAATTGAAATAAAACCCTAGGTTTTCATGATGAACACATAGTCATAGATTCAGCCACTCACAGTCTTCATTAAAACTAGGCGAATATCTCAAAATTTCCAAGGAAAGGAAACTACACACAAGCCCAGGCAGAAGCAAAACCAAAACTAGATAAAACCAGAGACAAAATTGGATGAAGGAGGAAACAAGATGGGACCAAAAACAAAACAAGATGTAGGTAGAAACTGAACCAAATGGAGATGAAAATAAAACAAGATGGAGGCAGAAACAAAACTAGATGATGCTGAAAACAAAACAAGATGGAGGTGGAAACAGAATGAGACGAAGCCGAAAAAAACAAGACGGAGGTAGAAACAGAACCAGAAGGAAGCCTTTTGGAAAGTTCTAAGTTTAGTTCCCACCTTGGTTTTGCTCCCAGCAAAAGGGAAGGAGGTGAAGGAAAAAGTAAAACCAAAGAAAACCTAATCGAAGAAACCAACCCAAAGGTCGAACATAAGAAAAACAACAAAGAAAACAAGAAGACAAGAAGCAAAACTAGAATGGAAATCAAACCAAGAAATTTTGAAGCTTCAGAGTTTAGTTTCATCCTACGCCCCACCTCTAGAGATGAAATAAAAAAGGAAAACCAAAGAAAACCTAAGGGAGGAAACCAACCCAAAGGCTGAATGCAAGAAAAAACAACAAAGAAAACAAGAAGACAAGAAGGGGTGCCAGAGCTGGAACTGAAATAGAAACTGGACCAAGAACTTTGTGAAGGTTTGGAGATTAATTTAATCCCACACCCCACCTCTAGATATGAAAGAAAAAAGGAAAACCAAAGATAACCTAAGGGAGGAAACCAACCCAAAGGCTGAATGCAACCAAACAAACAAAGAAAACAACAAGATAAGAAGTGGAGCTGGAGCCTAAACCAAAATAGAAACTAGACCAAGAACTTTGTGAAGGTTCAGAGTTCAGTTTCATCCCGTGCCCCGCCTCCACAAAGAAAAGGAAACAAGGTCTTAGGAGGAAAAGAACAACTCCTAAGACCAAACAAAACACCAAGGACAAACAAAAGGCAAAGGGAACCCACTTCCAGAGAGGACAACCGCAAGACTCTTTGACCACTTGGAACTCAAAATAGGGGCACTTTACAAACAAGACAAGAATTTAGGAATAGTGCAAAGTAACCAAACCCCATGAACAAAGGACCAAAGCATCAAAGACCAAAATCTCATGATTTTGAAAGACAAGCTCAAAAGGCATGGCCACAGAAAAGAGCCTAAAGACCAGGCAAAAGGGGTCCCTACTTTCAGTGTGGCGTGTGTGCAAAAACTACACAATAAGGAAGGGTTAGATTGAATTGTGATAATATCAATTGATAGCATCTTATGAAATCTATAACTTTTTTACCTTTTTCTTTATTTGCATTCCATTAAATCAGATTTATTTATTTTGGGACCAATGTGCACTTGAAATTGATTGAGGAAAGCATCAAAAATCTCAGTAAATGAGTGAATTGAGTTATTTGATAAGGAAAAATTCACTCCAAGGCCATGCCCTTCAATGACCTAGGAAAAATTTTAGCCAAGAGCTTATCTTCAAAAATGAAATCACTAAATAAGGTTGTGTATGCAGATATATGGTTGCTAGGATCTCCCTTACCATTGTTTTCTCAAAGGGAGAAATCTCTATGTTTTGTGGTATTTGTGCTTTCAATATCTCTAGTGACAATGGGTTGCTTTTGACATATTATTATGGTTTTCCATTTTGAGTTTGGTTTAATGTTGATATTTTTTGTTGAAGGGATGACACATTTTGCAAGAGTTGGTTTATGAAAAAATTATTTCTTCTCATATTTTGGGAATAAGGTGAATATGGTGGAAGTGTATATGTGTTAGTTAGACTACTATATTTCAAATTATTGAGAGGTGATGGGTTTGGAGATATGTTGTTTGAGTTCATAAAACTATAAGGATTCCTAGTGGAAATACCCAAAGTTGGAGCTATATTGTTGCTTGGTTGCATCATTGTTGTAACAATTGGATTTGTATATGGGGGAATAGAGGCCATAGTTGTAGGGAGAGAAAATTGACTTCCTCCTTGACTTTGAGTGTACCCAAAATCTTGGGATCAAATATCCATTGTAGGTACATGATTGTCTATGATGTAGGCTAGGTTACACATTACCTCTAATCCTTGAGCATCATCAAGAAATTTCCTCATGTTATATATCACAAGGACCATTGTGCCAGTGATATGATTTGTGCTCACATAGTCTTAAATTTTTCTAAGGCTTTGTCCAATTGTTTTAGTTTCTCTTTAGGGACATGTGCCACCATGGTTTCAACATTAGTGATAGTGGTTGATGGTAAGGTCATGGGAATCATGGCATTACAGATGGAGTCCAAAATGGGTTGATTATTGGCAACACTTGTCATGAAAGGGTTTGAGAACTCAAGATCCATAGTGGATTTACTAATAGCATTTTAGAAATATGAAATAGATTGAATAACCCAAGGAACATTTTAAGATAAAATCAAAGTTACATACACTAGAAAAACATAAGATTCCAAACCAAGACTCTGAGAGATTATGCAATGTTGATGTGACAATATTGCATTAAGAGCTTCCAAGTTGAATCAATACATGAATGAATGTATAGAAAATATAAAAATATAAGATAGGCAGTGAGTTTATATAGAAATAAGGAGAGGATGTAGGTTGCAAATCCAACCAATAGGAATCAACCACAAAAAGTGGAGATGGACCACCAAAAGTGGAGGATGCCACCAAAATTAGAAAGTGTTCCACCATTTAAGGAAGGGGACAACACATCACTTATCTCCTAGTAATAAACTCACTTTATTATCCTAAGAAAGATTAATAAAAGTGTAGGAAAAACCTTGGACTAAGGGAAAATAAATTAACCAACTAGGAAAATAAAAACCTACCCCAACAACCCCCCTTGAGCACAACTTAGGAGGATGTAAAAGTTGATGGTTCAAATTTATCTTAGTGAAGGGTTTGGTGAAGATGTTTGTAGTCTTATCTAATGGAAGACAATACTTGAGATCAATTATCTTTAAATGAATCAACTCCCAAATTTTAATGTATATAGATCCTGATGTGCTTGATCCATTGATGATGGACCGAATTGCAAGAGATCTAAATCACACTATGGTTATCATAATAGATGACTATGGGATTATAAAAGGGAATACAAAAATGAGTGAGAATGTTTTGAAGCCAAATGGACTCAATAGTAGCATTAATTTCTCCTTGATACTCAACCTTTGTAGATGAAAGAGAAATAGTAGACTACTTCTTGCTCGACCAACAAACTAAACCAAAACCAAGGGAGAAGAAATAATATGAAGTAGACTTGTGATCCTAAGAATAAACTACCCAATATAAATGTGTGTGTCCCACCAAGTCAAAATCCATGCCCGCTGTAAAATGAATCCCATAATTATGAGTACCCTTGATGTAGTGAAGAATCCACTTAACTAATTTCTAGTGCAGCTCATATGGCTCCTACATGAATCGAGAGACCATGCCTACTGAATATGAAGTTTTAGGCCAAGTATGAGTTAGATAGATGATACTACCAATGAGTTGTCAATACAAAGTGCCATCAACCAAACATGAAGAACACTTAGCCTCAAGTTTGATCCTTGACAAGAATGGAGTCAACACAAGCTTACAATCAACCATGTGAAATCTCTGGATCATATCATGTGCATACTTAGATTGTGAAAGAGTGATACCTAAAGAAGAATAATTGATATCAATCCCCAAGAATTAGTGCAACAATCCCAAGTTTGACATCAAAAATTGATCATGAATGGAAATTCTCACTGCCTAAATGATGGATAAGTGACTTTCTATGATAAACACATCATCAACATAGAGAACTGAGAAGGTGTGAATATCATCCTACTATAATATGTATACATTAGGATTATAATGGCATTGATTGAAACCCACTTTCAAAAGGAAGGAGTCCATCTTGGCATACCAAACTTGAGGGGCATGTTTGAGGCCATAGAGAGACTTTAAAAGATGACACAAGTGAAGGATCTTGAACGAACCCCTGTGACTTCTCCATGTATATCTCCTCCTAAATATCACTATGAAGAAAATCACTCTTCACATCTATCTAATGAATGTCCCATATATGTGATGCAACTATAGCAAGAAAAAGTCAGATGGAATTCATTTTGGTGACTAGTGCAAAAGTCTCAAAGTAGTCAATCCTTGGAGCTTGGGAGAATCCTTTGGGAACCAAGTGATCCTTATGCTTGTCAAATGGCCCATATGCTGCATATTTTTTTGATAGAGCCACTTGCATCAAACAAGTTTCCTTCCCTTAGGAAGTGGGACAAGATCCCAATGTGGTTCCTCTCTAAGGAATTGAACTCTTCCTATATAGTTGCATCCCACTCAAGGACACCACAAGCTTCCTGAAAAGTCTCTGGATCAGAAGCTAAAGCAAGAAAGACATGTGGAGCATCTTGAAACTATGATCTTGTTCTCCTATAATCTAAAGGATCCCCTACCCAAACATTTTTTGACTGAAATGTCTAATGAGCCCAAAGAGGCCATATGACAAGATAAGGAGGAGAATTTGGAGGAGAATCATCCTCTAAAGATGAACTATGTGCATCCTCATGATCACTATCATCATATGAAGTAGAGGAAGAAGATTCCTCATCATGATTTGAAGTATTATGGACCTCTGAAGAACTATCATCATGATATAAGGACTCAAAACTAATGGTGATAGGAGAAGTGTTGAGAAAATAACTTTAACTACTCTCCTCAAATTGAGCACTCCTCTCAATGAACAACTCATGTGTGATAGGATGAAGAATCATATAGAATTTTCCATAATTTGGGTAACAAAAAAATATGCAAGGCTTTAATTGTGGATCTATATCCTTACATTTCTCTACTAGAAAGTGGGTCCATGCACTAGAACCAAACACTTGAAAGTGCTTAACTAATTGTTTCTAACCAGTCCAAGCTTCTAAATAAGTTACCCCATTTACAACTTTGTGGGGAACATGGTTTTAGATATAACATGTATAGTTAATGGATTCTACCTATTGATGCAAAATTTTGCATGTAGCGGTAGTCTCATGGGAAACTTAGCTATTGGGGGACATAGTGCACTAGCTAAGTGACCTCTAGGTTTTATCGAAGCCGACTCTTCATTTAGTGGGGAGAAAAAGGTTCGAGAGATAGCGAAATATAAAATCTACACTACAGGTGATGCACCAAAATCATAGACAAATTCACCAGAGCACGGTGCAGAATGCAAAGGCCTGAACCACCAAAATATTGTTCATCAAGTTATTTTTCTCATAAAGCACTTAAAACGTAAAAATACCTTCTAATTTGCATAGTATAATCTAGCATAACCTTAGCTAACATAGAGGAGTCAAGGAAACATGATCTGTATTCATTGAGCTATGAAGGATTACAAAAGCTGAAGAACAAGAATTCATACAATAAAAGAAGATAACACAGACCAATAGTTTTATTAAACGCATGAAAAAAAATAGAAAGGCTGAATTGATTTGGCACAGTCTGGAGTCTTCAAATTAAATAAAACTATTACAAAGGCTTCTTCCTAGTGCTCAGGAGTTTTTTCAACTTAATCAACAACCTAATAAAGAGAAACATGGCCAAATTTATAGGCCAGTCCACCACCTGAAACACACCAAGAGAAAGAAAGCCATGAGCAAAGACTGACGGCCCAAATCATCTTGAGCCACCACAGCAAATCTGAATGCCCAGGGGCATGCCAGCAAAGCCATGATAGGGAACGAAAAACTACGTAGCAGCAGGAAAGAACATGTGGCGCCACAGTAGAAAACACGACAGTAGGTGAGTACACAAGGTGCAACAGCAATTCCAAGGTAACCGATGCAACAACAACTGCCATGTGTCGCACAGACGGGGCCCAGAAAAAAGATGAAGGGACACCCAACAAAAATCTTTGAGAGAGAGCCACGTGGAGCGCATCGAGTGAAGGAAAGTATGAGGTGGGCCCAGTTCAAAAAGCAGCTAGAGACAACCATGTGGCACATAGACAGAGACCGGTGAAAAGCGAAGTGATATGAAAAGTAGAAAGCTTCGCGAGGAAGCCACATGGAGCACACCAAGGGTAGTGAGCAATTGAAAGGTAAGGTGCAGCCGCAAAGATAAAAATAAAAACCGCAAAGGCTTGGTAGTTTTTTGTGAAATAGTTTGGTGACTCACAGGGGCATTTCAATCACAGACTGAAGAACCCTAGAAACTTTGGTTCAACATCCCAAAACTGCTCACAACCTTGAGAGGGCAGCCTACAGACTGGTCCAGACTTCGTTCGATGGTGCAGAGAGAGCTCACAGATTCTCATGAGCGTACCTCAGATCAATAATTTCCTTGAAAGGCAATTTTCCTGATACTTTGATTTCCAATTCCAATTGGAAGAAGAGTTACGCCAATTGATGCATGATCCCCTCAATTTCCTCGGTGGTTAGAGATTGATCAAAATATTGGAAGACAGAAAGGTCCTGCTTCTTCTCTTCAATCATAGAAACAATGTGTTCCACACCTGCTACCACCTGATCTACAATGAAGGGCGAAGGGAGGCCTCTTTGAGTTAAAAGGAAAAATTTTACCCACATGTCACTGGTAACCTGGTTCAACCTGGCTCTGCATTCTACCACCTATTGAACAACCTCATGCATAGAGATGAGGATGCTTTCGCCCATGGCCACTATTGTTCAGTCCTCGATGCCCACACTACTCAAAGCTTCATCGGAAGTAGTATACAACTTGCCCAATTAAATCCTATCCTCCAAAACCTTGTTAGAAGTTACCTCCTGAATTTGTTGTATTGTTTCACTCACTGTTCCACAAAGGCTAGCCGCTTGCACCATAAATTTTAGGGTGGGTTGAAGAGTAAGGCACAATGCCTTCACCTTGTCCCAGTATGATGCATACAACTCCTTGGTGATCTCCAATGAGCTCATCTGGGGTGCAAAAGGTTGGGTCTTCAGGATAGCCAACTCTGCTTCCTTGCTGCTAAAATTCGCCTTTAGCTTTGACAAGTTTTTGTCCACTGTGGACATCTGTTCCTTTAGAGTGGAAACCTCTTTTTCCTTTTCTTCCAGGGCCAATTAAGCCCGCTTTTATTTTTGAATTTCCAACTCCAAAGTGGCATTCATTTCATTAATTTCATCATTCATGCTTTGCCAGAGCTCCTTCATTCCTTCACCTAGCTGCACAAACTCAAGGTGAAAATTGTCCTTGTTTTCTCAGCTCTGCTCGACCTACTATTGGAGGGTCGAAACAATTTATGTGCTCAAAACCTATAGCTCCTTGATCTAGATTTCAAAAGCACTCCTCTCCTTCTCTAGGTGACTTATTTCATTTTCTTGGGCTTTGAACTTGTTTACCCAGATATCGACCTTACCCTTGAGCTCCTATATTTGATCATCCTTTTTCCTTGCCTGGAAGTTAAACTTGAGGTAATCGGTGCTCATGATTTTTTGGGTCTCCTCCATTAGCTCAACCTTATCTCATGGGTGAGCCTACTGCAAGTCTAGCCTGATAGAATTTACAGAGTAATCACTCGGTAGCATTTCTCCTACCGGTTTAATCACATTGAGAGTAATTTTTGCAAACATCAATGAATTTTGGCTCTCATTGAACACAGTTTGCAAGAGAGGCTCTGTCTGTCTGGTCACGTCCTTTTTTCTTTTTTTATTGATACAATTAGCTTGGGTGCTCTTGTTTGCATCAACCTACGAAAAATATTCCTAAGCAGGGATACCCAGGCCACCAGCAAAAGGGAACTCCTAAGGGACAGCTAGCAGGAAAGATAGCGTACTTGGTGCATCAAAAGTTTTTTTGGGCCTTGTTATAATGGTTAGGGAGAATGGTGGAATGAAATGGCCACTCAAAGGGGATGATAATGTGGTGTAGGGGAAATTTGGAGATGTGCCAACTAAAAGGTTGGGCCTTGGGGATAAGAATTGTTGGCTCATGAGCCCAGCAATGACACCAAATTGTGTTTCGGGTAAGGGATGGAACACAGAGGATGAAAGTGGGAAACTAGGAGGGGTAAGACTTGACTGCCTTGGATATCCAATGATAGAGAAAACTGGCACAGATGAAAAAGTAGAGACAGATGAAGAAGAGACCAAAGACATGGTAGAGACAGAAGAGGGAGGAAATTTTACTTGAGGCTTGAGAGGAACTACAAATGATTCAACCGCTTCCTTCGTCAGCCACTCTTCTTCTCCACCAGATTCTCTAGTTCGTTGCTGCTTTTCTTCTAAAGAATCATCAAGCTCAACAATGACCCGCCTCCTACCACTGGTAGTCCTTACCCACTTGTTGATTTAGAGGAGCTGGATGGCTCTGATGTTTGTGCATGTGAATCCTCCTGTTGCATAGACTATTTATCGGTATCTTCCTTATGCGTTGGATTCTCGGTGATGGCAGGCGGATTCTAAGTTACTTCCTTCCTAGACTCTGTGGAAATCTCTTCCCTTCTATAATGTTGCATGGATGTTGAAGGGTTCAAAGACCTTTCTATGTCTGGATGCTCCCTCTCCTAGATATCATCAAATCTTTCATCAAGGGCCACTTCTTCGTGAAGCTTGGTGGTTGCCAGAGTCTCTTGTCAGTATATCCAAAAGTCTCAAATCTTGTCGGACATCCATTTGAGCTTATTTAATTGGGTGCATAGGGACTAGTTGATCTTCTTCTTTGGGTTGGCTCTCCTCGCTATGTAGTAAAAGTTCAACCATGATGGTCACTTGTCCTCAATAGGAAAATATTCAAGGCCTACATATAACCTCAAATTCCCCTCTTCAACATTTCACCGAGTGTCTTAGAATGGCTGAGGCTGATGTGGGATTCTAATGCCAACTTTTGATAAATTATTTCTGAGGTTGTATTGCCAAGTGTCATTTATCAACACCAACTCGAGATGACCCAACTTTGAAAGCAGAATCTTCGAAGTGTCAATCTTTGAAGTCCTTTTCTTGATTAGTGACATGGAACCAAACATGATTAGCATGAGCAAATAGGAGGTTAAATGTTTTCCCCCCTAGTAATCATTATCAATAGTACACAACCGCCTCATTGCTTCCAGGACCAACACTCTACCAGAAAGAAAATGGGGGAGTAGGAAGGGCTCCCGGGCAAAACCTCACATGTGGAGTATGGTGAAATCCATGCCAAAGAACCAATCATAGGGTGGTACAAGATTTCCCAACCAGGACTTTTGTCGAGGTGATATGCGCGTGGTCATATTGATCCAGACTCTATCCAAAGCCTGCAAAGTTGGGGCTAGGAATAAATCCAAAAATACATACTACTCAAACATTTTTGACATGACATGAGTCCATGTCAAAACTGGTTTCCTTAGGCCACCCTCGTCAAAAATAACCAGAGACATAAATATCGAGAAGTAATCTGGATTCTAGTGTAATATCAAGTAGGCCAGGAAAGAGGAATACCTGAACCTAGAACCGACCTGGAAGTCTTGCAGTTGCTGCCAAATCCCATCACTAATAAATTTTGCAAAATCCAAAAGTGGGGGCACGTTGTTCTTCCTCAACATAAAGCTGAGACACATTTGGAACTCAAAAATGTGCTTGTTTGTATCCAGACCACACACCAGCACCAACATAGAAGCGACAGAAGAAGACCCACCTTTTAGAGCCTTCAGACCAAAAGGAAATTTGGGTGGTGCTAAAGTATTAGTCAGCTGAGCATTTTTGGCACGGTAAAACTGCGGCGCCGTTTGGAGCCCTCCCCACTTCTCATGCATCCTGTTTACTTCAAATATCTCAACATTCTGAGTCAAGGGGAGTGAGATGCATATCATATCCTACATAGCTTCAAGGCTAATGACTACCTTGAAATTAGTGCCGTTTATCACTCTAGTGTTTGGGTCAAAGCCTGTCGCAGATGCTGCCACAATTTCTGGGCAAGGGTGTACCAAGGGAACCATGTACTGGGGAAACCCACAGAACCATAGATGCTTGTTGAAAGGGTCTGCTAGATTCTTAATTTTCTCACATGTCGCTTCCCTAAGGCTCTTAGGATTGTGGGATAACTCAGGATCAAAAACATTATCCCAATCCTCTGTAACCAAAGCCTGACCTCTATGAGGAATTGCGTTCAGTATTCTTCGGTCCACCTAACTCGTGAAAGGCTAGCAAGGCTTTGTGGGGATGCCTCGATTAGAATAAGACTTGTGGTCATAGAGTTGTATGCAGGGTGCCCTCTTCATTTGCTCATTTATACTTGTTGGGGTCAGGGCATGTGTTGGGTTCTCTACAATCTCAGCCATTTTATGTATTTGCAAGAACCTTTTTGCAAACTTTTGGAAACGGCTTAGCTTTCTGAAAAAATCTTTCTCTCTTGTGAATTCCTTAGTTATTTTATCCTTAGATAACTCTTTGCAATAAATATGCTCTACATGCCTAACTTGCATTTTGATCTTCATAAAAAAATGGCCGAGAAGGGCACATGCCAACCATTCATACCTAGTTGCCATATGCGTCACCAACTTTTCATATATACGAAAAGATCGCCAACCTGCCAAATTTCTCTCTACATTTAAGAGATGGATTTTCATGTGAGGTGGCACCTAATTTTCTTGAACAATGAACCAATACAACCTTGCAAAAAACCCTTTGCAAGCTTTATGCATTTACTAATTTTCTTGAACATACTTGGGTGTGTCACCCAACAGCCTGATTTCTATTATTTTCCTTGATTCGGATGGGACAACAGCTACTTGTGCTAGCACCTGGCCAACTTCTAATGAATTCAGCAACCTGAACAGAGCAAGTGACAACTGTACTTGCATATTCCCATCACCTCACATGTCGCAACATTAAAAACCGAGGCTTGGAGACACACTTTGGCTTAGTTGCAATTATGGCCTGCCTCGTCTGGTGAGCCGTGACCAATCTATAAATAGGGCCATTAGTAGCATTGCAAATCACAATATTTCCTAGCATTTCTAGCTTAGCAAGCTTTTCTTATCTTAGCAATTTCATTTTTCTAGCTAGAATAGTAAACAATATGGAAACACCAATAATGTTATTCTACAAGAAGACTCAAGCTGCCTTCTTAGGAAAAATTAGGTGTAGGCACCTAAAGCGTATGACAGGCGTGAAAAACCTGTTGTATGTGAAGGCAATTAAGTGGGTTATGGGAAAAGATTGCGTAAAGTATGAGGAATAGTACCGGGTAAACACTAGCATTTGCTCCCATTTTGTCACCTCACTACTAGATATCAGTTTTTCCAAGCGCAAGATCTTAAAGCTAACAAAGTGGGTGTTTCCTTGATGCTACCTCAGAGGATTGGAGCAGATCATGCATGCTGCTCAATTTGATTGTGGGATCCCCTTAGTTCACAACCTTCATTTGCTACAACTGCATGGAGGACTTGTTCCAACCAAGCCCTTCCTCTTCGGCTTCAAAATGGAGACTCATGAGGAGCATCGCGCTAAGGTTCGCACCAGTTGCTACTTCCTCATGTGGGTGCATTATATTGAACCATTCCAAAAACTCCAGTGGGACGAGGATTTTGAAAGAATGGTGTTCCCTGATCTCGCACCGCCTGTTGCTGCAATTGTTGGTCCCTCCCATTGATAATCTAAGAATGAAAATGGTCCCCAATTTTTTTTTCCCTTTTCAAGCTCCACTTCATAGCAGACATATGTATATATCGATACAAGGCCATTTGCCTCTACCTTATATAATGTAAATTTCCAGCCAATATATATAATATATGTTTTTCAAAAATCTCGGCTTGTTTACAATGTTCTTTCAATTTCTTGTACTATTGTTGTTATTCCATAAAGCACTGAGAAGACCCAAAACTTTAAAGTAGGACAAATAATTACATATTTACAATTTACACAGCCATCACACAGGTAGGATTAATGAATTTTTTTAAGATGTATTCCATTAACTAGAATACTTAGGGCGTTACTTTCTTTTTCTTCCAACTTGAAAGAGTCAAACTATTTACATTGGGTAATTTTGAAAGGCCCTTCCCAGAGGCTGTCGAATTTTCCATGCTAGCCAAGCTTTGCTCCGTGCTCATTGAACTTGAACACCAAGTCCCCACGTTGTAAATCTTGATCCAATGCCTTTTTATCAAACCATTTCTTTACCACTTGCTTATGGCTATTCATCACCTCAAGGGTGTGCTCTTTTTTTTTCTGTACTTCAAGTAGCTCGAAAAACCTTACCTCCATTGCTCCGTTTTGTTCAATCTTCAGAGATTTAAGTAACTATAGGGCAGGGATTTCCATGGCAATAGGCAGCAATGCCTCCTTCCCATACACCATCTGATAAAGAGATGTCTTTAGTATTTTCTTGGGCATGATTCGGTCTGCCCACAATGTTGTCCAGAGGTTCCTATGCCATTCTTTCTGGTGTTCTGATCCTATCTTCTTAATTAACCTGATGAGGTTTTCATTTGTAGACTCTGCGAGGCCATTCCCCTGGGGATAATAGTTAGAAGAGGTTTTTAGGAAAACCCCATACTTTAATGCAAACTAGCTCATCTTCGAGTCAAGGAATGCTTTAGCATTATTGGAAATGATTGTTTTGGGTGGGCCAAATCTAGCTACCAACTCCTTCGGGAAATTAACAATCTCCACTTATGTTGCATTTTTCAATGGCACTGCTTCTACCCATCTAGTGAAGTAGTCTATAGCTATCAATATCCATTTGTGTCTGGCTGAGGAGAAAGGGTTAATCATTCCAATGAAATATAAACCCCATTGAGAAAAAGGTTCCTCTACTACTATAGGCCTTAATGGCATAACAACATTCTTTCTCTTTCTGACATGAAACTGACACCCTCCAAGAGAACATAATTTCTATTTTGTAAATGATAGAAACACCTTTTAAAAGAAGGTAGATTGATCAAATACCTTCCCATATGCATGAAGTTTATTCTATCCTCAAGCCAGTCACCCTACGAACTTTATTTGTTCAATAACATAGGTTCCAGAACTTCAAGCTCTATCGTTGGTTCACTATTTTCAGTGAAATACTCGCACAGTCCCTTTACTTTGACAGTCTTGACGGGTCTGACTTCAATATCATATTCTAGGATCTTGGTGATCCAATTAGCTCTCTTCTTTGTGATTTATCCCTCCATGATATACTCTCACACACTAGGATGCGATACACAAACAATCACCTTATTATATGATATCAAATGTTGGAACTTTTTAAGTCCTTTAACAATAGCAAAGGCCTGATTTTCTACAAAGTTATACTTTACCTCATTCTCTTTTAAGGTTTTTTAGTAGAAGGAAACAGGGGAATCAATTTTATCTTCATCATCCTTTTGCATAAGTACAGTGGCGATGATGTTGCCACCACCAAAAACATACATAATAAAATCCTTTGATAGGTCAGGGTTAACTAACATGGGGGCAGAAGAAATAGCCTCCTTTATAAGCTCAAAAGCTTTTCTGGCTTCCATCATCCATTTGAAAATCTAGTCTTTCTTAAGCATTAAGGTAATAGGCCGAACGATCCTTGCAAAATCTACAATGAATTAGCTAATGAAGTTGACCTTACCCAGAAATGACTATACGCCCTTTTTGTTGATAGGTAATAGGAGCTCCCTAATCACATCAATTATTTCAAGATCAATGGAAATTCCTTCCTTAGAGACAACATACCCCAATAGCTTCCTCTGGGGAACTCTGAACACACATTTCTTCAGGTTCAAAGAAATCCCAAACTCATGGCACTTCTGGAAAACAAGCTCCAAATGATCAAAATTCTCATCAGCAAATTTTGAAAATACTGTCAAATCATCTAGATAGATGAGTATAATTTTGTGGATCAAATCCTTAAAGGCAATATCCATGGCTCTCTGAAAAGTGGCTTTGGCATTCGAGATTCCAAAATACATCTTGGCATATGCATAAGTTCTCCACTTGGTGGTGAACATTGTTTTGTGATGGTCCTCTTCCTTTACATGAATCTGGTTGTAGCCCAAAAAACCATCCAACATTGAAAACATTTCAGAGCCAGCTACAGTTTGTAGAATTACCTCCATTAAATGCAAGGGGTAGTGATCCTTTAAATATGCTCTATTCAAGTCTTAGAAGTCTACACATAGTCATATGTCTCCATTTTTCTTCCGGACTGGTACCAGGTTTGACACCCAAGTGTTGTGTTTGATCAGAAACACTATTCGGGATGCGATCAATTTATTCAACTCCTGTGACATGAGAGATTCTATCTTTGGGTATACAAGTCTCTGTCTTTGATGAACTAGCTTCGCCCCTTCTGAAAACTCAATTTTATGCTCGATGATCCCAAGATCGTATCATTTAAGATCATCATATGACCAGGCTACTACACTTGGATATTCTTCACAGAAATGCCTTAGTCTATCCTTATTCTTCTGAGAAACTTCTTTCCCGACCTTGAGATTTTTGTCTTCCCCGATATGCAAATTGGTGTAATCACCCTTGTCAGCCACAAGCTTCCTTTTGTCTCTTGTCACATCATCAAAATTAAATAGGCTCTCCAGAGTGACTAGGCCTATCGAAAGCTTGTAGGATTTCAGCTGGATAATTTGATCCCCATAAGCTTCAGCGATCTTTGGTTGCAGCTGATTAGCGAATTCTCCAGATGACTGGAAGAATGATGCAATATGAGCATCGCTATTGAACACTTGCCAATCTTGATTTTTGTTTGAAACAATAGGCCTTACAATTACCCTCACCGCATGCTTTTTTTTAATAACTCGGAGGCCAGCTCAAACTAAGCTCCAATAGTCGCTATTTTGTCGGCTTCAGAGTTATTCTCCCTCAGTATAGCTTGAATATTGAATGCCTCAAAGTTTTCGATCAGATCCTAGACTCTATGTCAGTATGATCGCATACAGATATTATTTGTAGAAGAAATTCCATGAATTTGGTTGACCACCAACTCCAAATTTCTGAAAACACTTATCTTCTTCTCACCAATTTGTTCCGCAAGGCTTAAACCATGGACAAGACCTTCATATTCTGCTTCATTTTTTTAGCACATGAACTGGAAGCAATATGACCTTAAGGTATTTTCCTCGGACAAGGATGTCAAGCAAATCCCCACTTCAGCTCCTACTCTACATCTTGTGCCATTGAAGTACAAAGTCCATATTTCTGAATATTTTTCACCTCTAGGCTCTTTAGTAACTCTAGGCATAGATTGGCCTTCCTCATGTATGACATAAGTGCTGAGTTTAGTTGCATGGTAATTCTCGGAAGGGTCTGTATCAATAAATTATTTCAACAAATTTTCTTCATCTTCCATCTGGGAGCTAGTAGCCTCTTCTTCTTCTAGAAATTCCACACTGAACCTCTCTTCCTGAGTGATTGAAATATGTGTTGCTTCAAATTTGAGCAGGGCCTCATCAGCAACATGTTTGGAATGCAAAGTTTCTGACAATAGTTTCATCTTGGCTCCATGTTTGGTCCTTAAAATCAGGTGTGACTAGTCTAGTGCTAGATATCCTTCGACATTTGCTGTGAACTCTCAGGATAAACAAATCCCAAATAGAGGAGGAATATCAATGAGTATGGTATCTTGATTTACAGTGATACTAGGGCAGAAAAACAAAGTCAGGCAATCCCTTGATTACCCTGATGGTATCAACCTTATTTATATCTAGTTGCATGACTCCCTTATTGAGAGACTCATATTTTAAACCCAAAGCATTAGCTACTTGCTTAGGCATGATAGTGGTGCTAGCACCAGAGTCAATCATACAATTATGTAATAGCTTGTCGCCAATAATAAGTGTTTGAAAGAAAGGCTTGGGTTTAGGCTTACTTTCTTTTCCGGATTCAAGCTTCTCCTCTGGTTGATTTGTTAGCACTTTATCTAGGTTTGGCCTGGATACTTTCTCTTTATTGGACTGGCTAGGCACCTTTGCATCTTCCTCTCTCGACAATGCCTTCTATAGTAGTACTTTTTGCTCCGGAATAGCCAAGACATCCCACAAAGAAGTGTTAGCAGATGACTTCTTCAGTTGTTCCACCACATTGAACTACGTTCATGACTGTTGAGCCACGGTTGCTTGCTCCTTAGGTTTCATAGTTGGTACACACCTCACGGCTGGTATATCTGATTGTTTGGCAACAATAGGGGTGATTGTAGGAGCCTTCGCCTTCAGAGGAAGTGGATTCAAAGAGCTAGGAATAGCCGCCTTAGAGTATGATGGGATTGGCAGTAGGTTTGTCGATGGGCTAGGCATCGACTAAGATGAAGCATTGGTAGGCATGGCTATAAAATCTCTAGTGAATCTACGCTTTGAATGCATTTTGTAGTCAGATTGCACTCGGGGCACTTTATGCATAGGGATTTTGTTCGAAAATGTCAACTCTTCTCCTTCAATCCAAGAAAAAAGTGCTTGGTTTGGAACAATGTCAGACTCTTGTTGGATGGACATCCCTTGCATTTGAGTAGTGAGGATAGCATTGTCCATCTGCAAAGAGGCGTATGATTGGTTGCCAGGATCAGGTGCGCCACCTTGGCTACGTTGGTCTGTGATATTTTATTGCAAATTTCCCATTGGACAATTTCTTGGCATGTGTGCATCTTTGCAAGAAAAACACCATGAATTGGTGTCTTCAACTAAGTTGTTTTGTCCAGCCACCAGCTCTTTATTCGAACTAGGATGAACGGTCTACATCGGTAGGGTTACCGAAACCATTTGGTTACTTGGATGAGCCAAGGCATTTCTGCATGACCTATCTTGCCACTGATTTGATTGGTATGGGGCTTTTTTGCCTTGGTAATTCTGGTATGTTAGCTTTTGATAGCTATATTACTACCGCTTGAAAGTAGTCAATTCATTAGTCATGGCTCGCATCTATTCTCTCATCTCATTCATCTCGATAGCCAAGGGATTAGGCACAAAAGCTACTGTTGGAGCTGTGCTCAGAGTACTTTTAGGATACACATACATAGATTAGGGAGGAGCCATAGGCGCGCTGGTCGAAGGAACTTCAGCTTCCGCGGCATTACACTCGGGAAACAATGGCATGATGGGTCTTGGTGCCAACTTTCCTGTAGTGATCAGATTATTTTCCACAGTGATAGCCAAGGCATAAGCATCAGGAAGAGTCTCTCTGCCAAGAGCTTGTAACATCATGGAAATTTTGGGGTTGATTGACTTTAAGTAGAACATAAATGCCAAATCTAGGGGTGGACGACTACCAACAGGAACTCTTTGCCGAGTCAAATGGAACCTCGCATTGAAATCAGGTAGATCTTCATGAGGAGCTCACTTTATATTTTTCAGTTGATGGTACAATGAAGATTTGTCACCAGCATTTGAAAAATGCTCATAAAACGGAGTTATGAGCCAGTCCCAAGTTGCAATAGAGAGTCCTATACCATTTTAGTGCCTTTCCTCAAAAGGAGGTGACCAACAACCTAAGAGCTACATTTTCATTAGATATGTCGTGTACCAGACATATGTTTGCCACATCTTGTAGATGTTTCGTTGGTTTCTTTGACTCATCCTCAGAATACTTAGGGATAGCTTTTAAAGTGGAAGCAGGGATTGGAGCCCATACTGTGGGAGGCATAGGTGCAACTAAAGGACTGTCAGAGTCCCGGGCTACATAATTTCTAGTAGCCATAAGTAGAGGCAGATTAGGCGATGGAGGAGATAGAGGAGGTGAAGGGCTACCTCATCAACCTCTCATGTGCACAAAAACTAAGGGTGGTACGAGCTATCCAGGGACTCTTGTAGTTTGTGACCTAGTTACAGGCCGATGGCTCATACACACTTATAAAACTAGGCGAATGTGCTAGTTCGTAGTCCCACCGGGCATGCTAGAAAAAGAACTATTGACACAAAATTTTACATGTAGCAATAGTCTCATGGGAAACTTAGCTATTGGGGGACATAGTGCACTAGCTAAGTGACCTCCGAGGTTTTATCAAAGCTGACTCTTCATTTAGTGGGGAGAAAAAGGTTAGAGAGAAAGAAAAATATAAAATCTACATTACAGGTGATGCGCCAAAATTATAGACAAATTCACCAGAGCACAGTGTAGAATGCAAAGGCCCGAATCACCAAAATGTTGTTCATCAAGTTATTTTTCTCATAAAACACTTAAAATGTAAAAATAACTTCTAATTTGCATAGTATAATCTAGCATAACCTTAGCTAACATAGAGAAGTCAAGGAAACATGATCTGTGTTCATTGAGCTATGAAGGATTACAAAAGTTGAAGAACGGGCATTCATACAATAAAAGAAGATAACAACACAGATCAATAGTCTTACTAAACGCATGAAAAAAAATAGAAAGGTTGAATTGAATTGGCATAGTCCAGAGTCTTCAAATTAAATAAAACTATTACAAAGGCTTCTTCCCAGTGCTCAGGAGTTTTTGCAACTTAATCAACAACCTAATAAAGAGAAACATGGCCGAATTTATAGGTCAGTCCACCGCCTAAAACACACCAAGAGAAGGAAAGCCGCAAGCAAAGACTGACGACCTAGATCACCTCAAGCCACCACAACAAATACGAACTCTCAGGAGCATGCCAACAAATCCACGATAGGGAACGGAAAACTACGCATTAGTAGGAAAGAACACACGGTGCCACAATAGAAAATGTGGTAGTAGGCAAGTACAAAAGGTGCAACAATAATTCCAAGGTAACCGACGCAGTAGCAACTACCACGTGTCATGCAGACGGGGCCCAACAAAAAGATGAAGGGACACCTAGTGAAAAGCTTCGAGAGGGAGCCACATGGAGCATGTCGAGCGAAGGAAAGTACGAGGCAGGCCCAATTCGGAAAGCAGTCAGAGACAGCCACGTGGCATGCAGAGAGAGACCAGCAAAAAGTGAAGCGATATAAAAAGAAGAAAGCTTCGCGAGGAAGCCATGTGGAGCACGCTGAGGGCAATGAGCAATTGAAAGGTAAGGTGCAGTCACAAAGATAAAAATAAAAACTGCAAAGGTTTGGTAGTTTTTGTGAAACACTACCCAAAAAGGTGGTGCCAAAGACTTGGAGTGAATCATAAAATTAGCCATCTCTTTCAAGGACTGATTCTTCTATTCTACAACTCCATTCTACTAAGGATTGTAGGGAACTATATGCTGCAAATCAATACCCTCTTAAACACTATACTACACAAACCTATGGTTGACATATTCTCCCCCATTATCTGTATGTAGAACTTTCATAGATTTTCTAGTTTGTTTCTCTACAAAATCCTTGTACTCCAAGAATGAATCAAAGACTTCAAACTTTTGTTTGAGAAAGTACATAATGGTGTACTTGGAAAAATAATCAATGAATGTCAAAACATATCGAGCTCTAATAAAAGATGGATGTGGAAATGGCTCATCCAAATCACTATGTACCAACTCTAAAAAATGGGAAAAGAATTTCCAATCTTTTCATTTTTTAAACTTCTCTTCAGGATTCTTGCCAAGAATGCAACCATGAAAAACACCTTTATAAAACTGAACTATAGGAAATCCTATAATCATGTCATATTTTTTGAGATACTACAAGTAGTAGTAGTTCAAGTGGGCAAACTGTTGATGCCAAAAATTACTCACATCATCTAAATGAGGGATTAGAATACTTGAACAAGGATCAGGAACAAAGTGAGAAAAAATAAAGTTGAGATTGATGATATGCTTTCCAAACTACAACTGTAGAATCATTTTGCATCTCATAAATCACCACTGAATCAAGAGTAAACTCAACTCGCTTACCTATACCTGTGTGAGTGATTTGATAGATGAATAGGAGATTAGTTGATAATGAGGGCACACAAAGAAAATATTGAAATGTGCCATCCCCCATATCAATGAACCCTCCCCCACACACCTCTACAAGAGTGTCATCACCCATCAAAATGGAAGTCATAAATCATGGCTCCATAGATTCAAGTTCATCCTTAGTTTAATTTAGTGGTGTGAAGCACCCAAATCAAGAACCCATGTGGATGGTGAAGAAGCAACTGCTACAAGGGCCTTTCCCTTTTCTTTCATCTTTGACCTTGTGAGAACCCTCTTTTGAACTATGTTTGATGGAATCATGAACACTGATATTATTATTCTCAAGAATGTGCATCAATTGATCCACTTGTTTCTTCAAACATTTGTGCTCATCATGATCGGGTTTCTTATAATAGGCACATTTTAACCTCTCTTTCTTAGGCCTCTCACCTTTTGAAGATGAGGTCTCATTACTTTCTTTTGGACTAGTTGATTTTTTATTCTTCTTCTCTTTTCTATTCTTTTGTTTCTTATCCTTATTACTAATTTTTCCTCTTTGTTCATTTGTGCCAAGGTTACAAGCCAAGGCATGTGACTTAGAAGACTTAAGAGGGCCCATACAAATTAGCTTATCTTGCTCCCATGTGAGAGAAGTAGAAAAATAATCCAAAGATGGAATCTTGAATTGAGACCCAAGATCATCCTTAGTAGCATAGAAGGTAGAAACACACATTGAATATTCAAAACTTATTTTTGAGAGAATACTTAGAAATTTTTTTTCATATTTCTTATCAATTCCACATTGTTGTAGTTGTAGCCTTAGTGATTTCAATTTGGTGAAGAAATCTTGAATTATGTTGAAGTTGCCTGGATTTAAAATGATTAGTTTATTCTCCAATATATGATCCCTCATGGAATCTTGAGTGCCAAAAAGATATTCTATCTTTTTCCATATTTCATTTGGAGTATTCAAATATTCAATATGAAAGAGTAAATCCAGAGATATAGACAAACAAAATGATCCATATGCCTTATCACTTTTGTTAAACCACTCAAGATTATCTTCATCTTTAGCTGGTCCAATTTCTACTCCTACTGTTATTCTATACAAACCAAGACTTCTTAATTGAACATTCATTTTTAATTTCCACTCAAAATAGTTGTATGCAATTAGAGTAAGATGTTTTGTTGAACTCATGATGAAGAAATGAAAAAGTAAATGCAAAAACAAAGTGAACACAAGAATACCAAGAACACCCCCTCAATTTTCACTAGTATCAAAGATCACCCCTCCCAAATATTATAAGGTTGGAACTTTATTGTTCAATGCATTTACAAAGCCTTTTCCAAAGTACAATGCTCAATAGGATCAAAATAGCCAAAATTACAAATTTTGATATAAAATGAACCTAAGACAAAATATGGAAAAAATAGCCTTATAGCTATGTAGTTCTCTTCAATACCTTTCCAATGCTTATTTTTTTCCAAAAAATGGAGCACCAAGGTGAAAGATATGAATTTTTGAAGGAATTTGCAACAAACAACTTCAACCTATAATATCTGGTAGAAAATGGAAAAATTTCTTTTCAATACCTCTGTGAATGGAAATTACTCATCTCCATATTTCTAATGATATCTCATTTTCCAAAAATAGACACTATGATGAAAAGTTATGGATTTTTGAAAATTAGCTAAATTTCACTTGCAATGATGACCCCTTGGCAAAATAAAAATTCGACAAAAATCAAATTCATCTAAAATAGACTAATTTCATATGAGAATAGGGGTTTTTGGGCCATCTAAACACAATGGAAAAATATATTTGGGCCGAAAATTCTCTAGTAAAAAGTTGTTCACCAAATCTGAGCTTCAAACCCCCATTTGCAATTTTATCAAATGATCTCCAAATTGGATGAAACAAAAACCAAATCTAACTTTCTCAAGCCTTCTAGATGCATTGGAATAGTAAAAAAAATTTCTAGTATAACCAAAAATGTTGCAATCATCTGGATCTCACAAAACACATATGAAATATGAAGAGGTTATTAGATCTTTACAAATCATTTCTAATTCTCTAGTTCGTTCAAAATGCAAGAGAAGAGAAATGGGAATTTACAAGATCTTTACAAGAAAACTCAATCTCTCAATCGGGAATTTATAAACTTAGATTTCTCAAAAAAAAATATTTGATAGCATGTTAGAATTTTGAGATAGATTGAATAATCCAAGGAAGTTTTAAAGAGAAAATCAAAGTTACATAAACTGAAAAAATATAAGAATGCAAGCCAGGACTTCGAGAGATTATGCAATGTCGATGTGACAATATTGCATTAAGATCTTCCAAGCCAAATCACTACATGAATTAATGCATGCAAAAGACACAAATACAAGTTAGGTAGTGAGTTTATCTGGAACTAAGGAGAGGATGTAGGTGGAAAATCCAACCAATAGGAATCAACCACAAAAATTAGAGATGGACCACCAAAAGTGGAAAGTGTTCCACCCTTTAAGGAAGGGGACAACACATCACTTATATCCTAGTAATAAACTCACTTTATTATCCTAAGAAAGCTTAATAAAAGTGTAGGGAAAACCTAGGACTAAGGGAAAATAAATTAACCCACTATGAAAATAAAAACCTACAACAACATAACACGAGATGCCACGAGTCTTGAACTATGTCTCACTGAAGTATTGGCAATAGGACACTGGGTTATGAAACTCATGAAAGTTTCACAACACCAAAAGTGCATTCAATATGAACACCAAATTTCTAAATAAGTACAAAAATCACTTAGGAATAGAAAGTGACAAGCATAATAAAATAGGAACCACAACAACAAATTTCTCAGAATTTTTTTGTTTAGCCAAGACAAGCAGGATAGGGTCACCCAAGGGTGTTTGGGTCTTGGTCAGGGGTTCTGAAAGTTTGAAGTTTTATTGAAGACTAAATTGCTTAAGGATTCTAATTCTACTTATAGACAACTATAACAATAAATAAATTTCCATAATTTTCTTAATGTATTCCAATTTAAATCACAATGCAAGTATGTAGCAATGTTGGGCTTGGAGTGCCTTTTGGTAGGCAGCTTGTTGTGTGGCTTGCAACATGATGGAGAATGAATTTTTAATGTTGTGTTTTGGCGGTGGTGGCGGTGGTGGTGGAATGAGAATGGTGTTGATTGTTGGGGTTTCTTGGATGGTTGTCACCTGTTGTTGTGATATAAATGGAAAAATGGGATGATTTGGTATGATGTTTTGATTTGGCATGATAGATTAAAATTGAACATTGTTGTGGTTGAGAATCATATTGCCTTGATTTAGGTAACTTTGATTTTGCATGGTGTTACCTTGACTTGAATCAAGATATGGAGTTGCCAATATATTGCTAGGATTTTGAACAACATTAGGGGGATTTGCAAACATGTCGACCCCAAAGCTTACCAAGTGTGGATTTGAAATGGTCATGTTTGGTAGACTTGTACTTGACATGTATGGATTTGGTGGGATGATGTTGTTTGGAAAACTCATGCATTGAGCATTTGGTTGATAGATTTGCAAATTTGGACCTGGATTTAAATCTACCATTGGGAAAGGTGTTCCAAACTTTGGATTGGGCATACTCACATTCGTTGTACTTTTTAGGTTTGGAGGAGATAATGATGCCATGTATAAATGTGAGTTTTGATAATCAATTGGCATTGTGAAACTTGGATAGTTTGGTTGACTCGAATTGCTCATGATGTATGGATCAAGTTTATATTCCATGTCCCTCTTGTGTTTTGACCTTGTTACAAGAGTGAACCTCTAAGGTGTTTAGGACCAATGATGAGATGAAGGATGAGAGGGGTGAATGATATAGGTGTTTGAAATTTTAGGAGCTTTGGATCAATGCTAGACTTTAGGAGTTGTTTTGATTTGATTTTGATTGCAGATAGTTTGACTAAGTGTGTTAAGTCAAACAAGATGATTATGCACTTGCAAACCCTAGGAAGTTGCATTATCCTAGAGAAAACGTGTAGACAAGATGATAATTTGGCTAGGTGTGTTAAGCCAAACAAGGTGATTTTTGAGCTTATAAACCTTAGGAAGTTGTGTTATGCTATAGGTAAATTCGTTCAAGAGGATTGATCATTTGACTAAGTGTGTTAAGTCAAATAAGGTGATTTTGATTTTCCAAAATTCTAGCATAAATGATGTTTCCAAGGTTCCAAAAGTTTTTGGTGAGATAGAAATTTGATTGATGTTTGGATGAATGGGTGAAGTGATGATTTTGATACTAGATGACCCTATGAGGACCCACTTACAAGAACAAGGTAATGAAGAACATGCTTTTCCCTAAAAGTATTTCAAGCCAAAAGACCAATGTTTGCATGAAAACCAAATGACTCAAAATGGATCAAGAACATGTGTGGTTCAATTGTTTGTTTATCTTGGCTTTAATGATTTCTTTTTACCAAAGACACTTTCTTGCTTATGTTTCAAACTATATGTCTAATGTCTCATTCTCTTTCTCATCCCACAAGGTCCATTATGTGGAAATTGAGGAAAATAGGGAAAAAGTCTCCTATGTTTTACCTTATTGAAGACAAATTGTGATAGAATTCAAGCACTTAGAAACCTCTAAGGATATAATCCCTAGGGAAAGCAAGAGTGCTTAAATTCGTCAAAGGTATTTGTCTCCTCAAAGGGGTTTGAAATTTGAAGGTCTTGTGAATGTTCGTTTTTCAAGTGTTTTTGAGAACCAAGCAATGTGTTCTTTTCTTCAAGAACTTTTACACTCCTAGGATGATGAGGAAATATCTTGTTGGGTTCCCACTTGGATAAATCCAGCTACACATATCTTGTGTGAATGGCTAAATGCTTGACCAAGCTGGCTCTCCTCCACGTCACTCACTTATTCGGGTCAACCAAGCATTAGTACTCATGAATCTCCCATGGCATACCTTCCATTTCTACAACAAGACCGCATGTATAATGTGGGGTAGCTTCAAAGGACATGACCATTTGCACCAACAAGATAGACAAGGTTTTGGCCTTTTTCTAAACAAAGGGTTCTAATTTGGGCATTTCGTTCATGGGGGATTATCCAACATCGGCCAGAGTCCATTGTTGTCCATCTCGTCAGAATAATCTTCATGATTCTTGAAATTTCCTCAAGAATCCACACTTATATACTGGTTGGAAGTCACTTGGCTTTAGCGTGTTCTCGGTTGGGTCGTTCCCTTGGGTGATTACTTTTTCCCACAAGGCAGGCCCTCTAAGATAAACAATAGTAAATAAACATATTTGTAGTTTGATCAACCTTTGTTTAAAAACAAAAGGAGAACACTCGCAATAAGTTTATTCACACCCACATGTTTTTTTCATTTGTTAAGTGCCCAAATTGAAATGTGAAGGCAATCCTTTTGACAACCTAATATCACCAAAATGTTTTTGATTCTCAAGATCACAATGAAGTGCAAGAGAAGTGCAGACACATTTTGAATGATATTAACTTGTAAAAAATATTACAAAACATGGAAAAAATTTGTTCATTTTAAACCTCAAAGCAATGATGACTTCTTTTTAAGCACCAAAATGAAGTGTTAGTTTGCCTTGTTCAATTGTTACCTTTTAAATCAAATCTAGTGTGTTTGCCTAAAGTTTTTTTTAGCCCCTTGGCAACTTTTAGAAAACAAAATTTGATTGTTCATTTTAGAGCCCAATGAAAATTTAGTGTCCTAAGATGAAATATTTTAACACGTTCCTTGAAGAGTGTTGAAGAACACTTAAGTGTTTAAAAACACTTTGTACAAAATAAGCATGGTAGCATGAGAAATTTGATTGTTCTTTTTAAAGCCCAAAGTAAAATTAGTTTTCCTAAGGCCAAAGATTTTTAACAAACTTTCTTAAGAAGTGTTAAAGAACACTTTTAGTGTTTAGGAAAACTTTGGTTTTGTGAACATGATATCTTAACACTTTCTTCCTTTGCTCCAACCTGCAAAATGATAGAAAAACAGAGAGCAATGAAGACATGAAATCAGACTTAAGGTTTAAAAAATCCTAAATTTAAAAAACACATGTCAATTTAAACATTTACTGTCTTCCCTCGGTGGAGTTTGGAAAAGCGGTGGAGTTTGGAGAAGCGACGAAGTTTGGAAGATAGGTGGCGATATATAGAATTGTGCGGGTGACTTTGGGCAGTGCTCTGTAGAGGTAGAGAGCACAAAAGCGATGTAATAGAGGTCCGCGGTGCAATTTGAAGGTGGCTTGCTTTAAAAATTTAAAATTTATGGGCGGGAAAGGTGACACGGTGGAGTTTGGAGAAGGCACGGCACAATATAGAGCCGCGGTGGTGAAAGCGGCAAAGTTTGGACCTGTGCGGCGAGCTTAGGAAATTTTAAAAAAATGACAGGCGGGAACCAGCAGTGGAGTTTGGAGAATTTAATAGCAGGTCAATATGGGGCTGCGAAGCTGAACACAGTGAAGTATTACACTGCAGAGCTTAAAGCGGTGCGATATAGTGCCGCACGAGATAGTTTGCTTGTGTCCTGCAAAAAAAGTTAGAAACCATGAAATTTGAAAATGTGATTGAATTTTTCAACTTAATGCCCTCCTTCTAGCACCAAAATGTGAACCCCTAAACCTACAAATGCACAAAGATGACAAACATTGTTAGTGTTAGATCAAAATGCATACAAGAGTGAGAGATTCCCCACAAAATCCATCTATTAAAGCTAAAATTAGGAACAAAGATGAAGAACACAACACAAGGAATAAAATTAATTCCTAATCAAAGCTAATAGAATGATGATCCCATGGGGGAATTGGTGCCAATGAAGTGTTGCAATTGGCCCTTTCTCAATTCCTAGAGTTGCAATGTGGATTGATTGAACAAATGGTCAAATCTCCAAAGAGATTTGAGCATAACCTTGTTGCAATTTATGAAAATGGTGAATGCTTGGATGAAATGAGCAAAATTAGCTTTCAATGTGAAGAGAGTAACTTTGCATATGAATTGTGGATGAAGATGGATTTGAGTATAGTAAGTTTACTCAAATTGTGGATGTTTGAATGAGAGGAGAGGTCTCCAATTTATAGATTCCAATCTTGGAAGAGATCATGGAAATAAGCAATGTGGGACAAAAGATAATCCAATGGCATTGTGCCACTTGTCCAAATGTGATTGGATGAGGAATGTGCAAGTTTCGGCCAATGTGCCAATAAATGCAATTAGGTGGCATTTCAAATTTGAGAAATGACATGTTAAAGAGGGAAAGGGAATGAAGTTAATGTCACTTGGCTCAAGGTCAAAGACATGTAAGAGGCATTGAATGCCTTGTTGGAAGGACCAAGTCCACTTGGCCCTTTTGAATTCAAATGAGGGAATATTCCCTTTTGATGCCTTGTGAGGGAGAATAGAGAATTAAATAAATCAAAGTAATTGATTTATTGTGCAACTTGCATTCTCTAGAGGAATTTAGGGATTGAGATTAATTTAATCAAGGATTTGATTAACTTAATGAAGAATTGGATGATGTGACAATTTAGACTTAGGTTTGTGAATTGATTTAAATCAAATTGAGAGAAAGGGTTAATTAAATAAATGATTTGATTTATTTAATCTAGAGGGAATATGTTAGATTAAATCAAATAAGGTTTAATTTATTTAATTTAATAAGAGGACTTTTGAAATTTTATTTAAATAAAATGTATTATTTAATTAAATAGAGATATAAGGCTGATTAAATTAAATTGATTAATTCAATCAATAGAGGAGAAAGAATTAATCAAATAAACAATGATTTATGAAATTAAGAGACATAATATGATGAAATGTTGAGAGTATGATTTAGGAGGAAATGTCGTTAGTAATCTGGATCAAGTGTGCCAGATCGAGAATGTACATTTTCCATGTCTACAACTTTAAACCTCTAAGGTGAGTTAATCAGACTTGGATCTGATCCTTTTGAATCTTAAGAATGAATTGGAAATGATTTGGAGTGATTTCCCTAATTAGACTATATGACCTAATATGTAAAATGAAAAATATTGAAGACATATAGACATAAATAATAATTTACAAGTGGATATGGAAAGTGTAGATTGATGTGTACCTATCACCAAAAGTTGGATTTAGCATGCCAAGAGGGACTCAGTCGCCTACTGGAAAATGGTTGTTTGATAGGGGGTCCTGAAACTATTGTTACAATCCTCTGGTGTTAAATTTGAGTTCTTGATTCTCATTTGTAAACTTGTCAGAATGTGATCAGCGAGTTCTATAATTACGTTTTTATGGCTTGACAACTTTGATGACAAAAAATATAACAATTGACAATGTTCCTTCAATATTCCTTTGATCCTTTCCAAACCTGCAACTTGCACATTCAAAAAGGGAGAAAATGTTTTCCCATATAGGGGCTTGCCTCAGTAAAACCCCATATAATTTTTTCCACTTCTAAAATGGAAATGTTAATGCTAAGAATGATAATTGAAAGGAAGGAATGATGAATGAACACAATGATGCAACTCACCACCCTTCAATGGTTGCTTAAAGGACTGAAGTCATACACATATCTTCAAGAGTTTGGATCTTTCTTGGTCGCATACTTGAATTATTTGGAGACCTACAAAAATATGTTAGCCTTCACAAAACAATGAAAACATGAACACACATAAACTTTGATAGGATGTTGGATCTTGAATTCCTATAAGGATGCTCTGAAATGCTACTAGTGAATGTTCTTGAAAATATATTTTCTCAATTGTGTGTCTTAGAATTTTTCTTCTTAGATCTTCATATTTCAAATGGTAAAATAACTAGGTATTTATAGGTTTTTATCCAATTTCCCAAAAAATTGATTACAAAAGCTGACACTTCATATCTTAATTTTAGATCTTAAAATGTTTCCAATAACATATTTGAATTTGGGTCCTAGGTAAGGAGCAAGACCCATTGACCCATGGGCAAATGCATCTTGGCCCAAATTTCTAGGACACTCAAAGTCAAGGGTAAATTAATGATTGGTTGTATTTATTAAATTATTGTCCTTCAGAAAATGGTAAAAAATAGGCTTTGGAATGCATAAGTTGGAAAATTAGAAGCTTAATTAAGTCCAATAATTTAGGGGGACAAAACATAATTTGAAATTGTTAAGGTATACAATTTTCTACACTACAATTGAAAATACATAACAAAGAAAGGAAATATTTTTGGTGTATTCAAGATTGTCAAAGACCATGGATGCTCCTACATCAAATAGGTTTTCAAGTTTATAGGAAAATACAAGAGAGTGTAGAGTGACAAACTTAGAGAAGAAGTGAGGCCTTTCTACTATGACTTTGATGGATACCAAGTGCATATAAAACTCGAAAATAAACTATTCTACATAGAATATTGTTTAGATGATCCATAGCATATTATTAAACTTGTTGCAATGTATACTTTATTTGTATCTAAAGGATGGTTTTTTGTTTCTATAACATGGAATTGGGCATAGTACATAAAAGAAAATATACATGTTGCTGAATCTTGTATTGGAATATCCGGGAAAAACAAATGTGACTCATGAACAAATCCAAGCATGATATACTATGTATAACTAAAATATTTTAATGTTATGAAAATAGTTTCGTAAGTTAAATTCTAACTCAACATTAAATAATAAATCTCAATGGACCAACCAAACCCAAAATTTTACTTCCTAAGAAGAGTGTATAAGTGCAAAGATAGAAACCTCCAAAAAGTAACCCACAAAATCTAATTAACATATAACAATGCAACAATCAAAGCTAACATAAGAAATATATGAATTAACATACCATTATTATCTTCCCAATCTTCAATGCTTGCTCCATAATCATATTTAAATCTGACTCAAACCCTAACAAACCCTCCATTTCTTCAGCTTGTAATTCTAAACTTAAAAATTTATCCCAAAAGATAACTCAATGAATAATCTCTTCTCTCCATCCCCTCTATATTTAATAAAAACCTAATATAATGCATAAAAATATTCACCTAACATGTTTCTATATGTTTCCCTAGCTTTCACTCATGTGCCAAGATGGATTACCAATGTAGTTGCATGGACCATTTTATGAAGTTTGACTACTTCTTTTCTGGCGACTTGGGAGAAGCCTCCCATGTAAACTCCTTGGCATTTGGAGGCATGGAGGATTCCTCCCACTTAGATTCCACAACTTGAGTTATTTATGCTTTGACTAGAAGAAAAAATAACAACCACATCTTCTTTGAGTCATATTGGGAGATATTAGGTAAGTGGTTGGTAACATTTTCAAAACACAAGTTGTATTAAATTAGTTGTTATATAATTAATTTTCATTCATTTATGGATTAATATTTTTTCTAAATTAAATAAATCATTTTATTTATTTATTTATTTTCCTAATGCATTTTTTTTTAATTAATAAGCTGACATAATTAATACTAGGAAGGAGGTTGTGACAATGTTGAAACTTTTGATAATTAAATGTATAAATTCTAGGTGTTCTTACATCCTCCCCCTTATATAGACTTGTTGGAAAAACAAGGATAGACAACTGAGAAGGGGGGGGTGGGGGTGGGGGGGGGGTGAATCAATTGTTACAAAAATTAAAATTGTTCAACCTTAAACAACCTTTAATCTCAGATTTGATAATTAACAATACAAGCATAAATCAAAAACACATCAGAGACACATGAAAACCAAGATTTTATACGTGGAAACCCTGTTAGGGGAAAAACCATGGTGGATGTTAGTCCACAAGATTATACCCTGTTAGAAGTATAATGAAAGAAATGAATAGGGAATGCACATGCATTCAGGAACATTGCCTAGAGCTCACTACTCAAAGGGAAGGCTCACTTCCTTACATAAAACAATCAGATTAAATCCATCTGATGAGGTTGAACTAAGAAATTAGCTTCTACAAAAGCTTGATGACAGTTCTAGTTAGGCACAAAAGACACTTCTTCACACTTCGCTCAATATTCTTCACAGTCTGCTCTACATTTAAATGATCTGATCTTTATTCAAACATTTCACATATATACTTCATGCTCGCACACCACACACACCCTAAAATGAACAAATAATTGTTCTTATATATCCACTATATGAATTTACATCAATAACTCTATCGGCCACAAATAAAGAATAAATTACAACTGTCGGCCTCAATTCATGAAAAAATATTAATGTGCACCAACCTAAGTTGGTCACAACATAGTGAGGACCTAAATCAACATCCTCAAACATCCAAAACAATACAAGATTAGTACATAAGGATCCACAACATGCTACCACCATCATGTCAGCTAAGAACATGAAAAACTCAAACACAGAAGGGAAAAATATCTAATCATGAACATACCATCAATGTGGAAATACCACACTGATAGAGAACAATCTAGAAACATCAGTAAATATCTTAGGAACATACACAACAACTCAATTCATTAGAATTGCAATCTCATCTTCTAGAAACACCTATTATAGTAACTAAATAACTATAGGAACACAAAAATTCATAACTTTCTCAATTCTTGATGTGAATCTTTGAAACATTTTGACAACATACTATATAGGCTCATCAAAAAACCCTTTAATTTTTTCCTTTAGATTATCAACGTATAGAACTTTCCATCATTCTGACCTTCTTAGCTTCACAGACTGCCTGCAATATATTTATTACAATTTTCTCAATATCCTCGACATATACAACCTTCAGAATCATTAATGCTAATAGTTTTGACATAAATGACAACCACATATCATAAAATCAACCACAACATCCAACAATCTCCCCCTTTGGCATTGATGGAAACACATGATGTGAAACAAATACCATCAACCCAACTAACTCTTCTCAACTTGTTTTTTTTTACATTGTTCTTCCATCTTCTCCCTCTTAGTACTTGTTTCACTTCTCCCTCTTTCTTCTATAAAGTTTTTTCACATTACTCTTCTCCCCCTTTGACATCAATGGAAAATGTGCACAAGCTTTGAACCACGTATCATCTAAATCATCTGACTACTCCCACTAAGTAGCAGCCACCACGACATCAATCTGAAGCAAGATCTGACTATAAGTCGATAGATTGATGCAAAGACTTACATCTTAGTTTAGATTAGGAGGGGAAATTACCCCTAACTTTCCTCTGAGATACTCAAAAGTATCCTTGGGCAATGATTTAGTAAAGATTTCTACAATTTGTTCCTTAGTGGGCACATATTCCAATCTGACCTCTTTATCACTCACCTTATCTCTCAAAAAGTTATACTTGATAGATATATGTTTTGTCTTTGAGTGTAGCACCAGATTCTTAGAAATGTTTATGGCACTTGAATTGTCACAAAATATAGCAATAGGCTCATCATACTCAACTCTGATATCTCTTAGCATCTGCTTAATCCACAACACTTGAGTACAATTTTTTGCAGCAGCAATATATTATGCCTCAGTAGTAGATAAGGAAATGGAATTCTGATTTTTACTTAGCCAAGACACCAACTTCTTCCCCAAGAATAATGCACCACCACTTGTAATTTTCCTATCATACACATCTCCTTCTCAATATTCATTTATAAAGGCATTCAAATTAAGACCATCATCCTTAGGATACCAAAGACCAAAATTGACTATTCCTTTTAAGTATCTAAAAATTCTCTTTATTGTAGTTACATGTAATTCCTTTGGATCAGCTTGATATCTAGCAACCATGCACACAAAATTCATAATGTTCAATTTGGTCTGAGTTAAATATAGAAATCCACCAATCATTGACCTATATCTTGTTTGATTAGCCTTAGTAGAATCATTATTCTTAGTTAACTTGCATCCAATTACCATGGGTGTACCAACTGGGTTTGATTCTTCCATGCCAAAAAAATTCAGTAACTCTCTTATATATTTGGACTAAGAAATAAAGATTCCATCATCTAGTTGAGTAATTTGCAATCCTAAAAATAATTTCAGCTCTCCTATTATTGACATTTCAAATTCACTTTTCATTTCATCAACAAACTTCATGCATAAGTCATCATCTCCTTCAAAAATAATTTCATCAACAAAGACTTCAATAATCAATTATTTATCCTAATCAAGCTTGAAATACAAATTGTTGTCAGTAGTACCCTTATTGAATCGAAACTTCAACAAGTATTTATCAAGTCTAGCATACCATTCTCTAGGGGCTTGTTTGAGTCCATATAGTGCTTTCTTCAATCTGTAAAACATATATTTTTCATCAGTCAATTGAAATCCATGTGATTTCTCAACATAAACTTCTTCTTCTAATTCACCATTCAAGAATGCTGAATTCACATCCATTTGATAGAATTTATGGTTCTTGAAAGTAGCATAATCAAGAAATAACCTTACAACTTCAATTCTAGCAACAGGGGCAAAGGTTTCTTCAAAATCAATACCTTCCATCTATGAGTATCCTTTACATACCAATCTTTCTTTGTTTCTAAATACTTCACCTTGCTCATTCAACTTATTCTAAAAGACCCATTTGGTTCCAATCACATTTTTGTCTTGAGGTCTAGGAATAAGAATCCATGTATTATTTTTCTCTATTTGCAATAGTTCTTCCTTCATTGCTTCCATCCAATATTCATCTTTGCATGCTTCATTGATATTGCTAGGCTCAGTCTTGGATATCAAACAATATTCTTCTACAATCCTTCTTCTAGTCTGCACACCTTTGTTCTTGTCTCCTATGATCTGACTTTCAGAATGACTCCACTTTACATACCTGGGAATTTTGGGTTCTTTTGTTCTCTCTTATGCATTTCCACTATCTTCTCCTTCATGATTATCTTGATTCACCAAAACACTTTGAGTTTGGTTTTGTGTCTGTGTATTCTTTCCATTATCTATGCTATATTTTTGGTCATTTGAATCTTATCCACAATACCTAGATGATCTAACAGTGTCTTCATCAACTCTAAAATTTGCACTTTCAATCATTTTCTTCAATCTTTTATTGTAACATTGGTAGGCTTTTCTCTTAGTAGAGTAACCCAGAAAGATTCCTTCATCACTTCTAGCTTCAAACTTACCTATATCTTCAACTCTTTTGATATAACATCTTCTTCCAAAGATTTTGAAATATTTAACAGTAGGCTTATAACCAAACCACAACTCAAGAGGAGTCTTACCAAAATTACTATTGGCATTCACCCGGTTGATAGTGTACACAACAGTTCTTATAGCTTCTCTCTAGTATATATGAGGAACATTACCTTCCAACATCATAGTTTTGGCAACATCTAAAATTGTTTTGTTCTTTCTCTCAACAACTCCATTCTGTTGAGGGGTCCATGGAGTAGATAACTATCTTTTTATTCCACGCTCTTCATAGAATGAATCAAACTCCCAGGAAGTGAATTCACCACCTCTATCTGATCTTAAACATTTGATCTTCAACCCTATCTCAATTTCTGCCAAAGACTTGAATCTTTTGAATTTCTCTAATGCCTCATGTTTTTCTCTTAAGAAAGCAACCCATACCATTCTAGAATAATCATCAATAAGAAACATAAAGTACCTTTCTCCTTGTAGAATTTTGATTCTGGATGGACCACATAGATCAATATGTATCAAATCCAATACTCCATTGGAATGATGTTTTTTTCTTTGAAATGAAATTCTTGTCTACTTTCCCATCTGAAATTCCTTGCATATAGTGTTAGTAGGCTTCACTAGCTTAGGTAGATCTTTGACTGCTTGTGTAGAGATTATTTTGACAATGTTATCAAAATTTACATGACACAACCTTCTATTCCATAACCAACCTACATCAACTTGAGCGATAAAACAACTTTCACTAGCAACATTTAAGTGAAAAATATTACCTCTTGTCTTAGTACCTGAAGCAATCACATTTCATGAGCTTCCTAGTATCCTTCACTTACCATCTTTGAACTGAAGATTGTAACCTTTTTCAACCATCTATCCAACACTCAACAGATTATGCATCAATTCTTCAACATAAAGAACATCATCAGTATTACATTTTTCACCAAGAGAAATAGTGCCTCTACCACAAATCACACCAACATTGTTATCTCCAAATATTACAACACCACCATCATATTTTTCCAAGCTTAGAAACTTTCTTTTGTCACTAGTCATATGATGTGAACATCCACTGTCAATCACCCACTCATCTTTCTCATCAATCCTAGTTGCAAGAGCTTTCACAATATTTTGATTACTAGTTGATTCAGTGGACACCACACCATTTTCCTTGATATAAATGAATACTCATTCATCTTCATTTCTAGTTTCTTTATCAGATTCATCATTAGTAACTCCTTCTTAAACATAATAAAATTTCTTTTAAAATCTAGTCTTATCAGGTTTGTACTTAGAAACTCTTTTAAGACACCTTGATGCAAAATGACATATCAAATTGCAAGAGAAACACTTAATAGGCAACTTTCCTTTGTACTTACCTTGTCCTCTAGCTTCTCTTTTCATAATCAGTGCTTCCAGTTCTTCTAGCTCTCTTTCTTCATCTTCAATCAGTTTAATTTCATCTTTATACTTGAATGTCTTCTTGGAATTCTCTCCCGAATCATATATCTGCTAGATTTTTTTAGATACAGTAGCTTTGAATGCAGACTCTATCTTAGGACAAGATTCATCAAATTCACTTAACTCAAAGGCATCAAGTTCTCCAATCAACATGTCTCTTGTCACATTTGTTACTGTCCTGAGCTCTTCAATAGCATAAGATTTTTTTGTAAGAAGTAGGCATAAATCTAAGTATTTTATCCACAATCTCATCTTCTTCAAAGATTCCACCGACACATCTAATGCCCATCACTTGTTCATTTACCTTTTGTGTGAAAAAAAAATAAATTCATCTTCACTCATATTCATGTTCTCCCACTTTCCTTTTAGACTTTATAGCTTAGAAACTTGCACTAGTGCATATCCTTCATACAATGTTTCCAACTTTTTCCAGATCTCATGTACAGTCTTTAGACCTATCACATTTATCATATTTGAATCTGCCAAAACACTTAGAAATGCTTTTATAGCCCTGGTACTAGTTTCCGCTTCTTTGATCTCATTAGAAGTAGAGGGACCATTTTGAGGAATTGTATATGCATTCTTTATAATCTTCCAGAAAGGCTCACCAATGCACTTCAAATGACACTCCATTCTGACTTTCCACAGCGAGTAATTTGTACCATCGAATCTAGGACTATCTTTCTTGTATGATGCCATCATGGATCACCTCAAGCTATTAAAATTCTTCAGAGGAACCTGACTATGATACCAATTATTAGAAAAACAAGGATAGACAACTGAGATGGGGGGTGAATCAGTTGTTACAAAAATTAAACTTAATCAACCTGAAACTTGATAATTAACAGTGCAATCATAATGTAACATAGGGTAATTGTTTTGAGTTAGCTTTTATTAAAACAAAAAAATTCAAACCTAAAATACTATGAAGCACAAAGGAGGAAATAAAAAATAACAAGAAGCAATATCACCAAAGCTCCTCAAGGCCTCCATGATTAACCTCCATAACCCCTCTCTATTTTCTGCAATATGATGGATGCCCTCAACTTTTGTGTGAGAAAACTAAGTTCATGGCATGACCTAGAAAATGTTGAAGGAATTTGAATGGAGTGCAAGTAAAAAGTTAAGTTCTAAGTGTACTACAAAAATCTGCAAAAGACAATGTTAGCCAAAGAAGAAAGAAGAGAAGAAGAAGAAGTGATTCAAGAGATTAAGAGATGTTAAGAGATTAAGGGATTTTGAAATGAAGACAAAATTGGCATTTTATAGAAAATGCAATTTTGTACGGACAAATGAGATTAAAGATTGAAAAGTGCCCTAGAATCTATGTTCAAGATTCAAAATAGCAATCCCTTAATTAGGGTTAGGGAAACTCTAGGATGAAATTCAAATTGAGTGGACAAGATTTAATTTAAGAAATTAAATCAAGGAATGAGAATTAGCAAGTCGAAAAAGGATGAGTTAGAAAATCAAGTTATTTTAGAAATAACTTACTTTGTGGAGGGAAATGTTATTTTGAAATTAATTCCAAAATGGTAAATTCATGTGATAGTAAATAATAATAATTTAAAATTATTTACTTGGAAAGAGGGAAATTGCCAATTTAAATAGAATGTTTTTATTTAAATTTACAAAGAAAATCAATAAGACAATTCAATAATTAAGATTATTCAATTGTGGAGGAAAATTAGAAAGTGAGTAATTTTAAATATGATTTTATTTAAAATTAGAAAGAAAGTTGAAGAGGATAATAATTAAATAAATAATAGGAATTTATTTAATTATGAGCAGACATAAATAATTAACGGCATATTAAATAAATAAATAAAGTTTATCTATTTAAATAATCAGGAGGAAGTAATGGACTAATTAAATAAATTTAGGAATTTATTTAATTATAGAGTGACATAATCATTTAGTGATGTATTTAAATAATAAATGTAATTTATTTATTTAAATAGTCAGGAGGAATAAAAGACGTGAATTAATTAAATAATACAGAATTATTTAATTAATAGTTGACATTGGACTATAGGACATAATTAAATATTTTAATTATGTTGAGATGAAGCATGATGTAGAAAAATATGGTTTGCGGGTCTAGGCCATTTTTTATATGTCTACATTTTCCCCTCTTTGTCATAATGCAGCTTGTCGCATTGTGGCAAAGAAAACAAGTCAAAAATATGCCCCAGTACAAAATAGGATGAGGAAGAATGATGAGGAGGTAGTGGTATGCCCCCTCGAGAGGAAATTTGGGTTCTGAGAATACGAGTGGGCTCTCGAAATGGATGAAAGGACTAGAAGATGAGAGACATAAGTATATAGGAAAGATAGATAAGGATGATAATGATGTGGACTAGAAGAAATATTAGAGCGAAAAAGAGGAATGTTAAAATAGAAGACATGGATGCCGATATGGGGAAGGAGATGCAAGTTAATGTGGAAAAAGAAATGCATGTTAGAATCCTTCAACATTTTCCAGAGTACTAATAAGTGTTGCTCAAATCATCATTGGGTGGTAAAAATGACACAAATGGACAACAAACACCATGGTATGGCATAGATCAATAGTGTGCAAGGTCGAATCTTCATGTAGATCAACAGTCGCATACAAGGATGATCATGACTCATACGAGGAACACAATTGCCTCTAGTTATTTTGTCATGTCCAACCACCAGAAAAACCAAATCAATCATGAGACGTCGTTGCTTCTCTAAATCCTAATGTTTAGGACATCCTTGAGAAACTGGCCATATGATAGTCAAAACAAACAAGAAAACCATCGTGCTAAGTCGTTGCTTCTCTAAATCCTGAAATCAGGACATCCTTGAGAAACTATTAGCAAGGTGATTATAAAAGACAAGGATGATCATCATGATATGTCGCGACTCCTATGACAGAAGGAAATAATATCATGATAACCATCAAAAAGACAGGTAAAGTTTTCCAAATTTTTTCCAAGTGTTTTAATGTCAAGTGTTGCCAAATGTCGAGTAATATCAAATTCAGGAAGGACACATCCTGAATGGCATTGATATCTAGGAGATCAATTCTCGGAGTTAGGAGAATCCATGAAAATTCCAGATGATGATGACAATGCTTAGGAAGGACACATCCAAAAGCATAAAGAAATGACAAGAGTTTCTTTTCAAAAGGACACATCTGAAGAAGAACCCAACATTTTGCCAAGTTGATAGATTATGAGTACATGTCATTATTGACATGCTGATTTGACTGAAAATGTTGATGAAATAGATTATTGAAAGACTACTTGCCCGGGATTGATGGAAGATTTCCCTGATTGGAAGATAGTTTGGCGTGCGTGAAAGTGTAGTGCCATGAACCCTAATGGACTAACCTAGTGCGGCCTCGGGGGATCAGGGGATCATTGATTGATGGCCTTGCCTACATTGTGCACTCAGAGACCTCATAGTTTGACATGACCAATGATGTTGTCTGAAGGATAGGATTTTGAATCATGATTTTATTTTGACAAACCTAGAAAGACTGACCTAATGTCTTGTGGATTCAAATATGAATCTTGTCTACATAGCAAATGCATAGAGACAACGTATTTCAGACATGGACACAAGATTAATTGATGTGATTGACTGGACTAACAGGATAAGTATTGAATTTGACTCTATTTTTGGGATTTTGACATTGATTTGGATGTTTTTGTGTTTTCTGAGGACATTTTTCAATTTTTATGACTTTTTTTAGGACTTTTTGCAATTTTTAGGATTTTTTTATGTTTTGTGAAAAATCGTGACAAAATGCATGTGAATGATGTCGACGCACATGAATCCAAGGATAGCCATGAGTTTGCTGCTAGTCAAGCTGAAAATTGATTGGTAGGTGATGATGACAATGACAACATTGTTTGACGTGGGAAGGACACATTCTGAAACAACATGAAGATGACAATGATATGACAAGAGGATACAAGTCTACAGCAGGGCCAAGGACAAAGTCAAGGAATGTTTTTGGATGATGTGCCAAGTTGCCATATTGTTGCATTTGGAATGACATGGTGAGGACTAGATGGAATGATGAAGGATCTTTAGACCATTAACAAGGGAAACCAAGATGGGTGATAGGTAAAAGGCAGGATAGATGGATGACTTTTGCAAAAGATAGGAGACATGAGGACTATTATCATATAGTTGTTAAAGACAATATCACATGAGGCTATGATGGTAATGACATGATATGGAATAGGGTATGGTCAAAGGATAAAAATGTCAAAATTTTTCCCAAAGCATGACCTTTGTTTGTAATTTAGTCCTTATCAAAAGTAGGTGGGAAAAATAGATGAAAATGATAGGGCTTTGATGGATAGATGGAAATGTCATAAGAAATGTCGTTTGAAGGGTATGGGAGATGAGGGGACTTGCCCCCAAGTGTAATGGTTCACATAGATGATTTATTCTACACATGACACCTATTTTCTAGGTTTTCATCATGGTACTTATCCAAACTGCCTGTATACCAGGTTTTCACTATTGGACGAAATTTTTCTCTTTACTACTTTTGATATTTTCTAATTTTTTTTTTTTTTTTTTGCATTTTTTCCAGATAGCCTTGATGCTTTAGATGACCATTGACTATGTTGAAGCCTTTGATGGTGTCGATGTAGGGACTAGTGTCATGGCATTCCAATAATGAACTTTCTGAAGTAGTTTCCTTGTTAGGATGATAGCACTTGCATATAGCTGACTAATGTCATTGTGATCCTTGTTGATACTAAAGTTGGCCTTATCAGAATACGCACATCACGATAGAGTTTCATGAGAGTCCTTATGATAGAGAGTTTCTACCAAGATGTGATGGATTTGTGACATGGGATGTTTGGACTTTAAGGAGGATGTAGGATTATGATAGATGATGGTGGATGTGGACGGGTTGGTTGGATGTTTGGATGTATTGGTTTTTATTCTCCAAACTTTAGGTGTCGGGTTAGGATGGTGTTTGGAACCAAAAATTTTATATGTATTTTTTGATGGCCATTTTGATGGAGGTGGACATGTATTATATATGGGATTCCTCTTGTGCTGTGGCTCCACATTTTGATTGACTTTTAGATTTGGCATATTTTGTTTGCCTAATTCATTCTTTTCTTGACTTAATACCTCTTGTTTTGGGATCCATTTTAGCTTCATTTGTCCACTTATATTTTTGATTGATTCCATGGCCTTTGACATTTGATTTTGGTTTTTGGGTTTGTAGGAATTTTGTTGGTTCCAAATGGAAGTTTTATTCATGATGGAATGATGGTTTGGGGTGTGGAGGGAAGGGGTATTGGCAACAATCTTATGACAAGGAATACTCATGACACCCATTTTGACATTTCTATTAGATAAAGTTTCCCCCAATATCGAAGAGGGACCACTAACATCATTTGATTTTCTGACTGAGGAGTAGCCAAAAACTTGATGTCCATAATGTGCTTGAACTTGTATGGGTTCAATAATTCCTTGCTCGTGTAAGCCTAGTCCTTTTCCTTGATAATGCATATTCTTACAGATTCTGTTTGTGATGGGATACTTGTTATTATGGAAATTAATTCTCAAAATCTTCTCATCTGTAAGAAAGCATGCTCTGAAAAAGATAGATGATCCTAATTGATAGGATGTTGTAGCTTCACTGACATGTTGGAAACATTTTTGATTAATGTCTTCAGTCTGATTTTGTGACATATAAAATTCTGATAATTTTTTTGGTTCTTCGAAGTTGATGTCGAAACCATCTTCATGGTCAATGCCATAGAGCCCACTGAATTTAGCTATAGCTTGATCATTTGCAAATATGTCCATGTTAGGAGACTCTTTTTCTAGTGGAAAATCATCTATTTGTCCCATGCATGCAAGTGTCTCACTTTTGAAAGTGTCAATATCCAAAGTTTGGATAGGGTCATCTTCAAGTGTTTGATCATGACTGGCATAGAGGTCAAGCAATGGATCATTTTGGATTTTTTGATCAAAGATAGGGTCTGGGTCAAAGATTGGGTTGTCTTGAATGTCATGATTGGAAATAGGATCTTGACTAAAGATAGGGTCATCTTGAATGACATGGTTGTGGATGGAATTTTGACCAAGGATAGGTGTATTTGGTAGGCCATGATTGTCTAGGAGGACTTCTTGAATGGATGTAAAGATGGGGTCATGGAATGGATTGGTGTATGATGGACTAGGATATGACATAGAGGTTTGGACTTGGTTGAGGGATGATGGGATAGGATAGGACATGAATGCATGATAGGGATATGATGTGGATGGAGGAATACGATATGACGTGAATGGAGGATTAGGATATGACATGTGTGGAGGACTAGGATATGACATGAGTGGAGGATTAGGATATGAAAGGTCTGGAGGACTAGGATATGATGTGAGTGGAGGAATAGGATATGACATGGATAGTTGGTTTAGATTGATGGATGGCTGATTTCCCTTGTCAAAGTTAGGGTGGGTATGACTAATGGATGTTTATTGTGACTTAGTGCCATGGATGGTGTTAGGGAACTCCTAATAGCAGATGGATAGAGGAATAGGACTCATGGATTTTTGGTAAGATGGATAGATGGATGGAGGGCTAGGGGTTGTAAATTTGGACATGGATTGGAGGTATAGTATTTTGAAGTCCCTAGCTAGTTGTGCTTGACCATTACTACTGAATTGGCATTCAATTCAACTAGCAAGCATGTCATAGTGGCTTGAAGACATGATGGTGGATGGAATGAGACTAAGGCTATACAAAGTGATAATGAGGACAAAAAGGAATGTCAAATGTAAAGTGGTAATGAGTGCCTTATGTCAAATGACCTTTAGGAAAGGTTTTCTAACCACTCAAAGTTTGGCCAATGTCTCGATTTGGATTGTCAAAGAACTAGTTTGAGGGATAAAGTGACAAGATGACAAAATGACAAGGTGAGATTTCTACACTAGACTTATGAGTTGGAAATAGCTCACAAGAGGACAATGACTAAGGACTGATTTGTTTGATTTGGTCCAACGACAAATTTTTTTTTTGAGACAATGGTTTAACAAGGAAAGGAAAGTTTGCCTATCCCAAGGTTGTGCAAAAAAAAAATTGAGGACTTAAGATTTTTCCTATGAAAATGATGATGGATTGCAAGCTAAATGAAAACTAAAAATGAAAAGATGGATGATTTGGACAAGAATTGTGGTTTCAAACAATGACTATTGGAAAAAGATGTCAAATGCAAAGATGTCTCATGTTTTTGATAGTAATAATGTTTGGAGTTGTGGGAAAATACATCGTTCTAGGAAGCAAATGTGTTGTAAGAAGGAAAATGTGTTGCAAGAAGTTTGGTGCATCTTAGATTCTGACAAATGTGTTGCAATATGGAAAATACGGTACAGGTCTTAGCAGGGTTTGTACAAAATGACAAATGCGGCACTTCAGATTTCAAATGTGGTGCGATAGAGAAATTGTAGTTGTTGAGCTAGCACATGTGGCATATGATAGGCAATTACGGCATTTAAAGCTGAAAATGTGGTTTGACAGAGAAAATGCGGCTCAGGAATAAGAAGTTGCGGTTCAATATGGTAGATGTGTTGCATAAAGTGGTTTTGGATAAATTTTTTAGCAGATTGCAAAGATTTGTTTGCCAAGTTTGTTTTAGATTTTGGAAAATTCAATGTTCATTTGTCTGAAAATAGTTGGAAAAAACATGATGTAAAAATTAAAAGCAACCACATAGAGAACATGCACAAAAATCCTATGGCTACAAAGACAATATTCTTATGGATCCCACGAACCGCATAGCGAATGAATTCAAAAGCTTGGCCCCACGGGCTCCCCCTTATAGTGTACTCACTTCTCAGGGCAACCAAGCTTCCAATCTCCATGAAATTCCCATGGAAAATTGATCATTTCTACTAAGAACTGCACAGCTATGGGTACCTTGGAAATGACCATTGCTGCACCAAAGAATAGAGAGTTTTTGGTTTTCCAAAACAAAGGATTTATTTTGGGCACCCATTCAAAAGGTCATGCGAGAGGCATTATCATCCCAGTCTGTAGAGGTTACGCTCTGTAGGTTTCAAGGCACCACAAGGGTACTGGGGAGTCAATTGCTAGTCTACAGGAAGTTCTATAATGCTAAACTTTCCTTAACATTAAAATTTATATACCGGCTGGACGTCGCTTGGCTTTAGCGCATTCTCGGTTTGAGTTGCTTTAAGGTGAGTAATTTTTTCCACCAAAGTAGGCCCAAAATCTAAGGCTTAAAAAATGAAAGCCAACATATTCATAGTTCAATCAATCTTTGTTGAAAAACAAAGAGAGAGCACATGAATATGCTAACTCACACTCACATGTTGTTCATTTTAATTCCAAAATCAAATGTGTTGACAAACATAAAAAGAATGGAGTTCATTTTATCCATTTGTAGTATTTTTCAGACAAGGGGGTTCATTTTAACCATTTATAGTATTTTCTAACTAGAAGTTAATTTTAAACCCCATGTAAAACAAAGTGTATTGTTCTTTTTAGCCTTATGCAATTGCATGTTTGTTCATTTGAACTAATGAGTGAAAAAAATGCATGATTGTGAAATTAAATGAAATAAACAATCAAGAAAGTTTTGTTAGACTCCAACTTGACACACAATGTCACAGAAATATTAGTATCCTGAAAAATCTCTAATCGAGAAGCAGAAAATAGAACAACACTAAAAAAAGAAAACAAGAACAAGTTTTTACCAGTCATTTGCATCGCAACAGAGCAAATGCGGCTCGATACGGAAAATATGTCACTATATATGCCAATTGTGGCTCAAAAAGGTGATTGCAGCCCAATTTCTATCAATTGCGGCTTGATATGGCAATTATGGCTTAGTTTTTGTCAATTGTGGCTTGACAAAGCACTTGCATCATTTGTGAATGTGGATGCGGCACAATGGAGCAATTGCGTGGTAAAAAAATGGAAAATACCTCGTCTTGTACACTTGTTCTTGCAAAACAACAAAAAAATTGTACGGCTACCAAAGCTCCTCAAGGCCTCCATGATTAACCTCCATAGCCCCTCTCTATTTTCTGCAATATGATGGATGACCTCAGCTTTTGTGTGAGAAAACTAAGTTCATGGCATGACCTAGCAAATTTTGAAGGAATTTGAATGGAGTGCAAGTAAAAAGTTAAGTTCTAAGTGCACTACAAAAATCTGCAAAAGAAAATTTTAGCCAAAGAAGAAAGAAGAGAAGAAGAAGAAGTGATTCAAGAGATTAAGGGATTTTGAAATGAAGACAAAATTGGCATTTTATAGAAAATGCAATTTTGTACGGATGGATGAGATTAAAGATTGACAAGTGCCCTAGAATATGTGGTAAAGATTCAAAATAACAATCCCTTAATTAGGGTTAGGGAAACTCTAGGATGAAATTCAAATTGAGTGGACAAGATTTAATTTAAGAAATTAAATCAAGGAATGAGAATAGTTGTGACGGTGAGATGAGAATTAGCAAGTAGAAAAAGGATGAGTTAAAAAATCAAGTTATTTTAGAAATAACTTTGTGGAGGGAAATGCTATTTTGAAATTAATATTTTAAATTAATTCTAAAATGGTAAATTCATGTGATAGTAAATAATAATAATTTAAAATTATTTACTTGGAAAGAGGGAAATTGCCAATTTAAATAAAATGCTTTTATTTAAATTTAGAAAGAAAATCAATAAGACAATTTAATAATTAAAATTATTCAATTGTGGAGGAAAATTAGAAAGTGGGTAATTTTAAATAAATGATTTTATTTAAAATTAGAAAGAAAGTTGAAGAGGATAATAATTAAATAAATAATAAGAATTTATTTAATTATGAGAAGACATAAATAATTAATGATGTATTAAATAAATAAATAAAGTTTATTTATTTAATAATCATGAGGAAGTAATAATTAAATAAATTTAGGAATTTATTTAATTATAGAGTGACATAAGCAATTAGCGACGTATTTAAATAATAAATGTAATTTATTTATTTAAATAGCTAGGAGGAATAAAAGATGTGAATTAATTAAATAATTAAGAATTATTTAATTAATAGTTGACATTGGACTATAGGACATAATTAAATATTTTAATTATGTTGAGACGAAGCATGATATAGAAAAATATGGTTTGTGGGTCTAGGCCATTTTTGTGTCTACACATAAATCAACAACACATCAAAGACACATGAATGCCAATATTTTATACGTGGAAACCCTGTTAGGGGAAAAACCATGGTGGATGTTAGTCCACAAGATTATACCCTATTAGAAGTATAATGAAAGAAATGAATAGGGAATGCACATACATTCAGGCACACTTCCTAGAGCTCACTACTTAAAGGGAAGGCTCACTTCCTTACATAAAACAATCAGATTAAATCCATATGATGAGGTTGAACTGAGAAATTAGATTCTACAAAAGCTTGATGACAATTTTGGTTAGGAACAAAAAAAAATTCTTCACACTTCACTCAATCTTCTTCACAATCTTCTCTACATTCAGATGATCTAATCTTTATTCACATTTTGCATATATACTTCATGCTCGCACACCACACATACCCTAAAATGAAGAAACAATTGTTCTTATATATCCGCTACATGAATTTACATCAATAACTTTGTTGGCCACAAATAAAGAATAAATTACAGTTGTCGGCCTCAATTAATGAACAAATATTAATGTGCATCAACCTATGTTGGTAACAACATAGTGAGAACCTGAATCAACATCCTCGAACATGTAAAAAAATACAAGATTAATCCATAAGTGTCCACAACATGCTACCACCATCATGTCAGCCAAGAACATGAGAAACTTGAACACACAAGGGAAAAATATTTGATCACGAACACACCAATCAATGTGGACATAACACACTGATAGAGAACAATATAGAAACATCACTGAACATATCATCAATGCACACAATAACTCAATTCATCATAATTGCAATCTCATTTTCCAAAAACACCTGCTACAGTAACTGAATAACTGTAGGAACACAAAACTTCAGAACTTTTTAAATTCTTGATGCACACCTCTAAAAATTTTGGACAACATACTAGATAGGATCACCAAAAAACCATTTAATGCATGCCTTCAGATTATCAAAATACAAAACTTTTCATCATTCTAACCTTCTCAGCTTCACAAACTACCTGTAATATATTTATTACAATTTTCTCAATATCCTCGACATATACAACCTTTAGAATAATTAATGCTAATAGTGTTGACATCAATGACAAACACATATCAAAAACTCAACCACAACATCGAACAAGACTTCCTCCTGGAATTCTTTAAGAGGGGAGGGTAGCCCCACCTATTTCTTTCTAACAATAAGAATAAGAATAACAAAGATACATATCATGCAATAAGATAGAAGGAGTCTTACAAATTATTCACAATTCATATTATTGTATTCTAAACACAAATAACACTTTTATTAACTACAATTTCTCTTTATCCAATCAATTATATATATATATATGTATGTATATATATATCAACAACATATCCTAATTCTCAAATACATTTTGACACATCTCAATACTCAATAATCACAAAAAATCATATTTACATTAAACATATCATGAAATCACACAATGGGATAGGGATAATGATTACCAGTGTCCAAAATTCTCCTCTGAGAATGCATAGTATCATAGTGCCACATATCCACCACATATAAAAATCAGATAGATCTAGGGGAAATAGATTATAATTATCCCATAGTGGTCTCATTTACCCCTTTTAAAATAATTCCCCAAGCCATATACTCCCCCCATACAATCTGTCAGCAACCCCTCATGAGTATAATAGTTTTCAGATAGCTCACATTACTACACATGCCAGTAGCAACAACTATTAATAAAGACTCAAAATAATAAATTTTAATAAATTAAATGTTTAATAAAATCAACCAAATAAAATTCATATATGAAGATATAAAAAATTAATATTATCCATCAAACAACATTTCAAAACTTGAAACCAAAAATTAGAATAACTAGTCCTTGAGGCAAAAAGGAAAATTTTCAAATTCAATTAATCAATTAACTTTAAGAATTTCAAAACTGTTGGCTTCATCAGTCAGATAAGAGTCCCAATAATAATAAAATAAATATGAATCCAACAATTTCCCAAGTTCCACATCACCATCACTGCATAACTCCAAACAAGTCACCTAAGGGGGAGGAGGGTAATGGTGGTCTCAAACCACATAGAGCTCATGAATAAATAAATCACCATGTTATAATAAACATGTCCCACACAAATGAGGAAAATCATATATTAATTGAATCATCAATAATAGACATTCTTACTTAAATAAAGGCACACTTAGGTCCATCCTCAACCCATAGGTAAATATCAAGGAATTAGGCTAGCATAATGAACAAACAAGTGAGGTCCAAGAGTGTGGGGGGGTCAATGGGAACTAGCATCCATTCAAAATCCTAAGATTTTTATGGAGGTCCTCCATCTCTCATACCCTAATTATATTAGCATGCTCGCACCTAAGTAGGTGGATTGATGTTAGGGAAGATAACCATGATCAAGTTTGATTTTTTCTATTTGAGTGATTTTACTTTTTGTATGTTATGCATAAGCTCATCTTTATAGTCTTGGTGAATTTTTGGGTTCCAAAAGATTGAGTGATAGACCCACCATTGTTTTTTTATGAAATATATTCATGATTTTTTATCCTAGAGCTTCTAAATCTCATTAAACATATGGATATCTCACTTGGAACTTGGAATAAGTTCTTAGATTTCATTTATTTATTTGTTCATTTTCTTCTTGAATAAATTTGTAAAATGGTAATTATTGTTCTTATGAAATTTAAATTATATATAATGAGGATTTATTTTATGAGTTAGAAATCACTTTATAATAAATTATTTTGAGTAAAATTAAAAATGTAATTGATTTATCTATTTTTCTTGAAAGAGGGATTTTTTTTTTAATTTGACAATTTCCTTTTAGTATTTTTGAGGGTTGGACCTTAATATCCATTTGATATATGTTTCAATGAGATATAATGTAGGTTCATAGGATATATCTATCATTCTTAAGACTTACTTGTAGGTCTTAGGCAATTCTTGATTGAATTGGATGCTTGGGAAACATAGAAGTGTCAATAGGCCCTTTTATCATTTTAGAGTTCATTTTCTTAACATAGGGAAATCATTTATGCTATGTGTCAATTTGATAGGTTGGAAAAATGTGTTTGTCAATCTTGTGCAAAATATTACCTTAAAAAATCATAATTTTCATGCATTTTTACTAGAGTTGTAGTAGCATCCATGTAGTTGTATAGTCATCTAGGTAGTTGTGGAAGCTTCCACCCTATTGGAGATGGATTATTTTTTGCAAGTATGAATGTATTTGGTAGTGTTTTCATTAATGTTGTCATTGATGTAAACACTGTACAGGTTGAGTTGTTGCCAAGTTCTTTTGAGAAAATTTGAGAAATAATGAAAATTGAGTTGAAGAGTGTTATGTACATGATCCGGTATTGTTGTCCACATTTCCTCTATGTTGACCCTATGCCTGTGTAGATCTGTAGGTGCGATCATGAGATTTAATTGACTATATATTCTGAGTTTCAACTTTTGGTTTGATGGAGAGAAAATGTTATGTTCACCGGTGTGTGAACTAGTTTTCTAGTGTTATTAGGTTGTGGACTAGGAGAAACATTTTGGCTCTATTGTTCTCTAGTATTTGGTTTCAAATCTTGTGGATCTAGGAGATTACTCTTTGTGATGGTCTCTATGTTTAGAAAAAATTTCCAATGGTTTGGCGCTTTGGAAGACCTGCTCCAGAGCTCCGATATTTTTGTAGTTGTCCTAGTTGGACTGGTGAAGTGTTCTTTGTGAATGAAGTTTGTTGAAATTTTTGTGGATGTATTTGAGGTATTCCCAAAGATGATAAATATACTGGTGAAGTGTGTTGAGTTGTCTGTGTGAGGTTATCTTGGTGATGATGTGTGTACTTCAAAGTTCATTGATGTTTTCATTAGGTTTGGCCGACCTGGTGTTTACATGTTACAATATGTTTTTGCATCTATCTATGGAAGCCTGAGCAAGATCCAAGATGTTGTTTGGGTCGTAAAATTAATATGTAATTGGTCTTCTTACATTCTTATCCACTATGGGAATGTTGAATAGCCGACCTTGTTTGAATTTTTAATTTGAAAATTTTTAGCCGACCTTATGAATGTTTCTAAGGTTGATGATGGTATATAAGTGAATCAAGTTGTAGCGAATTGACCATCCATCCATTATTCAATTTGAGCAAGAGAAGAGTGTGGAAGATTGAAGTGTGGCAAAAACATTCTGATCAAGTTGTGAAGTGTTTAAAACTCTTAGTGGTAGATCTTTATCTATTTCTTTGTATTTTTCTATAGGCAGTGAGCTTCCCTTTCTTGACAGTGAGCCCTTAATCTTGGTAGTGAGCCTTTATATCTAGGTAGTGAGCCCTCAGGCAATGATCCTGTGTATCTTGTTTTTCATTACATCTATATTGTGAGTTAACCCTCACTGTGGTTTTTCCCTCATTGGGTTTTCCATGTAAATCTAGTGTCTTTGGTGTTGTTTTTTTGTTATTTGCATTTCATGGTTACACTTAATAATAGATTGAAGTTAAAGTGGATTTTTTAAAGTTTATAAGTAGAAGAATTGATATAATTGATTCACCTTCCCTCTCAATTGTCTTGTGTGCATTTCAACAATTGGTATTAGAGCTCTGGTTCCTAGGTGAAAAGATTAACCGCTTGAGGTAGATCAGATGGCACACAAGTTGCATATTCCTATGTTTGATGGAGCTGATTTCAGTGATTGGAAATAATAGATGAGTTATCTAATTTCAATTATTTTCAATATCTAGAAAATTATGGAGTCAAAGTATGTGATACCAGTAGTTGTTCCTTCCACCTCTGATGAGTTTGCAGCCTTTGAAGAGAATGAAAGAGTGAGGTTTTCTATCTTTAGTGAACTATCTAAAATTGAAAGATCAAAATTCATTTCCTTAGCTACTATAAATGAAATGTGTACAAAGTTGAAATACATCTATGAAAGAAATGAGAGAGTTAAGTTGTCAAGGAAACTGATTGCTAAATGAAAATTTGAGAATCTAAAAATGGAATATGGAGAAGATATTGCAAGCTATTATCAGAGAGTTGAGACTATTGCAACTGAAATCAAGAATCAAGGTGGACCGTGAAGGATGAAGATATAATTGAAAATATCTTCATGACTTTACCAGACAATTACAGTGACAAGGTTTCTTCTCTTGAAGAACAATATGATCCAAAGACATTCACTAAGGAACACCTATTTGGAGTCCTAACTCTATTCGAGATGAGAAAATTTACAAGAGATAAGGAGAATATTGAAACAACCTTTAAAGAAATGAAGATAGGATATGATGAAGATGAAGATGATACATAAGATCTAGAAGCAAATTTCACAAGGAGATTGATGAAAGGTACTGGTAAATACAAAGGTAAGTTACCTTTTAAATGTTCCAACTGTGGAAATATTGGTCATTATGCATCAAGATGTCCTAATAGAGCTACACAAAAGAAGGATAAGGATGGTAATAAAAATAACTACAGGGATAAGAAGGATAGGAAGTTCAAGAAGTTGTATTATGTCAAGGAAGATGAGGGAATATCTGATGATGAATCTGATTATGAGGAAGATAAAGATGAATGCTTGTTTCTAGCCCTTGAAAAGAAGTATGCAAAGGAATATGGTCTAGAAGACAAGAAAGATGAAGCAAAAGGTGCTCTAGTGACTACTTTTCATACCATAGAAGATGAAGACTTTTGGGTAATTGATAGCAGATGTTCAAATCATATGACTGGTGATAAGAGTAAGTTTACTAAACTTGAGAAATATGATGGAGGTATAGTCATGTTTGGAGATGACTCTAGTGCTAAGATTGTTGGTAAAGGAACAATTAGCTTTGATGGAAAACATGTTGTGCAGTTTTTGTACACACGCCCCACTAAATGTGGGAACCCTCTTTTTTCACTTTTTGGTGTTTTGGCCCTTCTTTCTGGAGGTTTTTCTTGCTTGAGTTTGTGCTTTAATGTGAAATTTTACAAATTGAAGTGGCATTCTTTTCAACCATGTTGAAAATCTAAATTTTTACCTTTATCTCAGGTTTTTCACTATTTTTGGGAAAATCCACCTAGGCCGGATTCTCCCGGTTTCCCCTTATGTCCGAAATTGCTACCTTTTGCACTATTTTCGGGAAAGTCCGCACATCCCGGCTTTCCCAAAAATCCATGGTAGTGTCGAATCCTTGAAAATCCTTCCCAATGTCAAATCCTCAAAATCCATGGTGGTGTCGAATCCCTGAGGGTCTTTTGTGGCTGCAGCTGTCTTGTCAAGTGTATTAATGGCATTTGTGCGGAGGTCTTTGGGCTTTGATATATTGATTGTTTGAGAAGTTATTGATCATTTCAATTGGTGCGTTTGTTTTCATTTGGGCTTGTGTGTTGAAGTTCTTGGTGTCTACTAGATATCTAGTTTTTTGAGGCCATTCGAATTGTGTGTTGGAATTTCTTGTGCACGGGCTATATTCGGTTTGCATTCAACGGTTATATCTCAACTTCACCAGTTTCAACCTTAGCATTTCCATGGTATGTTGACGTGCCCTTTTCTTTGTCGATTTCAATGGCTATTTCTTTGTTTGCTCGAGGAGTCCTTCGTGGCTTTTCTAGTTTTTGGATGCGTGTCTTTATTGGGTGTTTTAAGGTTTTATTTGGCACACCAGTCCACTTTTATTGATCAAACATGTACATTTTGGTCTGGTATTGCTTCCTTTTGAATGTTGGCTTGCTGTGGTTTCATACTCTCCATTTTGGTATATGAGCGAGTCGTCTATGCTTTCATGGCAGACATTTAGGGTTTTTGACCTAGGGCATGGTCAGTCCTCTTCAAAATTCTATGAAGAGTGTCTTCAGTTCGCATTTTATCCATCAGGGTCCTAGGTTGAGTTGGCTTCAGAATTCTAGCATAGATCCGGAGTGATTTGAATTAGTTTGGTAAAAGTAAAGAGGATATAGACAAGTCTGGGTTTTCGAGGTCTTCACATAATTTTGCTTCCCTCGGATTTCCTCAAATTTTCTATCTCCTCTTTGTTTACCACTTTCTACTAGATTTCATTTGGTTTCACCAAAATCTGTTCCATCCGAATTTTTTCGAGGTCCGCGGTCGGGTCATTTTACCTATTTTGAGCTTTGATATTGTTATATCTAGATTTCACCAAAATCCGTTCCATCTGGATTTTCTCAAATATTCTATGCCTCTTCATTTTCCCCGAGTTGGTCATAACAATTGTTAATCTCACCAGAATCTGTCTCCGGTAGATTCTTCTGGGTGTTTTGGGAAAATGTTGAATTTAATGGTTTTGGGTAGTGGGTTTCTTGATGATACATTTGATTGATTTAAGGAGCTTATGCTAAGTGTTCTCAATGCTTTTTCTTGATTAAGTTAATGATTTAAATGATATTACAGGATTTTGTATGTTTGGTTCGCTGGAATCCACCTAGTCCAGATTTTCCCGAAAATCCTTCCCAGTGTAGAATCCGCGAGGGGAGCTAAATCCTGAATTTTGAGATAATGATCTTTTACACTTGTTGCTTCTTGTGGATCTAATTATGATTGCTTTTATGTGTTTACAGGCAGGATCAGGACATAATTTTTCTAGTCGAGGCAAGGGAAAGGCAACCGATTGTGGTGAGGAGGCTTCTGCTATTTCGGATGCAGAAAAGGTTAAGTTGGATATGAAGAGCAGAATTCTTGAGAGTAAGTTGACCTCAATTTGGTCAAGGATCATGGATACAAACATAGGCATGTGGGATTATGAATAATTCAAGGTTGAGATGTCAGCACTGAATCCTCCTCTGTTGGCAGTAGGGATGGTACGATCTGGATTGGCTCATGTGGCAGGTTTCCCTTCTGCAGTACAATGTTATGAGTTGGTATTAGAGTGTGCAAGGAATTATGATAGAGGAACATAGAGGATAGTGGGTCCCCAAGGAATAATTCTTGCTGGTTTTAGTCCAGTGTCAATTGCTACAACCTTTGACATGCCTGACAGATCCCATGTGGTAGGTTTTGACATAAACAATGCTAGAAAATACTATGAAGAAAACATAGTCAAGTCACAACAGGTGATTAACTCCTGGCTAGAGAATCCTAAGCCTCATTTCTCTAAGTTGCCCAAGCAACTATTTAGGCTCAAGTTCAAGAAAGAGTACTATAATGCTATCACTCTTCTCAGCAGGTTGGTGGGATTGAAGAGTGGTGTTTGAGACATGGATCTTTAATGTGACTGCTCAGGACTATAATGTGCAAATTGTTGATTTGGGACATGCTACTGTTGAGCAAGATATTGAGGAGTATGAGGGTTCTAGTGTAGTTATTGTGGGGAGATTGAAAAAGGCAGTACAAACTAGGCATGAGCTAGAGAAGGAGAATGAAAATTTAAGGAAATACTTGCAGGATTTAATGAAACCCTTGCAAGCTATTGGCTCCTCCTCTTCTGATGTAGGATTCCTACCCCAAGAGACAATTTCTGAGTTAGAGAAGATGAAATGTACTTCACGTGCTATGGTTACCTGGTTGAAAGGTGTCCAAGATAAGGGAGATGAGGCCATTAAGGGCATATTATCCACTAGAGGGGATGCAATAAGATTGATTGATTGGTTAAAGACTGCATTGGCACAAGATAATGTGGATACTAACCTCTTGCTGCAAAATATTCCAACTGTCATGGGATTCACTGAGGACAGATTAGTACAGTGCAAGATTCTTCCTTTTCCAAGAGTTTTTGAACCTTGGGAGTGGTTTGAAATCCTACAAATGAGGAAGAGGGCCTTGAAAAAGATCCATAAGTGAGCAAGGCAAATTGAGGATGCTCTGACTAGTGTTCATGAGAGGTGCATTTCATTCTTTGAGGTCATTACTGGGAGGAAGAAGTTTGCTCCAAATCATCTCAGTTTGGAGCAACTTAGAGAATGGTGGAGAGATGTGTATTCTCCAGGCAGCAAAGGACCAATTACTAAACATCAGTTGGATGATGTTGCAACTTACATTGTAGTCATTAACAGGTATTTGACCAACAAAGCTGATTGGGATGGTACAGTTAGATAGGCAAGGGAAGATATTAAAACTCTTGAGAGAAAGATTAGGGTTTTTCTTGTGCCACCTGTTGCTGAGCTAGATAGGGTCCTGTTGGCCGTACATTGTGAAGAAGATAAAGCTAAGGACAAGGATGGGGAGTGATTATATAGAGTTACTTTGATATTTGTGCTTCCCATTAATTTACATGTATTGGGCCGACCTTTTGATATCTTGGCGGTTTTGGATGAAATTGGTGCCAATGGCACATTTCATGTGTTCGAATTTAATCTTTGAGGCCGATCTCTTGTAGGTCATGTTTTATTGTAAATTATCATTTGGGCCAACCTATCTTGTGTATTCTTTATAAAAGTAGGTAAGTTGCCTCATTTCGATATAGATAGGAGATTGAGAAATAGAGATATAAGGATAAGTAGATCAATTGGTATTAGAGCAAGTTAGGGTTTATCTTCAAGCAAATGTTGTAATGGAAAACCACAATTGCTGCTATTTTTGGATGATTTAATATAAGAAGGATATTGTGTTTGGTATCTATCTTCTGGAATCTCATCTGGCATGGTTCTTGTTATTCTATCTTTCAAATTGCTTAATGTTTATGGTTAAATGATTTGATAATGCTTAGGGTTTCATGTTTGGAATGTTTGCAGCGATCTCTAGTCCATACTTTTTGCAATTAGCTAATTTTTAGTTGCTTTGCAAAGTTAGCCTGGACTTATATTTGTGCTTAGTTCAATTGTGAAGGTTTATTCATCTCAATTGTTGTAGGATTGACTGAATGAATGTTTATGATTTGAAAATCATTCAATACCTTAGAAGATTGCACTATTTCTATGGAATTGGAGATTCATCAAGGTCACATAGAGAATAGTTTATGAGGGATCGGTCCATTTTAAGCTTTTTATCCTTTTGCATTTTCTATCTTAGGGTCAGAAGTAGTTTTATGATTATCTCTGAAACCTTTATCTTTTTTTGTTTCTTTATTATTCGGGTTCCAATCAAGTTTCAAATTATCATTTTAGTGTTTATATTTTATAAGATTCGAAATCCAATGTTGCTCGTAGTAAGTTCCCATTGTGATTACCAACATTTTCACATTTACCACTGAGTTGTTTACTGCATTGTCAAGACCTGATGTTATAGACCTTGGGGTTATCTCTTGTCCCACAGAGATTTACCTTTCAAGAGAGATAGGATATCATATTCTGTCTGAGTTGTTGCTGTGTAGAAAACACTATCAACAAAACATAATACTGATGATGTATACTATGTAAAGGGTTTAAGGTATAATCTCTTAAGTGTTGGAAAAATGTGCAATAAAGGTTTTAAGCTTGTGTTTCAGGATAACACTTGTGAGATCAACAAATGATCCAGAACTATGGTTGCAACTGGAAGAGGAACTCATGGAAACATCTATCAACTTAAAAGTGGTAATGGTCAGTGTTTTGCTTCATAGATTAATGAGATTTGGCTCTAGCATAGGAGAATGCAACATGTGAATTTTGATAATATGGTTAGGATTAGTTCTAGAGAAGTTGTGAGAGATCTTCCTAGAATCACAAAGCCTTCTAATTCAATTTGCAAAAAATTTCAAATGGGAAAGTAGATAAGAAATAGTTTTAAAGGAAAAAATCAATATTCTATCAGAATGCTTGAATTAATTCATATAAACTTATGTGGTCCTACAAGAACAAAAAGCCTAAGTGGTGATAGGTACTTTATGCTTTTAATTGATGATTACTCTAGGATGACATGAGTTACATTTTTTAGAGAAAAGTCTCAGGCTCTTGATAGATTGAAGGTGTTTAAGGCAAGAGTAGAAAATGAGGAAAATCTTAGAATTAAATGCTTAAGATCTAATAGAGGTGGAGAGTTTACATCCATTGAGTTCAATGCATTCTATGAAGATCATGACATAAAAGGACATATTTCTTCTCCTAGAACCCCTTAGCAAAATGATGATGTAGAAAGAAAGAACTGGACTATTCAAGAAGGTTCCAGAACTATGATGAAAGAATCAAATGTTCTTGATGTGTAGTAGAGAGAAGCTATTCATACTTCTATTTACATTCTTAATAGAGTTCAAACTAGAGATAACAACACTAAGACTCCTTATGAGTTATGGACTGGTAAGAGTCCTATTGTGAAATACCTTAAGGTATTTGGTAGTAGATGTTACATCAGAAGAGATGAAGAAAATATTGTAAAATTTGATGTTAGATGTGATGAAGGAATATTTCTTGGATATTCTAATAGCAACAAGGCTTACAGATGTTTTAATAAGAGGCTGAGGAAAATTATTGAAAGTACTAATGTGAAAGTTGATGATGCTATATATAGACCAGTGGAGATAACTGAAGTTGAACTTGATGAGCCTATCTCTAAGAAAGTATAGGAAGAAGAAAAGGAAGAGAAAGAACAAAGTGAAGAAGAAGAAGAAGAAATTTTGGAACTTGCACCTAAGACTTCTAAATATGTTTGGAGAAATCATCCGGAGGATCCGATAATTGGAGACAAAAGTGAAGGAGTGAAGAAAAGAAGCAAAGTGGTTGAGGTAAACTTATGTTTAATTTCTAAGATTGAACCTAAGGCTATGAATGAAGCATGCAGTGATGAAATTTGGATAAAATAAATTCAAGAGGAATTATAGTAGATAAGGAAGAATGAGACTTGGGAATTAGTCTCTAGACCTGCAAACAATTCGAAATGGGTATTTAGAAACAAACTAAATGAATATGGTGAAGTGGTGAGGAATAAAGAAAGATTGGTATGTAAAGGATATTCACAAGTTGAAGGCATAGATTTTGAAGAAAAATTTTCACCTATAGCAAGAATGGAAGCCATTCGGATGTTCTTGGAATTTTTAACTCATAAATATTTCAAGGTATATCAGATGGATGTCAAGTCTGCATTTCTCAATGGGGAATTTGAAGAAGTATATACGGAGCAACCAAAATGGTTTTCACTATCAGATAAACCATACATGGTTTATAAGTTGAAGAAAGCATTATATGGACTGAAGCAAGCTCCCGGAGCTTGGTATGCTAGGCTAGAAAGATACTTGAAAAAATAGGGATTCAACAAAGGGTCCGTAGGCAACAATCTTTACTTCAAGGTTGACAAAGGTAAGATGTTGATAATTGTGGTGTATGTTGATGATATCATGTTTGGTGGAAATGAAGGTATGTGTAAGAATTTTGTTGAAGAGATGCAAAAGGAATTTGAAATTTCTATGATTGGTGAACTGAATTTCTTCCTTGGACTTCAAGTTAATCAGACTGACAAAGGGATATTCATTTCATAATCTAAGTATGTTAAGGAATTATTGAATAAGTTTAGAATGGATGACTCTAAACCGGTTTGTACCCCTATGGTAACTGGTTGTAAGTTGAATAAGGATGATGAATATGCTAAAGTTGATTAGAGCATGTACAGATCCATGATTGGAGGATTGTTGTATCTTACTACTACTAGACCTGACATTATGCATGTAGTATGTTTGGTTGCAAGATTTCAAGCAGAACAAAAGGAAGCACATGTTACAGCTGTGAAGAGGATATTCATATATCTTAAATGAACTCCAGACTATGGGCTATGGTATCCAAAGAACAATTATTTAACCTTGAATGCCTACACTGATACTGGTTGGGCTAGATGTGTAGATGACCGAAAGAGCACTAGTGGTGGTGCATTCTTCTTTGGAGGAAGACTAGTTGCATGGTTGAGCAAGAAACATGTTTCAATTTATTTATCCATTGTAGAAGCATAATATATTGTAGAAACATCTTGCTGCACACAAGTTGTGTGGATGGAGCAAACCTTTTTCGACATAGGTGTGGTGAGTAATGAACCTACTTCTATCTTTTGTGACAATAAAAGTGCTATAAAAATTTCAAAGAATCCAGTGATGCACTCTAGAACAAAGAACATATCTATGAAATACCACTACTTGAGGGAGAAAGTATTGCAGAATAAAGTTAGACTTGAATATGTACTTACCAAAGAAAAAGTTGCAAACATATTCACTAAGGCCCTTACGAAGGATACTTTTGAGTATTTTAGAGGGAAGTTAGGGGATTTTTCCCATCCTTCTTTGAACTAAGTGCACATGGAGGTGCATTAGTCTAGTAGATTCATAGAATCTTCTTGGTCTAGACTGATGATTGAGGTCTACTCCTCAGGGGGATTAGAGAAGTGCATTCTTGTAGTATGTGATGTGGATGTACTCCTAAGGGGGAGTGAACAAAGCTTTTTATGGAAAGAATTTAATTTACCATTGATTTCAAAGGGGGAGGAGAGAATGTGAAAATTGTATGCTTGTGTAGGTTTTCACTTCTTAAAATTGTGTATGGGAGAGACAGCATGTGAAAATTCTATGCTTGGTAGTTTGACGCTTCTAAGAAGCATGTATGTTGTCGTTGGTGGTTTTTCACATCATGTGTTGCCATCAATGAAAAAGGGGGAGATTGTTGCAAGTATGGATTCATTTTTTGGTGGTGTCATTAATGTTTGAATTGATGTCAACACTATATAGGTTGATTTGTCACCAAGTTCTTTTGAGAAAATTTGAGAAATAATGAAAACTGAGTTGAAGAGTGTTATGTGCATGATCTGGTATTATGGTCTGCATTTCCTTTGTGTTGACCCTATGCTTGTGTGGATTTGCAGGTGTGATCATGAGCTTTAATTGATTGTAAATTCTGAGTTTTAGCTTCTGGTTTGATGGAGAGAAAATGTTATGTTCACCGATATGTGAACTAGTTTTCCAGTGTTATCAAGTTGTGGACTAGGAGAATTTTTTTGGCTCCACAGTTCTCTAGTATTTGGTTTTAGATCTTGCAGATCTAGGAGATTACTCTTTGTGATGGTTTATGTGTTCAAACAAAGTTTCCAGTGGTATGGCACTCTAGAAGACTTGCTCCAAAGCTCCGATATTTTTGCTAGTTGTCCCAGTTGGACTGGTGAAGTGTTCTCTACGAATGAAGTTTGTTGGAATTGTTGTGGATGTATATGAGGTATTCCCAGAGATGGTAAATTGATTGGTGAAGTGTGTTGAGCTGTTTGCATCAGATTATCTTGTTGATGATGCATGTACTTCAAAGTTCATTGGTGTTTTCATTAGGTTTGGTTGACCTGGTGTTTACATGTTACATTATGGTTTTTGCATCGATCTATGGAAGTGTGAGTGAGATCCAAGATGTTGTTTGGGTCCTAAAATTAATATTTAATTGGTCCTCTCACATTCTTATTGACCACGAGAATGTTAAGTAGCCGACCTTGTTTGAATTTATAATTTGAAATTGATTAGTTCACCTTATGAATGTTTCTAAGGTTGATGATGGTATATAAGTGAATCAAGTTGTAGCGAATTGACCATCCATCCATCATTCAATTCGAGAAAGAGAAGAGTGTGCAAATAAGTGTGAAAAGTAGAGTGTGGAAGAGAGAAGTGTGGCAACAAAATTTTGATCAAGTTGCAAAGTGTGTGAAACTCTTAGTGGTAGATCTTTATCTATTTCTTTGTATTTTTTTGTAAGCAGTGAGCCTCCCTTTCTGGATAGTGAGCCCTAAGGTAGTAAGCCCTTAATCTAGGTAGTGAGCCTTTATATATGGGTAGTGAGCCTATGTATCAGGTTTTGCATTATATCTATATTGTGAGTTAACCCTCACCACGGTTTTTCCCTCATTGGATTTTCCACATAAATCTAGTGTCTGTAGTGTTGTGTTTTTGTTATTTGCATTTCATGGTTACACTTAATAACAGATTGAAGTTACATTTGAATTTTTTAAGTTTATAAGTAGAAGAATTGATACAACTGATTCACCCCCCTTCTCAGTTGTCTTATGTGCATTTCAACATTATTTTGGGTTGGTTTCCTAAAAAATTGGATTCTTATTTCTATGATCACTTTTTAAAATGAGTTTTCAATTTTCCTATTAGGTAGAGTTTTTGTGAAAACTTCAATGTGTGGTTACCACCTATAGTGTAGGAAAAATTACGCCTTTACATTTTCACACTAGGTTTGTGTAATGGCATGAATTTGCACCCTTTGCAAATTCCACATTTACATACCTCCTACCTTAGAGGATTAAGTCCAATAATACAATTTCATGATCTTCATCCATTTTTCATCCAGTTGGCAACCTATTTTCATGTCGATGGGAGATAACCTATCTAGGACACTAGCGTGACGCATGAACATTTGCATAGCGTACTGCCATCCTGATAGGATTCCAACCTTTGGAATCTATAGAGGCATTACACTCCTCCATTGGATGTGAAGTGTAACATCTCCTACCCTTTTAACTGACTTTGAATGACTCTTTTACCTCTATTTCCATCTTAAAATGATTATCTCTTCCATTCTTTCACTCTCCTTGATGATCTTCACACTTTGGACAACTTTATACACTCTTCTCACAACATTCTTAAGTTTTATCACCTCCATGGAAGTTGCAAGTTGGTGTTTTGTTTTTTTTACTCTCTTCATTTTTGTGGCAACATCGATCTTTGAAAGCTTGCAAGCTCGCTCCTTCTCCCATTTTCCTTGAGTGCACGTAGTTGAAAGTGATATCATTCCATCTTCCATTTTATTTGCATTATCAATTTAATATCATAGCATATTTTTGTTCAATGTATTGCTTGGTATTGCTATTTCAATATCTTTCTTTATCATATTTCTCCAATCATTACTATATTGGCTATTTGTGGAGGTGGAAAAACCAAAGAAGGGGATTGATTGTGGCAGTCCTCTAAACATAGCCCCAACATTTTCCCATTCTTGTGTGTGTAGGTTGTTCATTGAGTGAAGACCTTGAAGATATAAACTTGTAATGCCCCGCCATGAAACCTTAGAGGACAACACACAAGAACACCTAAATACTGAACAATTTTTGTTTTGCAAGTGCAATATACACCAAATTGTAATAGAAACAATAGCTTGTTTTCTAATCTAATTCCTCTAAGGTTCTAAGGTTACATTACTAGAATCCCATAACTAAACTAGTAGAAAATATAAATCATTTCATTAAGAAAATTCCATCAAAAATATAAAATTACATATAATCATCACATTTAATAGAAAATTCAATACAAAGTAACCATTACATGAGAAAAATAGATATCATTTAGAATCAATTCATTTAACTAACTATATACAAAGGAATATTTTACATTGTCCATTACGTCAGAGTGTTCAACATCAGTTTACATCGTTACATCACTACATTTGAACAATAATGTATCCTCTTAAATATGTGAGGAGAGTACATTAGGAGAATAATACATAATACAATAGAATTATGGTAAAATACATGAAAGATAATCCACATGAACTGGTACAAGTGTAGAAGTCTGCAAGTTCAAGAGAAATCACCCTGAACACGAACAAAGTGAGGGAAAACAATGCAGTGCATGGCACATTCCACCCAACCATGTGGAACCCTAAAGTCCACCCCCCATGCTAGGAGATAGCATTTAGGTCCCACCACAAACATCCAAGAGACAAAAAATGACACAATTCTAACATGACTCAAATGTATAATTATAGTACAACAACACATGATAGTAACACCACTTCCAAAGGCACACAACATTGAGGGAAACAAGAGAAAAGGGAATACTAGGTTTTCGTAAGAGGAGTGTCATCACATAGTTTTCTATGGGTTACCCTGGCGTAACCTTCCTAGGCTTCCAGACCCCCATCTTGGGTTACCCTGGCCACCTCTATTGGTCATCAGACCCCCATCCAAACTCATGTGGGATCAACATACCTTCTAGTTAAACCAGGTAGCTGATCTTGCCATTCTAGGCCTTTTGAATCATCTCAAGCCTAAAAAAGAACTTGATCCATGAGTGAGGCATTGTCTTGATTAATTTAAATACCCAACCCACTAGTTTATTTTAGGTTATCACTTGATTAAACTCTCAATGAGTTACCCTGGACCTGCCAATTTGTGCACTGGACCCTCATTGAGAGCCACTCTCCCTACTAACAACTAGGAGACCCAATGAAATCAAGAGCAAAGCCCACTTGCAAAATCACAAAATCTCATTAACATATACAACAAGGCGAAGAAAAACCCTTCCCACACACAAGTTCCAACCACATGGGTGAATATATTATGCAACACTAATGATCATGATAAACACCTTCAAAGAAAACCAACCATCATCGAGGTTTATCAAAATTCCACTAAGAAGAAAATTTTCTCCTTAACCTCTATAAGACTCCTAATACACAAATAATTTAGACAATGAACAAAACTCACCAATATTCCACTTCACTACTTTCTAACTTAATTCATACAATAGTTCAATTCAAAGACATAAACAAAGAATGCAAGTTAAATTAATAATGCAACCATTGCACTTCTTGAATTTCCATCTTAAGTCAAGAATGATCTATTTCTATATAGTCTGGCCTTCCATCTATTCTTCTATGTCTAAATTTTCCGATGTCATTTTCATTTTCTATCATAATAAGCCAATAATAAAACATCATTGAATTAAAAGCATATACAAAAGTATACATCTATATATATATATATATATATATTGATAAAGCAAGTCTTTTCAAGTTACAGAGTGTGGATCTTATTATATAATTGGCAATATCTATCTATATATATATAATAATGTATTGGACCTAATCAAATATCACCTATAATTGAATATCATTTATATATATATATATCTACGGTTATAATTAACATCAAGGAGGGGTAAAAAATTTATCATAAATCAAGGAAAAATTACAAAGCAAGGGCATTAAATGGCCCTATCAAGTTCAACCAAGTGATCCAATTGATGAGACAAATCAGGGGGAAGTTGACCCCGATCCACCAGATTCCAATCATGAATATGATCTGAAGCCCATTTAGCCAAGCAATCAGCAACCCCATTCCATTCACGAGGAATATGAGTGAAAATAATAGACTCTAGAGAAGCACAAAGAGTGAGAATTTGTTCAAAAATCAAAGCCAGTTGCTAGCTCACATCATCCAAATACTTCCTTTTCGGTAAGTTCACCACAACTTGTGAGTCAGACTCACATATGATCCTTCACCATCCCAATTGACTACCCCTTTCCACAGCCAGTAAAATGGCCTGAGCCTCCATAAGATTATTAGTATGAAGACCCTTATACACAGAGAAGATAAACTGAACCTCTCCAGAGCTATCCCTGCCAACACCCCCAATGCCAGCATGACTTGGATTTCCACAAGAAGAGCCATCTGAGTTGATTTTCAGGACTCCATGAGGAGGAGGGGTCCATCTTCCCTCCCTATTCACCTTCAGGGTAGGATGTCTACATCTATTGTGCATGATCTACTTTTGAGGAGGAGGAAAATGAAGATGCTTACAATAACCAACATCTCAAGGGTCCACCAATACAGTCATATTGCACTTAGCCATAATAGTTTCCCCTAAAGAGTGAAGAATTTTCCACCATAGGTGAGGGGCCTTCAACAGTGAATCCTAAAAAATCTGCCTATTCCTCTCCAACCACAGGTTCTAAATAATTAAGGATGGCCCAAGAGCCCAAGCCGCCTGAAGAAAGGAGGTAGAAATAGGGGCTCTGCCCCACCTTTCCCCAAAATTCAGCAAAGAGGAAGCATGCCAGCATGCTGTATTCCACACTCCCCAACAGAGATGCAACATCTCTCTAGCATATGAACATTGGAAGAAGAGATGGGGAACACTTTCTTCCCAACCATGACACAAAACGCACATAGAGGGGCCATGGAAAACATGCTTACATAATTTATCCCAAGTAAGACATCAGTTTTGAGCCACTAACCACATAAAGAAGTTGCACTTGGGCCAAGACAGCTTGTGCCAAACTTGCTTCCACCAAGGAACCTCAATATCCCCAAATAACTCCCTACCTAACTGCTTATAGCTAGCCACCACAGAGTACTTTCCAGAAAACTCCGAACCATCCCAAGCCAAGACATCAGGTCCCCTCAAAGAGTTACAAGCCTGGGAAGCTAGAAGTAGGGCAAGCTCATGCCTATCTCCCTAAGATCCACCAATAGGCCACTCCAAAGGCTACTTCCAGTGAAAACTTATAGCTAAACCATCATGCTGCTCCACCTTATAATGCTCCGTAGTAACCCAGGTGACCACAACAAAAAAATTACAAAGGGGTTGGAGGTGAGGAAAGGAAGAAAGAATAGGAGGGTGACCATCCCAAGAGTTAGACCAAAAAAGAGCCTATAACCCCGAATAATAGATCCAAAAAAGTGCACACTTAATCAAATAAGCTCCCATTTTCAAAGTATGCCAAATCATAGAACCACTCCCTTCCAAAGGATAGCGAGGAACTTCAAAAGAAGAAATGCCCCAAAGATATTTATAGTTCAGAATACGAGCCCATAACTGATGCTAATTAGTACACCGTTGTGACCTATTTCACACATTGCCCCATCGCAAATGGGGACCCCCAAGTTTTGGTTCCGCTCTCCGTGCAACGTCTTTTAGAGTTCAATTTGAATAAATTTTGAGAGTTACTCCGGCCAAGTTATAATTTTGAGCCCGTTTGTATGCTTAAATGTCATGGAAATGCTTAGAAGGCCCAGTAGATGAGGAACACCATTGCTTTCGGTCAATTCTGACACTTCCTATTTTTTAGGGATTCTGCTTTTTTGGTTTTTGCTTTTTTGATTTTCGGCATTTTTAGGCCATTCTAGAGTTCCTATTTTTTAGGGATGCTTTTTGCTTTTTCTATTTTTGGAAAGTTTCTATTTTTGGATCCCATCAAGCAAGAAATCAACACGCCTCCAGACATCAAAAGAATCAAGGTAAAAATGGAAAAAGTTTGGAAAAATGGCTAAGTCTGAGAGAGGCGCCTATGAAAGAAGAATGGCTGAAAAAGCATGAAGTCCGCCCTACCTTTGGCATGCCAAAGGTAGGCACGGGCGAGCCAAGCATGAAGTCTACCCATGGCACAAGGAATGCCAAGTTCACCCATGGCACAAGAAGATCAAAGTCCGCCCATGGCAAGGAAGAGGCCAAGTCCGCCCTTGGCATAAACAGGTCAAAGTCCACCCAAAAAAGTCAATGGCAAGAAGGCTACCAAGTCCGCCCAAGGGTAAAAATGGCAAGAAGCATGTGAAGTCCACCCCAAGAAGGTTGGAGAAGGGTGGATGTGTGAAGATGTTTGCTCCAAGATGTTTGGAAGAGGTGAAATTACAAGGAAAATTCGCTAGGAATTGAATTAAATGGCCAATTACAAGTGAAGTCCGCCATTGGACAAGGCAAGAATAAAACTCACCATGGCAAGAAAAGTGTGAAGTCCGCCTTAGACAAATGGAGGATAAAATACACCGTTGGCAAGGAATTATAAGAAATTCGTCCAACTTTGAAAGATAAATTTTTCTAAGGCATGAAAAAGGAGAAATGTCTAGAGGAAGAAGAGGTTTGGCTGGCATGAAAATCACTCCTCGACACAACGAAATGAAATTATTTGGCATAAAATGAAGAGTGCTTGGTAGAGCAAGTATGAAGTCTGCCCCTCTCAGCTTGGAAAAATTCCTAAGGCACAAATAAAAAATGACAAAGTGGCAGAGAAATCTCCAAGGTCGCCCAACCTAGAAAGATAGAAAATGAATTGTTTGGCTAAGTAAAAATGTCCAGAGGGGTTGAAAGTCCACCCAGAGAGTTGAAATTTGGCAGATGAATTATTGAGCATATTTTGGCTAGGCAAACAATTGGAAGGTAAAATATTCGGCCGCGGACAAACGAACTTAGCCATGTATCAATTTTAAATGGGTTGGAATTTAATATTCTAATATTTTTAATTATTTTCCAACACTTGGGAAATTTTAATCAAATATTCGAAGTCTAGAGATTATTTGGAGGATTAAATTATTCCACCTTAGATAAATTTAAAATTTTCTTGATTTGAAGATTTAAAGTATGTTGGAAAATTAATTTTAAACAATTAATTTAATATCTTTTGATATTTTCTCCAACATTTAGGCAATTTTTCAAGAAATTCAAAAATCTCAAACAAAGGTGGCACAAAGATGAAAATTGGAAACTTACCTCAATGACTGAAAGTAAAATTAGAAACTTGCCAATCTAAGAAGAAAAAATGTTTCTAAAATTGTAAGAAAATCAAAGAAAAGAAGGCAATTCCTTCAGAAAATCGCACTTCTCAGCCATAAAATGAGTTTCAGCAACTCATTTCTTCACAATTTCGATGGAGAAGAAGTTATCTCTCTTGAATCTTCAAGGAATCCTTTGCGAAGGAAAATTTCATGAAAGTAACATTGCTGTGAGAATCAAGGAAGTAATTTCTTGTTGATAGGCGTGATTTTTAGAAAGAAATAAGTTATTTCTTTGCTGAAAATCGTACTTCCCAGCAGATTGGCGCACTTCCTCTAGCAGATTTTCAGAATTTTTAATTCATTTGCAGTCTGAATACGATCTCTGAGGTTTGGAAATTGATTGGAAATATGTTTCTACCTCATTTCTATCTTCTACTTTCTTTCCAGCACGAGTTTCATTCATTGATGGGCGAATTTATTTACTTTCGGCTTGCTTTTTGACATAAGTTTTAATTTAATAAGCTGAAAGTGCAATTTTATCCAACAAACACCCCAGAGTAAATTAATTTTAAAAAGTCTTGTATTAATGTTAAGTATTTTGTACTTGCAGGTTGATGGTCGATCAAGTAGAGACATCCAGGCAAGCACAAATGAAATTCATGAGCAAAGGATCGCAACCGGAAACTAGAATAAAGTCGAAATGGAAAAAAATTTCGGACACCAATCTCGGCCATTTTGACCTTGATGAATTCAAAAGAAGAATATACAGACACAATGGACCCTTATCGATGCCTTCCACCAGGAGAATGGTGAGAAATTTAATTTTTCAAGCTGTAGGTTTCCTGCCTGCACTGGAGTGTGTTGAGCTAATGGTGGAGTGTGCACTTCATTATAATGCTGAATCCAAACAGATTGTGGCACCCGACGGGAGAGTGTTAGCTCATCTGGGAGAGTTGGCCATACAAGAGGCCTTTGGCATTCCTACCTATCCAAAGATAGTCTACAAAACTAAGGAGGATGCCCAGAGGTTGTACGATGAATAGCTCGACCTTTGTGCCACCAACCTCAACAAGGCATGGTTGGATAAGCCAAGACCTTCTTTCAGGAAAATGCCAAAGAAGCTGTTACACATAGAATTCAAAGAGGACTATGGGGACATCATCATCATGTTGAACAGGATAGCAGGCAGTCCTTTGGGGGCCCCTTTTGAGCCATGGATGTACTATTTCATCGAGGACATCATAGAGGGCATGAAGATGTTCAATTGGTCACGAATGATAAGCAACAACCTCCACAAGCAACTTATCAACTTGGAAAAAACTAAAATGTTTTATATGAGTTCTTATGTCATCTATATGTTGGCTAGGACTTACAAGTATGCAGGCTTGATATGCAAAGGCACGGTTGGTAGTGGATCAAATGAGTTGAAGGAATATGACTGTTATCCACAGCTGCAGTTGGAGAAGGCACATTTTCGGCGAGCTCACAACGCCTTCCTTATGTATATCACAAGGATACTCCAGGGAGGGACGCATCAATGGCTAACTCCTGAGGCCAAAAAGCTAATTGGAAAATATGGGTCTTGGTTTATCCAATATCCAAGATATACTTACGGCAGAATTCAGGGATTCACCGGGAGCCCGTACCATTTGCCAATCTTCCCCACAAATAAGATTGTCCTGCTAGAAGTACTAAGGCAGCTAGAGGAATTTCAAGGCCTCCAAAGAACAAAGCAGAAGGAGGTAGTTACTTTTCCCTTCTTCATAGGGAACATGTTAGAGTCGTGTGCATCATCCCAGGCTGCCGATAGTGTGAGACTTGAGATACAACATTACCCCTTTGCTATGTATCTGTCTAGCAGCCACTTCGACCCACATCATCACATCAAGATGGTTGATGGAAGGAGATACAAGCATAGGGTTGAGCTGGAGAATTTTTGGGCTGATGTTGTAGATGAGTTTGAGGTTAGGCAAAGGATGTGGTCTAGACTGCCTGTTAGCTTGATCAGGGCAACAAAACTTTGTCGAGTGCCGGATCAGTTGGAAGAAGATGGATAATAGGTACAACTGCACCTCGATGAGGGTTTGCCTTTGCTAACGGTCAGGTGGTTAGAACAAGATCACGCTAATTTGAATACTTTGATGAGACCTATCATCAAGTACACATGATGGTGGGTTGATCAACATATTCAGGAGCTAAGGCGAAAAAGGATAACTTTGACTTATGATCTATTGAGTGAGGTTGAATCCTATTCTTCCAAAGCAGATGCATCCCAGGGTGTAGAAATGATGGAGGCCACCACTTCCAAGAAAAGGAAGGAGGTAGCTGTGGATAAGGAGCCAGTTCGGAAGCAGGCAAAGTTAAAGCCTTCATGATCAACTACATCTAGGAATATTGAAGAGATGTTGGTTACTATTGATGCTTCACTGGATGACATTAGGGATCCTTCTCTGATTCTTAAAGACAATATTGAGCCTCAGCCGGCCAATGATGCACCACCGTCTCCTACGGGCATAGAAATATTGGAGTCTAATGATGATAATGTGCACACCCAAAGTGAGGATTTCTAGGAAGGGATGATTTCAGCCCTTAAGGGAATTTTGGATGTTCCTAATGGAGAAGGCATGCCGGAAGAAGATGGCATGGAACATCCCACTATTCTGAACTAGTTAAAGGAAAGGCTAAAAGTAAAAGTGCCAGTACAGGAGCCAGAAGAAGATGATACTGCAGATTTCTTGGCCAGGCTTACACAAACTGCGGCCAAGAAACCGTCAAAGAAATTGTCGAGCATACAAAGAGATAAAGCCAACAACAGAATAGTACAGATTGTAGTGCCTATCGTGGACAAGCCACAAGAGGATATGGCTCCACAGGATTATGCCATCAGAACCATTGACTTGGGTCTGACCACGAAGGGCCAAGAAATTGAAGATTTGGACAATTCTGTGTCCACAATCAAGTCAAGGTTGGAAAAAGAAGTGGCCAAGAGGAAAGAGTGCCAATTAGAAATTGAGCGCTTAAAAGAATATATCCATCATTTGGTTAAGCCACTTGATTAGGATAACATAGTAGCTCCTCTTCTTCAAAACTCTTCATAGGGGGTAGCCAAGAAGATGGAAGAAAATAGGGTCATGGTTCAAGAGGCCAAAGAATGGATAGCAATCAAGGGCACGAAAGCTGAGATATTCATGGAGAAGTTGACCTTAGTTTACGGTCAGGCCACTTCACTACTTTCTAGACTAGCTGCTTTGGCGGAAGTATCGGAGAGCCTTCTAGATGTGCAAGATAGGATCATTCCTTTCCTTAGGATTCTGAAAGGGATTCTGAAGCAAGAATTAATAGACAGAAGCATCATTGCAGTAGGTGCAGCCTATGACTTCCATACTTGGTATTGGGCACTAACAACATGGGGTGAAGTCTTGGAAAGGGTTAAGGTTGATGGTCTCAAGCTGGAGGATCAGGTTAAGGAAGTCCAGACGAAGATTCTCAACATGATCTCCGATATCCTGGATAAGGAAGCTCTACGAGAGATGGATTTGTAGTTGGAGGTTTTGAAGGGAAAAGTCCAGGAGAACATCTTTGCTATCACTAGACCCATCTTGAAGTAGGATTGGGCCAAATTGGTGAACTTCCTGAGCATCCAAGAAACCTTTAGGAAGACTGAGCCAGAGTGGGAGGATACCTTTGTCAGATGTACCGAGAGTGTGGACAGATTGGAATTCCGGATTGGAATGCTTCCTCAGGTCACCATGGATGAAGTTGCCTTGATCGTGTCTAGATTCATCGAACACATGGCAACGTGCGAGGATCGAGATGTAATTCCTTGAAAATAGCTCCAAGTGCCACATCACCCTATCAACTCTCTATTTACTAAAGTCATTTTGGGAAACCCTAATTAGGGTTTTAATTGTTCAATCTTGGCAGTTGGCTCATTTTTAGTTTGAGCCATTTATTCAATTTTGTAAACTCTATATAAACTTGTTTACTCTCATTTACAATTTGTGAAGTGAGTTGTATAAGATTGTTACGACAAAACTATTTTCGTTTATAAAAGCTCTTGTGCATGATTTGCTAAGAACCACTTTTATTTTCAAGTAGTGTGCAAGGTTTTCATATTTCTCCTTCAACACTTAGAATAGAATTAGATTAGTATTTGATTTATATGTTGGTTAGTGAATGATAGATTTGATAGTAGTGGTGGATAAAATTTAGCTCATACTTTTGTCAAATGGATGATTTGCATTTGATGAGTAAAGTTAGCCTGAGCTAGTAATTTGTGGATGCTTGACTTCTGTTTGTTTTAATTATCAACTCAAATATGAAAATTATTATCACTTCCGTTGAAGATTGCACCCGCTTTGCGTAGTTGTCCGAAGGTGGCGAAACAAAGTGTGGTTACCCTATTTTATCTAGTCACTGCCGTCTCTTGAGTTCTTAGGAGTAGCTTAGACTTCTAAACCCTTTCCTTTTTGCATTTTTTTGGAAATCTGAAATACCCATCAAAAGAGCTTTCAATGAAAAAATTATCTAAGTCCTAAACTTGCAAATAGATCTTAGCATAAGTCCCCTTGTGATTACTAGCAAATCACAATGCTCATTGGCCTTATCCACATGTCATGACTTGACCAAAGAAATATTGGAGTTATTGTATTATCTTTTAGGTATATGCAATGACTTTTCAAGAGAGGATAAACTGTCCCTTGGGCATTTTATTCTGTGTTGGGTGGCATACTCAAAACACACACCAACAGAATTGGTGCTAGAAGGAGGGCTGATAATAGAAAGACGTGTTTGCTCGGGACTGAAATAGAGAAAAAGAAGAGTTATTTGCTCCATCACTTTTGTATCATCCGTAACCTTGGCTCCTCCTAACGCACCAATAGAATTGGTGCTAGAAGGAGGGCTACGAAGGCTATTTGGACATTATTGTTTGCAGAGTTGAAGGTAGTAGATATGATAAAGAATGGTGTTGCCACACAAGTTCCTATTTAACGTGTCGCTTGAACAACCAGAACAAGGTCAGATAGATATTCTCAGCCAATTATAGTCACTAGCATGGTAGACACAAGTAGATAGCACCGAGTTCAGACAAACAAGTCGTGTTCTTGCTCGAGAAGAAGAAAAGAGAGAATTCATCAAAGGGGCTATTGAAAGGCACCTAATAAGGTAGAAGATCAACTACTTGAAGTGAGCTTTTAACTATATTGAACATGCAATTGCTTCTGGATCATTGACAAGATTAGGCTTCACCCGTAAGATGAAGAATGGTACTTCTGACTAGCCTTCCTCTTCTCGGATAGGAGCCTAATCCAGTGTTACAGCCTGACTTGGGATTCCATAATGAACAAGAGGATGTGATAACAAAATTATATAGCCTTGCGTGGAAATTGAAATGAAATGCCCCTGACTGGATGCGTATGTGCTTTATCCTTGAAGAAGAAGAAGAAATTTCCCAAAGAATCAAATTTCGTGTTCAACAAGACTTGCTTGTCCAAAGATTCAAAGCTCTTCAATGGCAGCCGGCAAAATCTCCCAGCTCCAGAAGCAGCCCCGACACCACCTTGACAAGCATAAAAGAAGATACACTGGATCGTATCAATTCTTTCTCTCCTGATAGAATAAGAAGGATTACTAGGTCAACCCCGAATTCATTTAAAGAATTTGTGGAGCTATCGCCTTTTAGGCAGAGGAGAAGAACTCAAACAATTCAGGAGGGAACATCAAGTGGAGTCAATCTTGGTGGAGAAGCATCAAGCAAGGACCTTTTTGGTTTCTTCCAAACTTCACCACCAAGCACTCCAGTTTCAGGAGCCATCCAACTGGCACAACCAATCCAACCCAACCCAGCGAGTCAACCAAATGTTCCAATGGTGTGGTTTCCATCTAACGCATCTCCCATGACGTTCACCACATACCATGATATGCCTAAAAATATGGAACATTTTTGTTCCAAGTTTCACAACGGCGACTTAAGCCACACTGTGGATGAGCACATCAAACTATTTGAAGATCTCCTTCAAAATAGAGACATCCAAGAGGAAGATGTTGCATGCCGATTGTTTCCGTACACTTTCGATGATCAGGCATCTTACTAGTACATTCATTTACCAGCTAACTCCATTTCCACTTGGCAAGGAATGAAGGCAGCATTCTTGGAGAAATTTAGGGCGCCAATTTCAGCAACCGATCTATACAGGTAGTTCGTGGAGGTGAAAAGATAAGAGCACAATCCCATTATTAATTTCAATAATATATTTCAGAGGGCATATACAAGGTTGCGAGACCCTTACAATTTGGACAATGTTGCGGCACTGCCCATCTATTATGAGGCCTTGGATCATCTCATGACCATGTTCGTAAATTCTAAAACTTTGGCCCCTACCAACTTGAAGGAAGCATATGTTGCAACAGTAACAGCAAGCAATGGTCTCAGAGTGGGTGTTTCCCAAGGTTCACTCCAATATTTAGGGAATTTAGCTTCCCAAAATTAGGTGCAAGACATCAATCATGCTCTGGCTCACCAGACACCCATGATGAACCCAGTTCCCACTAGCAGCAATCAATTGGTTCCGCACTTGGGATCCTCGATGTCACAAGCACTACCAGCACAACCTGTATACCTCCAAAACATGACAACTTCCACCAAAAGTCAAGAAGAAAGAGATGAAATGAAGGAGCTAATTGATCAAGTTAAAAAATTGTCGACCGACTTCACCTATCTAAAGGGTCAGACAAGTCAAATACAAAATTTTCAAAGGAGTTACCAACCACCACAAAATAATCACCAAAATCAAAATCATTCCAGATATACAAGGGATAATCAAAATTACCAAGGAAATAATCAGGGATTTCGAAGTAACAATTCGGGCTTCCAGAAAAAGACTTGGAATACAGCACCAAACAATGGTACTGTGCTGTCCCCCTTGGAAAATCCACCTGCGAACAACCGTTTGGTAGATAAAGTATTCTTGGCCGAAGCAGCCTTATTAGGTTGGTGCCGATTGCACAACATGGACCAACACTCTGAGTTACACTGTCATGAATTCCAAGTAGAGGTAGATATTTTTAGAAGTGAAAGAAGGAATTCAGAGGTGGAAGATCCGCTAGCAAAAAAATACGAGCTAGTTCTTGTGCCAAGCTACGACCAAGCCCTTATAATTGAGAACGTGATATTTTCATCTCAGGAATACCCACCATATTCTCTTGGTCAAATATTTCCACCGACATCAGCAAATGGTCTAGTAGAGGCCTTGCAATATCAAGATGGAATGGAGAATTACACTCCAGCTGACCAGCCCACTCCAAACAATGGGTATAGTTTTCCACCCTTACACAACAACGTGTTAGTGGAAGGAACAAGAGAAGTTCAAGCATTTCAACAAATGTCTGGAAACCCACCAAGGGTATACCAAAGGAATGTTCACCAAAATGAACCCTTGACTTCATCTATTCCTCCAAATAATTTTAAAACTCCACCAAATTCGGGTGCTTCTAATGCACAACCTCCTCCGAGAGATTCTCTAGAATATCACCAGCAGAATGTCCAATCTAATGGGACAAGACAAGTTGTTGTCCCACAAACAGAGCAAAGGTGATCAGTGAACCCTCAAATGGAGTAGACACAGGCCCAGACAAAAGATCGTCCCAAAGAAGAGTTAAAAAGATTGAGCTCATATGTATTGGAAGAGTTCAAAAAGATAAAGGTCAGTCTACCCCTAATAGAATTGATGAGAATTCTTGAAATTCGGGAGACACTTTTGGGCAGTTTAACTAAAGTTGTCACCCCAAGGAACATTCCTCAAAATGTGCCAAATAGAGCAGCATTCAACGCTCCAGCCAACACTAACGTCACCGAATGGGAGATATCAGGCAACAGGCCACAAGCACAATCCCATTCAACAGGCCTCAATCAAAGGGACATGACACCAAAAGAAGTTCTTACAGACTCAAATATATTTCAAGAAGAAGTTCTGGCTAGCGAATTACCACAAAATCTGAAGAAGCTAGAATATGTTTCTAGAACACAAAAAGAGAAGAGTCAAGGTGTCAACAATCTAGACAAACACCCAGTGGTATTCTACCAAGGGAAGGATGAAACAGCTCCATTTTTGCTATCTGTTCGTATATTCAGAAAGATGTTGCATAATTTCCTAGTGGACTCAGGTGCTTCAAGCAATGTAATGCCACTGGCTATCTGTCAAAGTGGTGCAGGAGCACCTAGCCAGAATAGGCAAAAATGGCAATTTTTGGCAAATTTTGTTTTTTTTCAATTAAGGTCATGTGGACCATTGCTCTAGGTGTTAGGTTTAGCATAATGTTAATCAAGAGTTTTCAATAGTGGTGGTTAGCTATTTGGAATGGTCAAGTGTGAGGTGTAACACAAAATGTTAGTGGTTTGTGACTTTTTCAAAAAAAAATGCATTTTTAATGCCTAACCAGCTTGGAAGAGAAAATTCCCGAGCATAACTATTTTGAGGAGGTATTTAGGCATGGCCTTGACAATTGTGGAAAGTTAGAAGGTTTGGAGAATGTTTGTTATTTTGAAAATTTGAAAAAAAGGAGGTTAATGGAGGATAGTTTGGGAAGTTAACTGAAATTTTGTGTTTTCTTGAATATTTGCTTGATCAAGAACGAGCGGGCCTACATTATGCTTTAGTTATCATTAGATCTTTGTTTTATGGCATAGTTTTTTTGTTTGTAGAGTGAGATTGTAAACTGCAAGTGTCTTTATAGTTAGTTGTTTTGTTTTTTTTACAATTATGTGTCCTGACTGGTAAAGAGGACAGAATGGAGTCCTAGACCCACTTCCCACCATACCCAATGTATGGAAACTTGGGGAATGGAGATAGGCTACCCTTACATAGTTAGGATAGGTGTTGTGGTAGGTAGGAATGCAGGGAAAGTAGCTAAGGACTGCTCCTAGGCGGGCTTGACAGTGCCCGGCTAGGACAGTCATTTTACCAGTGCTAAAAAGCACTTTACTTGCAGGGTGAGTTCCTCCAGGATAAACCCCATGGTAGGAGTGTGGAGGAAGACCCCACAGAGGTTTGGACACAAGGAGGAATCTCAGACAATTAGGAGACCAAAGATATGCCCTGACAAACCTACTGGGTGGCCAATGAATGAAGCAAAAAACCTGGTTTTAGCAAAAATAAGAGAATGGTCCTGTGTATGGCTTGTCAAGGAGATAGGGTTTGAAAATCTTGGAAAGGGTGTAACAATGATCAAGAATCCAACGAAAATAATGTAGGTTCTTTGGGGAAGTTGTGTGCAACAACTAGTTTTACTCGGGCTAGGAGGCCTAAAAAGGCTCAAGGCTAGTAACCTTTACCAAACCCTAACCAAGGGTTTCTTGAAAGTGATGGAGAAATAGTGCTAGAAGGTGATCCAAGAAGCTTATTAGGATTCCAAGAAACATGTTGAAAGGTAGAGATAACCCTGCAAAGACATAGAGGTGTGTGGTGTGCAATTGACCTTTAAGGTGGATTAAGGGTAATTGAGGACAGCAAACAAGTAGCAAGAATTGAGTGGTTTAGTTTGACAAAGGTTGGAAGAGGGGATGGCCAAGAACTAGGGGTGTCTGAAGATGTGTTAGAGCCTAGAGGTTGGGTGGTGAAAGAAGCCACAATAGGGATTTGTTGAGGTGAGACCCGGAGCATGGGAGTGTGAGTCTTCCATCCAAACCCTCTTTACACTAGATTGGTATCAGAGCAAGTTAAAGATTTGGGAAGCAATCTTGCATGTCAGATAGTGAGTCAGGAGATTCTTCCACCATGGTGACAAATGCAGAGCTAGCTAAGAAGGTTGAAGAGCAGGAAGAAGACAATAATCAATTGAGGGAAAGATTAGCCCAACTAGAGTCAGCAGTGAGGAGTGCACAGATTGAGGGAAGAATTCCAAAAGAAGAAGAGGTTGCAGAGGAAGATAAGACCCCTAAACCTGACCTTGTTTTGAAGGAGGAGCCTTTCTTGAAGGCATTGAAAGCCTTGAGTGGAAAAGCACTTGAAGGCATACCACTATTTAGTGGAAAGATGGAACCAGACTTAGTGATGGATTGGATAGAAGGCATGGAGAATCACTTTGAGTGTGATGGAGTGACTGAAGCTCAAAAGGTGAAGGTTGCTAAGTCAAGATTGAGAGGATCAGCCTTGACATGGTGGAAGTTTGTTCAAACAAAGAGGGAGAAAGAAGGCAAACAACTCATATCAACTTGGAAAGGTATGGTTGCTAAGGTAAAAGAAGCCTATATGCCAGATGATTATGAAATTCAACTACACAAGAAGAGACAAAGCCTAAGGTAGAAAGAACTAGATGTGAGTACCTATACTGAAGAATTCCAAAAGCTTTGTATGAGGTCCAATGTGACAGAGGATGAGAGCCTCAAAGTGGCTAGATATCTTAATGGTTTGAAGTGGAATATCCAAGAGGAGATGGCTCTTTTGAGTCCTAAAACAGTTCATCAATGTTATCAGCTAGCTATTAAGATTGAGGAAAGGAACAAAAGGAAGCAAGATCAGGCTTCTAAAGGTAGAGGTAAAGGTAGAGATCATAGAGATCAAAGAGGACAGCGTGGAGGTTACCAAGGAAGAGGTAATGACCAAAGAAATCATGGAGAATCTAAGCTCACCGAGCATGGAGGTGAAACATCTTCAAGAGGAGGATTTAACAGAGGAAGAGGACCTCAAGGAGGTTCAAATAGAGGAAGAGGAGTAGGCAGGAGTAACTCTTACTTTGCCACCATGAAGTGTTATCATTGCAATCAGATGGGACACCCAACTTATAAATGCCCAGAGAAAGTTTCTTCTTCAAGCAATGAAAAGAGAGTGGCCTATGCACAAGAGGACACCATGAGTCCTAAGACAACTAAGATCAGTCATATAGAGTCTGAAAATGGAGAGATTTTGATGTTTAGAAGAGTGTTGATAAGGCAACCGGTCAAGGATGAACCTAAGCAAAGAAGAGCTCTTTTTAGAGTAAGGTGTAAAATTCTTGGCAAAGTATGCAAGGTCATTGTAGATTATGGTTCTACAGACAATATAATCTTAGAGGAGGTAGTAACTAAACTGAAATTACAGAAGGTACCTCATACTAACCCCTACAAGGTCACTTGGCTAAACAAAAGGTAGAGTGTTTTGGTTAATGAGAGAGTAACAATGGAATTTTCAATTGGAGGTTATAAAGACAAGCTAGTTTATGATGTTTTACCTATGGATGCATGCCATCTGCTATTGGGAAGACCATGGCAATATGATAGGAGTGTTGTGTATGATGGTAAAGAGAATATAATTGCATTTAAGAAGGATGGAAGAACCTTTAAATTGCAGTCACTGTCCGAGGTAGATGAAGGATAGTCCAAGACACCAAGTGTGCTTCTTAGTAGTGGGAAAGAGTTCCTCAACACTCTACATGAAGGTGGAGAAGGATATGTTGTGTTGTTGCAGACCAAAGAGGAAGAGAAGATGGAAAAACCAGTCATACCAAAAATAGTCCAGAATTTGCTTGATAGGTACAAGGACATTGTAAGTGATGGTACACCTACAACCTTACCTCCAAGAAGAGCTATTAGCCATCAAATAGACTTCATACCTAGAGCATCATTGCCTAACAAAGCAGCATATAAGTTGACACTAGATCAAAACTTGGAAGTAGTTAGACAAGTGCAAGAATTGTTGGATCAGCAGTTGATACAAAAGAGCATCAGCCCATGTGCAGTACCAGTAGTCTTGGCAACTAAGAAGGGAGGAAAATGGAGGTTGTGTACTGACTCTAGAGAAATCAACAGGATCACAATTAGGTACAGGTTTCCAATGCCTAGAATTAAGGATTTAATGGATTGTCTTGGAGGGGCTCAATACTACACAAAGTTGGACCTTAAAAGTGGATACCATCAAATTAGAATTAAGGATGGTGATGAATGGAAGACAACATTCAAGAAAACAGATGGTTTATATGAATGGAGAGTGATGCCATTTGGTCTTTCCAATGCACGTTCATGAGACTAATGAATGAAGTGCTTAAGGATTTCACAGGGATTTTTGCGGTAGTCTATCTTGATGACATACTAATTTTCAGTAAGACAGCATAAGAACATTTGAAGCATGTGGAGATGGTTCTTAAAAGGTTGCAAGAAGAGAAGTTGACAATCAATCTTGAGAAATGTGAGTTTTTCAAGCAAGAAATTGTGTACTTAGGTTTTGTAGTGTCTAAGGGATCATTGAAGATGGATCCAAGCAAGGTGGAGGCAATCATAAGCTAGCCTACACCAACAACAGGAACTAAGGTAAGGAGTTTCCATAGATTGGCCCAATTCTATAGGAAATTCATAAGAAATTTTAGTGGTATTTGTGCACCAGTTTTAGAGACAATAAAAGGTGGTGCGAAAACCAAGTTTGTGTGGACTCAAGTAGCTGAGAGAGGATTTGAGAAACTGAAACAAGAAGTAGCAACTCAACCCATACTTTTACTACCTAGTTTTGACAAATTGTTCACTGTTGAGTGTGATGCAAGTGGAGTGGTAGTTGGAGGAGTGTTAAGTCAAGAGGGCAGGCCTATAGCCTTCTTTAGTGAGAAGCTTAATGAAGCAAAGAAGAAATACTCAACCTATGACTTGGAACTTTATGATTTGGTTCAGTCCCTTAGGAAATGGAGGCATTATCTTCTACCCAAGGAGTTTGTAGTCTTTACAGACAACCAAGTACTCAGCTATATGAACACCCAAGAGAAATTGAGCAATAGGAATTTGAAGTGGATGGAATACATCCAAGCTTTCACATTCACTATCAAGCATAAGAAGGGGAAAATGAATAAGGTAGCAGATGCATTGAGTAGGAAGTTATTGAAAGTTCAAGAGATATAGGTGAAAAGCATAGGAATTGAAAGTTTTAAAGAACTCTATGCAAAGGATGAAGATTTCTCAGAGATCTATAAGGTATGTTTAAACTTTGAGAATTATTTTCATAGCCAGTATGCTGAATATACTTTGCAAAGTGGATTGTTGTTTAAAGGAAACCAGTTATGTGTCCCTAAAGGGTCAATGAGAGAAAATCTAATCCAAGAAAAGCACAATGGTAGTCTTAGTGGGCATTTTGGCATCAATAAGACATTAGAGTTAGTTCAAAGATTTTACTATTGGCCTAAGTTGGCAAGAGATGTTAGAAAATATGTGGAATAGTGTGTTGTATGCATGAGAGCTAAGGGAGGAGCTAGTAATGCTGGTCTTTATCAACCCCTACCAATTCCAAATAGAGCTTGGGAGTGTGTAAGCATGGATTTTGTGGTAGGCCTTCCTAAGACCAAATCTGGTTTTGACAGTGTGTATGTTGTGGTGGACAGATTTAGTAAGATGAGTCATTTTATACTTGTAAAACTACTCATGATGCTAGTTACATAGCTCATCTCTTTTTCAAGGAGGTTGTAAGGATTCATGGCTTACCTTTAAGCATAGTTTCAGACAGGGATGTTAAATTAATGAGTCACTTTTGGAAAACTTTGTGGAATAGGTTGGGAACCAATCTATCTTTTGGATCTGCCTATCATCCTCAAACTGATGGCCAAATAGAGGTAGTTAACAGGGCGCTAGGTAACCTACTGAGGTGTTTAACAAAGGAATATGGACAGACTTGGGATATGGTCATCTCACAAGCTGAGTTTGCCTATAATGACAGTGTTAGTAGAACTACAGGGAAAAGTCCTTTTGAGGTTGTGTATGGAATGCACCCAAGAGGTATTTATGAGCTCAGAGATTTAGGAGCCATGGAACATAGAAGTGGACATGCTGAAGATTTCAGTCAGACCATGAAAGAGATACAAGAACAGGTGAGGAAGATAGTTATTGAAGCTACCCATAAATTGAAGGAAAAGGTGGATTTGACAAGGAAGGATGTACAATTTGTTGTAGGTGATTTTGTCATGGTTCACCTCAACAAGTCCAGGTTGCAGAAGGGAGTCTCAACCAACCTACAGATGAAGAGAATAGGACCATGCAAAATCTTGGCCAAGTATGGCAAAAATGCATATAAGATTGAATTACCTATTGACTTAGGAATCTCACCGGTTTTCAATGTTGCTGATTTGATCAAGTATAAAGGATCAGTCAAGGAAATGGATTAGGAGAGTCAAGAGGTATTCAAGGAAATCAATAACATATCACTACCCAATCAAGACAAGCAACAAGCTAAGAAGATATTGGAATCTAGGGTGCAAAAGTCTACAAGGCACAAGGTGTATATCTGCACCTCATCAAGTGGAAGCATAAACATGAGTCAGAGGCTACATGGGTCCAAGAGGATCAGTTCAAGAAGCTTGGGATTGACTTGTCTTTGCTCTCTCCTTCTCCTTCTTAGTGTTTCTGCTGGGAGGGGGAGAATGTTGTAGGAGCACCTAGCCAGAATAGGCAAGAATGGCAATTTTTGGCAATTTTTGTTTTTTTTCAATTAAGGTCATGTGGACCATTGCTCTAGGTGTTAGGTTTAGCATAATGTTAATCAGGAGTTGTCAATAGTGGTGGCTAGCTATGTGGAATGGTCAAGTGTGAGGTGTAACACAAAATGTTAGTGGTTTGTGACTTTTTCAAAAAAAATATGCATTTGTAATGCCTAATCGGCTTGGAAGAGAAAAGCCTCGAGCATAACTATTTTGAGGAGGTATTTAGGCATGGACTCGACCATTGTGCAAAGTTAGAAGGTTTGGAGAATGTTTGTTATTTTGAAAATTTGAAAAAAAGGAGGTTAATGGAGGACAGTTTGGGAAGTTAATTGAAATTCTGTGTTTTCTTGAATATTTGCTTGATCAAGAACAAACATGCCTACATTATGCTTTAGTTATCATTAGATCTTTGTTTTATGGCATAGTTTTTTTGTTTGTAGAGTGAGATTGTAAACTGCAGGTGTCTTTATAGTTAGTTGTTTTGTTTTCTTTACAATTCTGTGTCCTGACTGGTAAAGAGGACAGAATGGAGTCCTAGACCCACTTCCCACCGTACCCAGTGTATCGCAACTTGGGGAATGGAGCTAGGCTCCCTATACATAGTTAGGATAGGTGTTGTGGTAGGTAGGAATGTAGAGAAAGTGGCTAAGGATTACTCCTAGGCGGGCTTGATAGTGCCCAGCTAGGACAGTCATTTTACTAATGCTAAAAAGCACTTTACTTGCAGGGTGAGTTCCTCCAAGGTAAACCCCATGGTAGGAGTGTGAGGAAGACCCCACAGAGGTTTGGACACAAGGAGGAGGCTTAGACAATCAGGAGACCAAAGATATGCCCTGATAGACCTACCTGGTGGCCAGTGAATGAAGCAAGAAACCTAGTTTTAGCAAAAATAAGAGAATGGTCCTGTGTATGGCTTGTCAAGGAGATAGGGTTTGAAAATATTGGAAAGGGTGTAACAGGGATCAAGAATCCAAGGAAAAGAATGTAGGTTCTTTAGGGAAGTTGTGTGCAACAACTAGTTTTACTCGGGCTAGGAGGCCTAAAAAGGCTCAAGGCTAGTAACCTTTACCAAACCCTAACCAAGGGTTTCTTGAAAGCGATGGAGAAACAGTGCTAGAAGGTGATCCAAGAAGCTTAGTAGGATGCCAAGAAACATGTTGAAAGGTAGAGATAACCCTGCAAAGACATAGAGGTGTGTGGTGTACAATGGACCTTTAAGGTGGATTAAGGGTAATTGAGGACAGTAGACAAGTAGCAAGAATTGAGTGGTTTAGCTTGAAAAAGGTTGGAAGAGGGGATGGCCAAGAACCAGGGGTGTCTGAAGATGTGTCAGAGCCTAGAGGTTGGGTGGTGAAAGAAGCCACAACAGGGATTTGCTGAGGTGAGACCCGGAGCATGGGAGTGTGAGTCTTCCATCCAAACCCTCTTTACACCAGTTAGGACTTGTACCTGCAAGAACTAACAAGAAAGTCACCCAGTTGGACAAGACAGAAGTCCCTATGATGGGAGAGTTAAGTAATGTCCACATGCAATTAGCAACAAGCCCAAGAATGCAGAGTTGTATTGACATCTCAGTTGTCTATTCCAGATGGCTACGACATGCTTCTGAGCAGGGATTGGACTAGAAAATTGAACGGATAAATTTCCATGGACTTTTCCCATATGTGGCTACCTTGGAAGGGAGTTCCTAACTAGATTAGGATTGATAGTACGCCAAGACTGAAATTGATGATCACTGAGTATGACGAGAATAACGAAATATTATTTCTCAAGACTGACTTAGGTTCCTATAGGCCTAAAACGAATGAAGTACTGATGTTACATGGGTCAACCCATGAGACCAATGAGACAATCAAATCTACTGAGACATTTGTGGATGAATCGCAAGATTTTCAAGACGATGATGGGGAGATGTTCAAAAGTTTCCAAAATTTTGTCCTGAGGAGTGTTCATTTGAAAGAAAAATTACACGAACACCTCCACATTCATGATTTACTGCTACCAAATTGGTGTCGGATCCACAATACCGCACATTCCTAGTTTGTATGCAAAATGTGCCACAAGGCAGTGGAAGAAGTATGGAGAAGTATTCCATATGCACCAAGCTCTTCATACAATGAGGAGGCTAGCTATACATCAGTCTTAATACAAGAGATTGAACAAGAAGGAGACGTGGAAGCACATCTTTTTTCTCTGCCACAACAAGAGCAAGTTTGGACCTTGAGGTTCGACAAATCTTGATCAAAGAAAGGAGTTGAAGTTGGCTTTGAATTAACCAGTCCAAGAGGAGAGGCATATCTTGCCACTCACAGGTTAGAGTTCCCTTGCACAAATAACGTGGTAGAATATGAATCATTGATTCAGGGACTACTGCTGGTGCTAAAAAAGGGAGCAAAAGCCTTGCATGCTCTTGGAGATTCCAAAATAGTGGTAAGGCAAGTAAAGAAACAATATGTCTGCAATGATAAAAGACTGGCACGCTATCGTAATAGAGTGTGGGATCTCATTGAGAGCTTCGACGCTTTCAATATCTAATCGGTGAACCGGTCTAACAATCAAGTAGCAAATTCCTTGGCACAAGAAGCCAGTTCACTGGAACCGCTAGCTATGGAATCTATAAGCTAGTTCACAATGGAACTCTTGTCCATACCATCCATTCTGGACAATGTCACAAATTTTTAGGTCTTTGAAAATGATGATCACATTCAGGAATTCTTCGCTAGTTCAGACATCTTTGCTGCAAAAGTCATTGATGAGGAAGAAACACAAGAAGCTGAGCTAGACGATGATGGTATTCTGAACTTGAAGACCAATATCATCCCCAGAGGAATGATACAATTATAACACATATTTGATCAAGATCAGATCCAAGAAGCCAAAAGCCCAAGGATTGAAGGAGACCAATATGAAAAGATAAACTTGGAAACAGAAGAGGAAGTTAGAAATGTGTGCATAGGAAAAGCTTGTACCCCCATGGAGAAGGATGGAATAATCCAGAACATGAGGGAGTTTATGGATATCATAGCATGGAGCTATGAAGACTTGAGGACCTATGACACCTCAATCATCATGCATACTATTCCTCTCAAGCCCGAGAGTAGGTCGTCCAGGCAACGCCAAAGGCCACTCAATCCAATACTAGAGCCTCTAATCCATCAAAAGGTCAGGAAGCTACTTTCAGCCAGAATTATATTCCCAGTGCACCACTCGATGTGGGTCACTAACTTAGTTCCTATTTGAAGGAAGAACGGGGAAATAAGGTTGTGTGTAGACTTCCAGAACCTAAATCGGGCCTCAGAAAAGGACAACTATCCATTGCCCTCCTTGGATGAAGTCTTGCAGGTGGTTAATGGGTCGAGAATGATGTCTTTCTTAGACGGATACTCCGGCTACAACCAAGTGTTGGTTGAATATGAGGATAGATCAAAGACAACCTTCACCATGAAGTGGGGCACTTTCGCTTACAAGAGGATGCCATTCGGGTTGATTAATGCGGGAGCCACATTCCAGAGGGCCATGGACATCACTTTTAGAGATTTGATCAGGAAATGTATAATTATCTATATGGATGATTTGACAATATTCTCAAAGATGAGAGGAGATCATATAGAGGATTTGAGAAAATTATTCAAAAGGTGTCAGAGGTACGGGATTTCTTTAAATCCTACGAAGTGTATATTCGGGGTTACTAAAGGAAAGATGTTGGGTCACTTGATCATGAAAAGAGGAATTTTGATCGATCTTGAGTGCATTGAGGCAATTTCTAGAATCAACTTGCCTACTAGCCAGATGGAGTTAAGATCTTTCTTTGGGAACATCAACTTCGTCTGAAAGTTCATCACTGGCTTTGCCGAAATAGGAAAACCCTTGAATGAAATGTTGAAGAAGAATGCCAAGATAGAATGGATGACACCGGCCAAGGAAGCCTTTGAATAAATCAAACAAGCAATAGTTGAGGCTCTTGTCTTGGTTAGTCCGGACTATACCGGGCCCTTTTATTTGTATTCCTTTGCATTAGAACATTCTTGTGCCCCAATACTTACTTAGAGAACAGAAGAAAGGGATGAACATCCCATAGCTTTCATGAGTACACCCCTCCGAGATGCCGAACTAAGGTACCCGAGTGTTGAGAAACAAGCCTATGCACTAGTGAAAGCCATCAAGAAATTCAGGCATTATATCTTAAGGAGTGATGTTTTTGCCATTGTACCAGATGCAACTGTCAAGACACTCCTAATGCAGAATGAGCTTGGAGAAAGAAGAGGAAAGTGGGTCACCACTATCCAAGAATATGACATCGAGGTATAGCCAATGAAGCTAGTTCGAGGACAAGCTTTAACTCAGACAATGGCCATAGAAGGACCTGGCTTGGTACAACAAACATATGTGCTAACAGACACTCCTCCAGAGGAGTGGTATTATGATATCACTGCATATCTGATTAACCACAGATATCTTGCACATATGAATTCTATGCAAAAGCAAGCTTTCCGGCTGAAGTGCCAATGTTTCATGTTGCAAGGGTCAGTGCTTTATAGAAGAAACCACAAAGGAATCTACTTGAGATGTGTGGGGAATGATGAAGCAAGGATGATAATGGAACATTTCCATTCTAAGCTTAGTACAAGACATGGCAGAAGTCAAGCAACTACTTGTCAAATACTAGAGCAGGTTACTATTGGCCCTCAATTTTCAAAGATGCTTACCAACATATCAAGACTTGTCACACATGCCAAGTTACTACAACATGGGAAAAGAACCCTACCATGCCATTACAACCCATAACTGAAGTAAAGCCATTTGTAATCTGGGGGCTGGATTTTATTGGCATGATAAATCCACCGTCTTCGACATAGCATAAGTATATTTTGACGGCAACTGATTATTGCACCTGATGGTCTGAGGTGCAAGCACTAAAGAATTGTACTACGGATGCAGTAATCAAGTTCCTTGAAGAGCATATTATCACAAGATTCAGTTGTCCCCAGGCTTTAGTGTGCGACAATGGTTTTGCTTTCACTTCCTTGAAATTCTCCAATTGGGCATTCGACTACAGGATTACTCTCAAGTTTTCCTCACACTATTACCCTCAAGGTAATGGGTTGGCAGAGTCAACGAACAAAAAATTGCTCACTGTGATCAAGAAGCTATTGGATCGAAATCTGAAAGACTAGCATTCTCAACTAAGGATTTCTCTATGGGAAGATAGGATGTGAGCTAAAAAGTCATTGGGGACCTCTCCATACCACCTAGTCTATGGGCAAGATCCTGTATTTCCTATCCAATTAAGAATTCCAACACTAAGGTTTATGCAGGAATACTTGGACCCAGATGACAGAGTTTAGATCCATTTGTCACAGTTGTTGTTACTCGAAGAATAGAGGGACCAGGCCTTGGAAAAGTTTGTGAAGTATCAAGGGGTTGTAAAGAGATGGTTTGACAGACGTGCAACGATAAAATCATTTAGAATCTTTGACCTAGTCTTGTATTGGGACAAAGCACATGAGAGGAGAGGTGATCATGAGAAGTTCGATAGTTTATGGAAAGGATAGTATCAAGTCTCTAAAATTTTGGGAGAAAACGCATTTAGGTTGAAGACTTCAACTGGAGAGGATATCCCGTTGCCAGTCAACGGGCAATTCTTGAAACACTATTTCTGACCTTGAATCTTTAAGTGGGACCTACCTGTATATAGTTAGTTTAGTTTCTTTTTGAGTTTGGTTTGTTTCTTTGTGGTCTTTGGTTTTGGTTATTTTAGTTATTTTCATTTTCTTTGCTCCCTTTGCTTTTGTGTGCGTAGTTTAGTTTGCTTTTGTTTTGTGTGTCCCTAGTTTAGTTTGAATAAGAGGGATTCCCATTTTGTGAGAAAGGTGATGTTGCTTACATGCACACTCTGGATTGATTTCACCTAATTATGTTATGAGTATTCCTTGGACTAATACCTTTAGAAAACCTTCAGGCCTCAAGATTAGTTGTCTCGAAAGTATCCTCAGGATTAAGGCTAGTACTTGACGAAAGTGAAGAATCATCTATTATATCCTGATTTTGAAATCTTACAGTTACTACATCTCACACATATAATAAGTTCTTTTGAGTCATGATCATTTCTAAGGAGAAGTCATGGTTTGAACAAAAAGGAAATAATCAAGGTCTTACTTCAGCTCCACTATAATACTCAAGCCCACGTAAGCTTCATTGCTTACAAGCCAAAGTGTGAAAATTTTGAGAAAGAAAAGAATATCCAAATAAGAGAAAAGAAAATAAGAAAAAGAGATAAAACACTTGGCTAAGGGTGTGCAGACATCTCTACAGGCGTATAATCAATAAACATAAGAAATTAAATCACCAGAAGTAGAGCAATCTCCATGAGATTATAGCAGGTAACCTCGTTGAGGCTATAGACGCTCGCTGGCAGCGAGCCTCTACCCAAGGATGCTTTTGGAGTTAAGACCAATTAAGATGAAAGCCATGATGGAACCAAAGAGACTTAGTGTTCTTACGAGAAGGAAATGAATGCCAAGTGCACAGACTTGTAACTAATTGATGAAAAATCTTGATATAGTTTAAGATTTTCCTTTTCTTTTAAGTACTTTTCTTAACCGAGGGATAAGCTAGTTGGAACTAATCTAAGACTTTTTGGGTTTAAAGTGGGTATTGTCCTCAAAATGTTCAGGAACATTCCCAATGTGGAGTCACTAGATGTTGTGACCTATTTCACACATCGCCCCATCACAAATGGGGACCCCTAAGTTTTGGTTCTGCTCTCCGCGCAACGTCTTTTAGAGTTCAATTTGAATAAATTTAGAGAGTCAGTCTGGCCAAGTTATAATTTTGAGCCCGTTTGTATGCTTAAATGTCATGGAAATTCTCAAAAGACCTAGTAGATGAGGAACGCCATTGCTTTCAGTCAATTCTGACACTTCCTATTTTTTAGGGATTCTGCTTTTTTGGTTTTTGCTTTTTTGATTTTCGGAATTTTTAGGCCATTCTGGAGTTCCTATTTTTTAAGGATGCTTTTTGCTTTTTCTGTTTTTAGAAAGTTTCTATTTTTGGATCCCATCAAGCAAGAAATGAACACGCCTCTAGACATCAAAAGAATCAAGGTAAAAATGGCTAAGTCTGAGAGAGGCGCCTATGAAAGAAGAATGGCAGACAAAGCATGAAGTCAGCCCTACCTTTGGCATGCCAAAGGTAGGCACTAGCGAGCCAAGCATGAAGTCCACCCATGGCACAAGGAATGCCAAGTCCGCCCATGGCACAAGAAGATCAAAGTCCGCCCATGGCAAGGAAGAGGCCAAAGTCCGCCCAAAAAAGTCAATGGCAAGAAGCATGTGAAGTCTGCCCCAAGAAGGTTGGAGAAGGGTGGATGTGTGAAGATGTTTGGAAGAGGTGAAATTACAAGGGAAATTCGCTAGGAATTGAATTAAATGGCCAATTACAAGTGAAGTCCGCCATTGGACAAGGCAAGAATAAAACTCGCCATGGCAAGAAAAGTGTGAAGTCCACCTTAGACAAATGGAGGATAAAATATGCTATTGGCAAGAAATTATAAGAAATTCATCCAACTTTGAAAGTTAAATTTTTCTAAGGCATGAAAAAGGAGAAATGTCTAGAGGAAGAAGAGGTTTGGCTGGCACAAAAATCACTCCTCGACACAATGGAATGAAATTATTTGGCATAAAATGAAGAGTGTTTGGAAGAGCAAGTATGAAGTCCGCCCCTCTCAGCTTGGAAAAATTCCTAAGGCACAAATGAAAAATGACAAAGTGGCAGAGAAATCTCCAAGGTCGCCCAACCCAGAAAGATAGAAAATGAATTATTTGGCTAAGTAAAAATGTCCAGAGGGGTCGGAAGTTCACTCGGAGAGTTGAAATTTGGTAGATGAATTATTAAGCATATTTTGGCTAGGCAGACAATTGGAAGGTAAAATATTCGGCTGTGGACAAATGAACTTAGCCATTTATCAATTTTAAATGGGTTGGAATTTAATATTTTAATATTTTTAATTATTTTCCAACACTTGGGAAATTTAAATCAAAAATTCGAAGTCTAGAGATTATTTGGAGGATTAAATTATTCCACCTTAGATAAATTTTAAATTACCATGATTCGAAGATTTAAAGTATGTTGGAAAATTAATTTTAAACAATTAATGTAATATCTTTTGATATTTTCTCCAACACTTAGGCAATTTTTCAAGAAATTCAAAAATCTCAAACAAAGGTGGCACAGAGATGAAAATTGGAAACTTTCCTCAATGACTAAAAGTAAAATTAGAAACTTGCCAATCTGAGAAGAAAAAACGTTTCTAAAATTGGTAGAAAATCAGAGAAAAGAGGGCAATTCCTTGAGAAAATCGCACTTCTCGGCCATAAAATGAGTTTTAGCAACTCATTTCTTCACAATTTCGACTGAGAAGAAGCTATCTCTCTCGAATCTTCAAGGAATCGTTTGCAAAGGAAAATTTCATGAAATTAATGTTGCTGTGAGAATCAAGGAAGTAATTTCTTATTGACAGGCATGATTTTTAGAAAGAAATAAGTTATTTCTTTGCTGAAAATCGTACTTCCAAGCAAATTGGCGCACTTCCTCTAGCAGATTTTCAGAATTTTTAATTCGTTTGCAGCTAGAATATGATCTGTAAGGTTTGGAAATTGATTGGCAATATGTTTCTACCTCGTTTCTATCTTCTACTTTCTTTCCAGCATGAGTTTCATTCATTAATGGGCGAATTTGTTTACTTTCAGCTTGCTTTTTGATAGAAGTTTTAATTTAATAAGCTGAAAGTGCGATTTTATCCAACAAACACCCCAGAGTAAATTAATTTTAAAAATTCTTGTACTAATGTTAAGTATTTTGTACTTGTAGGTTGATGGTCAATCAAGCAGAGACATCCAAGCAAGCACAAATTAAATTTGAGAGCAAAGGATCACAGCCGGAAACCAGAATAAAGTCAAAATGGAAAAACATTTCGGACACCAATCTCGACCATATTGAGTTTGATGAATTCAAAAGAAGAATATACGGACACAATGGACCCTTACCAACACCTGCCGCCAGGAGAATTGTGAGAAATGGAATTTTTCAAGCTGTCGATTTCCTGCCTGCATTGGAGTGTGCTGAGCTAATGGTGGAGTGTGCACTTCATTATAATGTTGAATCTAGATAGATTGTGGCAGCCGATAGGAGAGTGTTAGCTCATCTGGGAGATTTGGCCATACAGGAGGCCTTTGGCATTCCTACCTATCCAGGGATAGTCTACAAAACTAAGGAGGATGCCCGAAGGTTGTATGATGAATAGCCTGACCTTTGTGCCACCAACCTCAACAAGGCATGGTTGGATAAGCCAAGACCTTCTTTCAGGAAAATTGCTAACAAGCTGTTATGCACAGAATTCAAAGAGGACTATGGGGACATCATCATCATGTTGAATGGGATAGCAGGCAGTCCTTTGGGGGCCCCTTTCGAGCCATGGATGTACTATTTCATCGAGGACATCACACAAGGCGTGAAGATTTTCAACTGGTCATGAATGATAAGCAACAACCTCCATGAGTAGCTTATCAACTTAGAAAAATCTAAAACATTTTATATGAGTTCTTACGTCATCTATATATCGGCTAGGACTTACAAGTATGCAGGCTTGATATGCAAAGGCACGGTTAGTAGTGGATCAAACGAATTGAAGGCATATGACTGCTATCCACAACTACAATTGAAAGAGAAGGCACACTTCTAGCAAGCTCACAATGCCTTCCTTATGTATATCACAAGGATACTCCAGGGAGGGACGCATCAACCGCTAACTCCTAAGGCAAAAAATCTGATTGGCAAATATGGGTCTTGGTTTATCCAATATCCAAGATATACTTACATCAAAATTCAGGGATTCATCGGGAGCCCGTACCATTTGCCAATCTTCCCCACAAATAAGATGGTCCTGCTGGAAGTACTAAGGCAGCTAGAGGAATTTCAAGGCCTCCAAAGAAGAAAGTAGAAGGTGGCAGTTACTTTTCCCTTCTTCATAGGGAATATGTTGGAGTCGTGTCCATCATCCCAAGCCATCGATAGTGCGAGACTCGAGATACAACATTACCCCTTTGCTACGTATCCGTCTAGGAGCCACTTTGACCCACATCATCACATCAATACGGTCGATGGAAGGAGATACAAGCATAGGGTTGAGCTGGAGGATTTCTAGGTTGATCTTGTAGATGAGTTTGAGTTTAGGTGAAGGATGTGGTCTAGACTGCCTATCAGCATGATCAGGGCAACAAAACTTTGTCGAGTGCCAGATTAGTTGGAAGAAGATGGACAATAGGTATAGCCACACCTTGATGAGAGTTTTCCTTTGCTGATGGTTAGGTGGTCAGAACCAGAGCATGTAGATGAGACCTATCATCAAGTACACACAGTGGTCGGTTGATCAACAGATTCAGGACCTAAGGCAAAAAAGGATAACTTTGACTTATGATTTGTTGAGTGAGGTTGAATCCTATTCTTCCAATGCGGATGCATCCCAGGGTGTAGAAATGATGGAGGCCACCACTTCTAAGAAAAGGAAGGAGGTAGCTATGGATAAGGAGCCAGTTCAGAAGTAGGCGAAGTAAAAGCCTTCACAATTAGGTACATCTAGGAATATGGAAGAGATGTTGGTTACTGTCGATGCTTCACTGGCCAACATTAGGGATCCTTCTCTAATTCCTAAAGACAATATTGAGCCTCAGCCAGACAATGATGTGCCACTGTCTCCTACAGGTACAAAAATATTGGAGTTCAATGATGATAATGTGCACACCCAAAATGAGGATTTCCAGGAAGGGATGATTTCAGCCCTTAGGGGAATTTTGGATGTTCCTGACGGAGAAGGCATGATGGAAGAAGATAGCATGGAACAACCCACTATTCCGAACTAGTTAAAGGAAAGGCTAAAATTACAAGTGCTAGTATAGGAGCCAGAAGAAGATGATACGGTGGATTTCTTGGCCAGGCTCACACAAACTGCAGCCAAGAAACTGTCAAAGAAATTCTCGAGCATACAAAGAGATGAAGTCGGCAATAGAACAATATAGATTGCAGTGCCTATAGTGGACAAGCCACAGGAGGATATGGCTCCACAGGATTATTCCATCACAACCATTGACTTGGGTCCGACCACGAAGGGCCAAGAAATTGAAGATCTGGACAATTGTATGTCCACAATCAAGTCAAGGTTGGCGAAAGAAGTGGCCAAGAGGAAAGAGTGCCAATTAGAAATTGAGTGCTTAATAGAATATATCTAGCATTTCGTGAAGCCACTTGATCAGGATAACATGACAGCTCCTCTTCTCCAAAAATCTTCACAGGAGGCAGCCAAGGAGATGGAAGAAAATAGGGTCACGGTTCAAGAGGCCAAAGAATGGATAGCAATCATGGGCACGAAAGCTAAGATATTCATGGAGAAGTTGACCTTAGTTTATGGTCAGGCCACTTCACTTCTTTCTAAACTAACCGCTTTGGTGAAAGTATGGGAGAGCCTTCCAGATATGTAGGATAGGATCATTCCTTGCCTTAGGATTTTGAAAGGGATTCTGAAGCAAGAATTAATAGACGGAAGCATCATTGCAGTAGGTATAGCCTATGACTTCCATACTTGGTATTGGGCACTAATGGCATGGGGTGAAGTCTTGGAAAGGGTTAAGGTTGATGGTCTCAAGCTGGAGGATTAGGTTAAGGAAGTCTAGATGAAGATTCTCAACATGATCTCCGATATCTTGGATAAGGAAGCTCTATGAGAGAGGGATTTGCAGTTGGAGGTTTTGAAGGGAAAAGTCCAGGAGAACATCTTTCCTATCACTAGAACCATCTTGAAGCAGGATTGGGCCAAATTGGTGAACTTCCTGAGCATCTGAGAAACCTTTGAGAAGACTGAGCCAGAGTGGGAGGATACCTTTTTCAGATGCGCCAAGAGTGTGGATGGACTAGAATTCTAGATCAGAATGCTTCCTCAGGTCACCATGGATGAAGTTGCCTTGATCGTGTCTAGATTCATCGAACACATGGCAACGCGCGAGGATCGGGATGTAATTCCTTGAAAATAGCTCCAAGCACCACATCACCCTTTGAACTCTCTATTTACTGAAGTCATTTTGGGAATCCCTAATTAGGGTTTTAATTGTTCAATCTTGGCCATTGGCTCATTTTTAATCTGAGTCATTTATTCAATTTTGTAAACTCTATATAAACTTGTTTACTCTCATTTACAATTTGTGAAGTGAGTTGTATAAGATTGTTGTGACAAAACTATTTCCTTTGATAAAAGCTCTTGTGCATGATTTTCTAAGAACCACTTTTATTTTCAAGTAGTGTGCAAGGTTTTCATATTTCTCCTTCAACACTTAGAATAGAACTAGATTAGTATTTGATTTATATGTTGGTTAGTGAATGATAGATTTGATAGTAGTGGTGGATAAAATTTAGCTCATACTTTTTTCGAATGGATGATTTGCATTTGATGTGTAAAGTTAGCCTGAGCCAGTAATCTGTGGATGCTTAACTTCTGTTTGTTTTAATTATCAACTCAAACATGAAAATTATTATCATTTTCGTTGAAGATTGCTCCCGCTTTGCGTAGTTGTCTGAAGGTGGTGAAACAAAGTGTGGTTACCCTATTTTATCTAGTCACTACCGTCTCTTGAGTTCTTAGGAGTAGCTTAGACTTCTAAACCCTTGCCTTTTTGTATTTTTTTGGAAATTTGAAATACCCATCAAAAGAGCTTTCAATGACAAAACTGTCTAAGTCCTAAACTTGCAAATAGATCTTAGCGTAAGTCCCCTTGTGATTACTAGCAAATCGCAACACCCACTGGCCTTATCCACATGTCATGACCTAACCAAAGAAACATTGGAGTTATTGTATTGTCTTTTAGGTATATGCAATCACTTTTCTAGAGAGGATAAACTGTCCCTTGGGCATTTTATTTTGTGTTCGATGGCATACTCAAAACACACACCAACATACACCAGCGCTTGAAAATCTTGGCAGCAAGAGCTTTCCCATTCAGAATAGCAGAGTGTAAACCAAGACCACCCTCTTGCTTTGTCCTACACACAGAATCCCACTTAACAAGGCTCCACTTTGAAGACAACAGATTACCGCTCCACAGAAATTGATGAGAAAGAGCATCAAATTCCTTAAGGAAATACATAGGAGCCGCTTGAACAAAGCACCTATAGATGGGAAGGGCCTGGATGATAGACTTAAGAAGAGTCACTCTAGCAGCAGTAGACAACCAAGGATGGGTCCAATGAGTAACCTTTCACCTAAGCTTATCAAGAAATAGCTGTTAGGAGGATCTAGGTTGACAACCAACAACAAGAGGAATACCCAAGTAGACAAAGGGTAGAGACCCAATTTGGAATCATAGAATAGCTGCAATCCTCCACTAGATAGCTTGAGGAGTATTAAAAAAGAATATAGAGGATTTCTGCTCAATGACTTTTTGGCCCAAAGCCAAAAGATAGCTATCCAAAGCTACCCTAAAGGAGTCAGCCTCCCTAGTACAATCCAGACCCATAAGAGAGGTTTCATCCACAAATTGGAGATGAGAAAGCGAAGGCAGGCCCATCCCCCACTGCCACCCCTGAATCAATCCCTATGAAACTTGAGACTTAAGAAGCCAACCCAACCCCTCTGCCATAATAATAAACAAATAAGGATAGAGAGGATCTCCCTGATGAAGACCCCTAGAAGCCCCAAATAACTCTGATGGTTCCCCTTTCACAATAACTGAAAAGGAAGAAGAGGTCACAAAACTCAAAATCTAGCTCACCCAATCAAAGGAAAATCCAAAGGCCAATAGAATCTTCTAAAGAAAACTCCATTTAATGAGGTCATAAGCTTTGGCCATATCCAACTTAATAAACATAGACCTATCTTGCGAGGTTTCCATGGAATGAATAACTTCATACACAATCACCCCCCCATCCAAAATTTGACAACTAGCCACAAAGCCACCTTGCTCCTCATAAATGATCATAGGAAAAAAAGATGTAAGCCTCTTAGCAATCAACTTTGTAATAATCTTGAACACCACATTACAGAGCGAATAGGTCTAAAGAGGTCAAGCCTGTTAGTACCTTCCTTCTTGGGAATGAGAACCAAAAAAGTAGCATTCAGGGCACGAAGCATCTGCTTACTATGAAGAGATTCGCGAACTACCTCTAATAAATCCGGCTTCAAAATATCCCAAAATTCCTAGAAAAACTCAACTGGGAAACCATCAGGGCTAGGGGCTTTCCCCTTATTCATCCCAAACACTACCTCCTCCACTTTAGACAAAGTCACCTAGCAAATAAGAGAAGCATTCACCTCATTAGAAATTAAGGAGGGAATGCAATCAAGCACGATATTCTCATCCACCTCAACTGGAAGTGAATCCTTAGTGAATAGATCAGAGTAAAACTAATGAGCCTCTCTAGACAAAGCTTGATGTGAAGAGATCGAAAGACCCTCTGAGTTAATAAGAGAGGAAATAAAACACTTATTCCGACGAGCCTGAAATAAATGTTAGAAAAAAGTAGTATTCCTATCACCCTCTTGAAGCCAATCAATCCTAGCCTTTTGTTTCTAGAAAATCTCCTCACAAAGCTCCCACTCCTCCACCAACTTCAAAGCCTGGGCCTCAACATGTCCAAGCGCCTCCAAGAAACCCAAATCCTGAATTTGGTAAGGAATGACAACAAGGCAATCCTACACTTCTCTTTTCTTGGCCCGAAAATTACCAAAACAAGACCTATTCCATCACTTGAGATAATACTTGACATATTGTAGCTTCTTAACCAGAGAATACATAGCATTACCATACGCAGGGGTTCCATCTCACCACCACTGAGCAACAAGATCACCCAAAGACGGATCACGCATCCACATAAGATGAAATTTGAAAGGGGGATTCTTTGGATTTGGGAAAACATAAGTCAAAAGCTTAATTGGCCAATGATCAGAGCCACACCAGTCAAGAATCTCAAAGAAAATGACCAAGATACCTCTAACCTAAGAGCAAGAGACAAAGAAATGATCCAACCTTTGGGAGATCGCTTCAGACCCACTCTGTCTATTATTCCAAGTGAATATATCGTTAGAGGGTTTAACATCCACCAAAGTCAGAGAGTCCACATTACTCTAGAACATATCTGAAGTAGGACAAGGCCTAGGTAGCCCTCCCCTTTTCTCCTCCAAGCTCATCACAACATTGAAATCACTAGCTAGGATTCAAGGCAAAAAGGGGGCACAATACCTCACATGCCTGATATGGGCCCAAAGCTGGATTTTACCACGAATGTCAATCGAAGCATAAACATTACTAACCAAAATAGTCTCACTAGATTCCAAAACCAAAGCCACCACCGAAATAGCAAACTGGCTTGAAATCCACCAATGAGGAACAATCTTACGAGGATTCCAGAAAAGAGCCAAACCCCCAGAGGTTCCCCTAGACCCAATACACTGACATAGATAGAAGACCAAATACGAGGAGCATGTTGAAGCATAAGATCCACCTGAAGCTTGGTTTCCTGAACACAAAAGATATCTAGAGCCTGAACAACAATCAAATCTTGAATAGCCTTTTGACAGGAGGAGCTATTCAACCCCCTTGCATTCCATGAGAGAATAATCATGAGGAAGGTTGAGAGAAGTGGGCCTCATGGGTTTTAACCAACGTAGATTCCACCAGCAAATCCCTAGTAGATTTAAGCTTGTCTGCATCCTTCTTATGACCAGCTTTCAAAGAATTTTCAAAATGCCCCTTCTTGAGAGAGTGTTCTTGAACCCCCAAAGAAGGAGATGCTCCCTGACCTTTACTTGAAGAGAACACTGCCTTAGCTAAATCTGCTAGAACAATATCATCATGCCCATCTGCTGCATCCCCAGGAGGCTCTGAAATTCCCTGCTCCAATACCGTAGAGATATTATGAAAAAAAAATTGCCTTCTCCATACTTAAATCCAAACCAACATCCATACCAGTTTCCCCAGAATGAATCTCAATAGGGATCCCTTCCTCCAAAGCTTGATTATCCAGGACCTCAAACCGGTTAAAACCCTGATCACTTTGTCTATCCTTATAGGTTCACTTCTAACCTCTACCTTTATTTCTCTACTTAACAAGAACAAAGCCATCCTTATCAGGCCCACCCTCAACCACCAACACCTTGCCTTTATCCCCCTTCTCCATTGAAGGCTGAGAAGAAGGTGAAGAAGAAACCCCTGCCACTTTGGGTGCCCGAGGACACTGGCGCTGAAGGTGTCCATACTCATGACAAAAGCGGCAATGAAAGGGAAGTGACTCGTAATCCAATGATTGAATCCATGAGGCAAAGCCAATACAAATCTCTAGCAAATCCGACAAAGGGTTATTTAAATAAATTTCAACACAAATGCGAGCATAGGAGAATACCTTTTTATCTAAGTATTTTGAGCGATGGCAACTAACTTTCCCAACAAGGCAGTAATCCGATGCAGAATATCCTCCTGCCAAAACTCCAATGGCAACCATGGAAGATGAACCCAAACAGGAACTTGTGTAGGAAGATCCTCTGTAGCATTAAAACCTCCATGCCAGGGTTTAATAAATAAGCCCACATGATTGTAAAAATATGACCCTCCCTCAAAAACATGATTGCGATCCGAGATGCAAGAGAAATCAACCATAAAATAGTCATTCGCAGCCACCAAAAGATCAAAATCACCTTCAACTTGCTAGGTCTACCGGATCCAAGACTCAAGCACCGAGAGAGGGACATGAATACCCAAAAAATTACAGATTAGAACATGTTGGCTCCAATAAGCAATGTCCTCTTGAATTGACTCAGGAGATATAACCAGAATAGGGTGATCGTGACTCCGCGGAAAACACCCATTCATTTTCTTGAGCTTCGAGCTCTCACCCACAAAAGACGAATCCAAATTTTGAGCATGCATGGCAGCTAAAAAAGTCTGAGATCATCTACAGTTATAATTACAATGTATACCGTTATTCATTATTTGTCTGGTTTTCCATATGCAAACACAACGAAAAATGCATTAGACATAGGCAGCATATCAATGAATTCACCGAAACCTAATAAAACTCAAGACAATGAATGATGTATGGAATATAAAGTAATTTCCAATGCAACACATTCAAAAATGAAGTAGCATAAGCTTAGTATACGTGACTTTGGCTGATTCCATTGTGTTATCTACTACCAATTTCTACATGACTTAAAGAAACAGTGAATGGAAAATATCTTAGTCGATGTATTTCTTAGTTTCTAATGTAAACTTGATTACCAAAGCTTGGGATGACCTAACAGTTCCAACCATGTTTCCTATTTTTATCATGTAAAATCTGAATTTGCATGGAGATAAAAACCTAAATGGATTTCATAAGCACACAATAGATAACTTACATGCCTATGTCGATACATAATATAAATTAAAATGATCCCTAAAATGGGACTGCTTCCCAACTCCAAGGGAAAGGAATAACTAGTGTATCTACTAAAATAGAGCTAGTACTAGGAATTAAAAAACCAAATGGAACCCTGGCATCAAATAATAAGATTGATATAAATTGGATACAAATGATTACAAATATCAAATCCAAGCAAAGTGTGTGCCCATAGGAAACTCCAATCAAAATGGTACAATATACTCCACCCAAAATGTTTTGAAGTGGGATTAAGGAATTTAAAGCTTCTTCTAACAAATTGATTTACAAGCCAATGAATGTGACCATTGGAAAAAAAACTCCACCAAAAAAGCACCACCTACCATTGCTAATATAAGAAATGTTGCCTGGCTTGTGCACATTGATGTAGATTTTTCATGTGTATAATAATATAGGATACCAATATGGTGCCTAAGTAGATCTGAAAGTCCATCAAACTTAAGAAATGGAAGCAAGGTTTATAAAATATGATAGACATGAGTTAGGAATTATCAAACTAACAATTGGCATAATAAAGATTGATTCATGTTGGCTATAATATAGGGGCAGCGGTAAGAATATGAAGAGAGAGGTTCAAACTAAGACAAATACCAGCTCTCGAATATAGTTGATTCTCTACAAAATTATCATGGCACCAACGGTGGATAAATAACATTGATAAAAAACTAAGTCCATCCCAATGACTTTTTTGAAAGATACAAATACAAACCATACGTTTTCCAGGAAAGCCTATGGTTGTGCAAAAGTTGATAGAAACATGCAAATAGAGGACACAATAATATGTGTAAAGTTCATACCAAATCAAATGTCAAATTTTATTGTGGCATTAGAAGGTTAAATCGACATTCTATCCTAAGGTGATTTCACAAACTGATAGCATACAAAAGGAATCATAGAATATACATCAGACCATTGAATGTCTATATAACCAACATGAATTCAAACATTTATTTTGTTTTAGACAACACAATCTTGCATTATTCATTTCTATTTCAACATTAAAATCAAGGAATTATAATGGAACTTGGTTTATATGCTTTCCAAAGCTGAAATCTTGATGCAGAGATCTTCAAATTCCAGCTTCTACTCCTCTTGAGATTCCATGACACTAAAAAAAACCCCAATTTATCACTTCCAAAAACCCCAAGAAAGTTTTTCAAGAGCCAAATTTTTTTTACGACCCCCCGAAGAAAGATTAGTTTCTCCCCAAAAATAGCCAAAAATCCCCTCTCTCAATTAACTCTAAATAATTTATTTAATACTCCACCATCCGTAATTGCATGCACTCTTCATTCAATTAATTAATTTATTATTTTAACCCCCTTCATTTTAATTTACTTGCACAATGCACTAATTAATAGATTCATTTAAATATTTCTATATTAAATCATAGATTTTAATTAATTTAAATCAAACCAACATTAATAATATATTATTTATTAAAATTAAAAATTATATTAAAACATTTATTTAAAATAATCAAATTCTCTTATCCCTAATAATCCTTTATTTTAAAATAATGATCAATCAAGAACTAATCAACAATTAACTCAAACGAACATAAATCCAAGCAATACCTAAGCCAAAGAAAAATAAATGACAAAACACAACAACAATAGAGATGAACCATATCACAATCAAGCAACATAGTCAGGGTGAAGCATAGAGGGGCACTACATCCTCCCCCCCTAAGATCCGACTCAATCATAGTAGTCACAAGGTTAGAATCAAACATACAAAAATACAAGCACATCAATTATCAAGCGAACCAATAACAAACAATTACCAGACTAGGTACAAGTAGAACTTCAATGACGTAGACTGATAGGGTATCGAATCGAACACTCATCCTCTTTGAGGATGATGGCTAGGGTAGGAGATGTTATGTTATCTCCAAATCAACTATTCCATTGGGTTTAAGGTATGCTCAGACTTGCTAGTTCAGGTGGAGTCGATGCCTGGTACCTGTAACTTGCAGAAAACCACGTGGTCAAACATGTACATATACAAATAGTCAAACACACCATGAAGGGAAAATCATAGTGTCATAGGTCTCTCTCAAGTGAGAGAGGTGATATTGTTTCCCTTCACCAATATACATTAATGCACAATAATCTGATACCAAATCATGATAAGAACATACGTCCAACAATCACATAATACTCATATCAATAATAATCCATTTAATCAATTAAACTGATCTACTAAGAATGGTATAAGCATAAACATCAGAGATAAAAATTCCATCAAGTATCATCTTACTGAGCATCAAGGTATCATAATATATAGCCTAGCATGATGAGTTTCATTCTAATGAAGATAACGTGAAAAGAACTGTACTGTCTCTCATATTGCAGTATTCCCATAGGCTTCTGAGTCAGTTGTTTATCCACTACATGTAGTCTCCACATCTATGCCCTGATGCTCTATCTGGTGATTATCAACCGATGTAGTCAATCCGTGCAACCTACTTGTGTCATCCCTTGTTGGCTCTATGTTTTTCGACCAATGTCTAAATTTAGGTGTTCTCCTCTAAGGACATTGTCTAGCTATGTGGCCTTGTTGGCCACAAGAGAAACATTATGTACCTCTTCCACTTCCTCTACCTCATTGTGGTGCATTGAGCTATCATAATCTACCTCTACTAGTTGTAGTTTGTATTCCTTGAGTTGACTGGTCAAGATGATGAAGTTGGGCTTGCAACCAATTATGAATTCTCCTAGATGAAAAATGACCACCAATTTGAACACCAGTCATCCAAGTCTCATCCTCTAAACCACCACTAAGACTATGGAAGGTAGGATAATGTTCCATCAAGAGGTCCATCATAAGTCCCAGTATACCTAAAACATTCCTCCTCCTAGGATACCTTCCTCTTTCCCTAACCGCCTCTTGATTATCCTCCTGCTTGGGGCCTAGTCAAGCAAGAATCTCCTCAAGAAAGGTACGTAACTTAGGGTTGAGGTGTTCCTCATGATAATTCTCATGGGAACTCAAAGAATGGGTGTTCTGATGATTAACCTCACAACCACCTCCTCTACCATGACCCCCATAATGAACACAACCTCTAGGCATCATTCTACACAACACGATCAAAGCACAAGTCTCAGATATCAAGCAAGAACAACAAAAAGGGAGGAAACAAAACATCAAGAATCTAAGTACAATATTCAAGATTTCACATGCATTCACCACCTATGCACCCTAATTCACATCACGAGGCTACACAAGGGTCGAAAATGCATCCACAATAGGTAGGATATCAGTGCATTATGCACTACACCGAGGGTCATATCCTTTCTGGACCAGTTTTCTGCACCATTGGACAACACCACCTATGGACAAATCTCAGGTTGCTAGCGAGGATGACCAAAAAGGGAAAACATAAACTTAAGTGTACAACCAACTAGGTCAACATAATGAGCTCATGTGTACCTAGAGTTCCTAATGTATGAACCTAGGCTCTAATACCATGTGTAATGCCCTGCCACAAAACCTTAGAGGACAACACACAACAACACCTAAATACTAAACAATTTTATTTTGTGCAAGTGCAATATACACCATATTGTAATAGAAACAATAGCTTTATTTATAATCTAAGTCCTCTAAGGTTCTGAGGTTACGTTACTAGAATCCCATAACTAAATTAGCAGAAACTATAAATCATTTCATTAAGAAAATCCATCAAAAATATAAAATTACATATAATCAATACATTTAATAAAAAATTCAACACAAAGTAACCATTACATGAGAATAGTAGATATAATTTAGAATCAATTCATTTAAATAACTATACAAAGGCATCTTTTACATTGTTCATTACGTTAGAGCGTCAACACCAGTTTACATCGTTACATCATTACATTTGAATAACAATGTATGCTCTTAAATATGTGAGGAGAGTACATTAGGAGAATAATACATAATACAATAGAATTATGGTACAATACATGAAATATAATCCACATGAACTAGTACAAGTGCAAAAGTCTTCAAGTCTAGGAGCAATCAGCCCGAACATGAACAAAGTGAGGGAACCCAATGGAGTGCATGGAATGTTCCACCCAACCATGTGGAACCCTAAGGTCCACCCCCCATGCTAGGAGATAGAATTTAGGTCCCACCACAAACAACCAAGAGACAAAAGTCAACACAATGCTAACATGACTCCAATGTACAAGTACGGTACAACAACACATGATAGTAACACAACTTCCAGAGGCACACAACATCAAGAGAAGCAAGAGACAAGGGGATACTAGGTTGTCATAAGAGGAGTGTCATCACATAGTTTTCAATGGGTTACCCTGGCATAACCTTCCTAGGCTACCAAACCCCCATCCTAGGTTACCCTAGCCACTTCTACTGGCTGTTGGATCCCCATCCAAACTCATGTGGGATCAACATACCTTCAAGTCAAACCAGGTAGTTGATCTTTCAATTCCAGGCCTTCCCACTCATCTCAAGCCTAAACAAGCACTTGATCCATGAGTGAGGCGTTATCTTAATTAATGTGAACTACCCAACCCCCTAGTTTTTTTTAGGTTATCACTTGATTAAAATGTCAATGAGTTACCCTAGACCTGCCACTCCCCCTACTAACAACTAGGAGACCTAATGAAATCAAGAGTGAATCCCACTTGCAAAATCACAAAATCTCATTAACATATACACCAAGGTGAGGAAAAACCCTTCTCGCACACAAGTTCCAACCACATGGGTGAATATATAGTGCAAGACTAATGATCATCATAAACACCTTCAAAGAAAACCAACCATCATTGAGGTTTATCAAAATTCCATTAAGAAGAGAATTTTCTCCCTAGCCTTTGGAAGACTCGTAATACACAAAGAATTTCGACAATGAACAAAACTCGCAAATATCCCACTACACTAATTTCTAACTTAATTCATAGAATAGCTCAATTCAAAGACATAAACAAAGAATGCAAGTTAAATTAATAATGCAACCATTGCACGTTCTAAATTTCCATCTTAAGTCAAGAATGATCTATCATAATAAAACAACATCATTGAATTAAAAACATATATAAGTCTCTTCACATATGTAAAATAGAAGCATATACAAAACTATACATCTATATATATGTATATCAATAAAGAAATTCTTTTCAAATTACAGAGTGTGGATCTTATTATATAACTAGCAATATCTACATATATACATATATATATATATAATGTATTGGACTTAATCAAATATCACCTATAATTGAATATCATTTATATATATATATATATATATATATATATATATATCTATGGTTATAATTACAATGTATACCGTTATTCATTATTTGGATGGTTTTCCATATGCAAACACAACGAAAAATGCACTAAAGACAAGCGGCATATCGATGAATTCAACGCAGCCTAATAAAACTCGAGATAGTGAATGATGTATGGAATATAAAGTAATTTACAATGCAATCAAATACTTAACCATACCGAGCAGCGCATGGAACATAATATCAATTTCAACACATTGAAAACTGAAGTTGCATATGCTTAGTATACGTTACTTTGATCGATTTCATTGTGTTATCTACTACTAATTTCTACATGAGTTAAAGAAACAACGAATGGAAATTATCTAAGTCGTTGTATTTCTTAGTTTCTAATGTAAACATGATTACCAAAGCTTGGGATGACCTAACAGTTCCAACCATGTTGCCTATTTTTATCATGTTAAATCAGAATCTACATGGGGATCATAACCTAAATGGATTTCATAGGCACACAACAGATAACTTAGATGCCTGTGTCGATACATAATATAAATTAAAATGCTCCCTAAAATGGGACTACTTCCCAACTCCAAGGGAAAGGAATAGATAGTGTATCTACTAAAATAGAGCCAGTACTAGGAATAATAAAACCAATCGAAACCCTAGCATCAAATAATAGGATTGGTATAAATTGGATACAAATGATTACAAATATCAAATCCAAGAAAAGTGTGTGCCCATAGGAAACTCCAATCAAAATGGCACAATATACTCCATCTAAAATATTTTGATGTGGGATCAAGGAATTTAAATTTTCTTCTGACAAAGTGATTTATAAGCCAATGAATGTGACCATTGGAAAATGAACTCCACCAGAAAAGCACCACCTACCATTGCTAAAATAATAATTGTTGCATGTCTTCTACACATTGATGTAGATTTTTCATGTGTATAATAATATAGGATACCAATATGATACCTAAGTAGATCTGGCAGTCCATCGAACTTAAGAAATGGAAGCAAGGTTTATACAATAAGATAGACATGACTTAATAATTATCAAACTAACAATTGGCATAATAAAGATTGCTTCATGATGGCTATAATATAGGGGTGGTGTTAAGATTATGAAGAGAGAGGTTCAAACTAAGACAAACATCAAATCTCGAATACAACTGATTCTCTACAAAATTCTCATGGTGCCAGTGGTGGATAAATAACAATGATAAAAAACTAAGTCCATACCAACTTTTTTTTTGAAAGATACAAATACGAACCATGCATTCACCAGGAAGGCATGTGGCTGTGTGAAAGTTGATACAAACATGCAAACAGAGGATGCCATAATATGTGTAAAGTGTTGGATAAAATAAACCCAACTACAGTGGAAAAAGAAGAAAACACAAACCAAATAACATGGACAGCAAGAAGAGAGGAAAAATATTTTCTTGTTTCATTCAACTAAACCAAAAAGATTACAAACTTCAATGCTTACATACAAAAACTCAGAGCATGGCTCTGTACATTCCTTCATATAAAACTGTGCAAGTTCTGGAGAAAACTAGTTGCTACTGTGTGTTGCTGTGAACATTCGAGAGCACTTTCCTCTGTCAATGTTCTGGAGCAATTTCCTCTGCTGCTGCAGGTTCACCTGAAAAATCCTCCTTCTATTCTTCTGTTGTCTTCTACCTTCTGTCACTTACATTCTTTTCCTTTTTCTTCTGTTCTTTTATGTTTCTCAACCTTTTCCAAAAATGGTGCTCAATTCAAATTTACCTACCAAGAGTTAATTCTCTACCAAAATTAATTGGGTAACATTGGGCAAGGTAGGTGGAGGATCCCAATGGATCATATCAAGTTGTGCATTAAATGCACTCTTCCGTGGCTACTCAATATTAGCTTTTCCAACACCCCCCCTTAATCTTGAGTTTTTCTAATTTACATCACCTTTCAAAAGTTTCAGAGTATAAGTTCCAGAGCATATGTGCTTCTCCAAAGTTTTGGAGCATCTGCCTTTTTCTGTGCTTCCTTGAACACAAGTTCTGGAGCACCTATGCCAAGTTCCGGAGCATCTGCCTTTTTCTGTGTTTCCCTGAACACAAGTTTTGGTGCATTCCTGCATACCCAACCTATCTCTTAGGCATTCAAAGGAGTCTTTTGACAATGCCTTTATGAAAATATCATCAAGTTGCTGCTCAGATCTGCAAAACTGAAGCCAAAATATTGTCACAAAATATGGTCACAAAATATGGTTGTACCATCTTCTTGCTACTCATTCAAATCTGCAAGGATTCTTCTAAGCCAAATGGCTTGGCATGCTACTGCATTTGCTGCAATGTATTCTACTTCAGCCATGGAGAGAGAAACTATGGGCTGCTTCTTTGATGCCCATGATATTGCTCCTGAACCCATGTGGAATGCATATCCCGATGTGCTCTTTCTGTCATCTACATTTCTTGCCCAATCACTATCTGTGTACCCAACAAGTTGAAACTCATTAGAGGTAGTATACATAATATCATCGCCTTTCATGCCATTGACATACCTCAAAATTATTTTTCTTGCTTGCCAGTGTCATCCTTAGGCTGCTCAATGAACCTAGAAATCAGGCTTACCACGTACATTAGATCAGGTCTTGTTGCTGTCAAATACATGAGGCTTCCAACCATGCTCTTATAGAGGGTTGGGTTAACATCTTTGTTGTTGTCCTTTTTGCTTAATTTTAGACCTGTAGCTATTGGAGTTGAGGCTGGTTTACTGTCCAACATTCTAAATCTTTTCAAGATTTGATTAGCATAACTTGTTTGACAAATAAAGATGCCATCATCTATTTTTTGGACCTCTATGCCTAGGAAATATTTTAGTAAACCTAGGTCTGTCATTTCAAACTCATTTTTCATTGCCTCTTTGAAATCAGCAATGAAAAGATTACTATTACCTGTGAAAATTAAGTCATCTACATACAAAACATCAATAAGTATCTCACCATTGGCTGCCTTGATGTAGAGTGTGGGCTCACTACCACTTTTGTTGAAGCCATTGCTCAAAAGGTACGTATCAATTCTGTTGTACCATGCTCGTGGTGCTTGTTTCAGCCCATAGAGAGCTTTCCAAAGCCTATAGACTTTGTCTTCTTTCCCTGCAACTTCATAGCCAGGTGGCTACTCCACATACACCTCTTCTTTCATTACTCCATTCAAGAAGGCTGATTTTACATCCATTTGTAGTACTTTCCATTTGTGCTGGGCTACAATTGCTAGGACTGCCCGCACTATTTCTAGCCTTGCAACTGGTGCAAAAGTCTCATCATAGTCTCTTCCAGGCTGTTTTTTATATCCCTTAACAACCAACCTTGCTTTATGCCTTTCAACCTTACCATCAGTAGTGTATTTGGTCTTATAGACCCACTTAACTCTAATGGCTGATTTCCCTTTGGGTAAATCAGTGAGCTCCCATATTTTGTTTCTAACTATAGTGTCTAGCTCTTCATCCATGGTGTTACACCATTTTTCTTCTTTCACGGCTTCTTCAAAATATATTGGATCACTGTGAGAAACAAAGCAAAATCCAAATTCTCATCAAAATCTTCATACCTTGTGTTGTCATAAATTTCCCTTATGCTTCTTGTCTTCCGTGGAATCAATGATGCAAGCATAGGGTCTGAATTTTTGGAGCTGCTTGACTACTATTTCCTGATGAAGAAGACTGCTATTGTATAGTTCCAGAGCATCCTCGTTGCTGAAAGGTTCCGAAGCTACTACTACTATTTTCTAGACTGTCACCTTGCTGTAAGGTTCTGGAGCTTCTTCCTTCTGTAGCTTCTTCATCCTCAAAAAGTATTGAAACAGAAATACCTATGTTGCTATCAACTATTCCATCCCATGATTCATTTTCAATGAACTCAACGTCCCTTCTGATCACCACTTTCTGGGTGATGGGATTGTACAATCTACAGGCTTTGGATTCTTCACTATAGCCTATGAAAATGCATTTTTCACCTTTGTCATCAAATTTTTGCCTTTTCTCCTTTGGCATGAGAGTGTATGCTATAGCTCCAAATATTCTCAGATGCTCAACACTCCATTTGCATTTTGTCCATGCTTCTTTTGGAATCCTATCACAAACAACCTTTGTGGGGCACCTATTCAAAATGTTGAACTGTTGTTACTACAACATCACCCCAATATTCATTTGACAAACCTTTTCCCTTCAACATGCTTTCTACCATGTCCGTGATTGTTCTATTTTTTCTTTCAGCCACTCCATTTTACTGTGGAGTATACCTGGCTGTGAGTTGTCTCTGAATACCTTGAGACTTGCAAAAATTCATAAATTCATGAGAGATATACTCTCCCCCTCTATCTATTCTGAGGACTTTGACATAATGGCCAGTTTGCTTTTTAGCCAAGGCCTTAAACTCTTTGAACTTATCAAATGCCTCTAATTTGTTCTTAGAAAGATACACCTAGATTTTCTACTATAGTCATCTATGAGTGTCATGAAATAAACATTTCCTCCTAGTGTTGGGGTCTTCATGGGACCACACAAATTTGAATGCACCAACTCTAATGGTGATCTTGCTCTCCTAGAATGCCCTGATTGAAAGGGTTGCCTATGTTGTTTACGCAGGATGCATGTTTCACACTTTCTATCAGGCTCTACAATTTTTGGTAGGCCCCTAACCATGCCTTTTTTAGCTAAAAGACTTAAACTAGAATAACTTAAATGCCCATACCTCAAATGCCAAATCTTGGATGGCTCTTCGCTGACTACTGTGAGATTTTTGGTTGTGCTGAGATTTTCATTTTGAGGGGAAACATTCAGTTCTTTGTCATTTGAACCGCTGCCATAACTCTCTTGCTTTCATCCTTGTCGTAGATGATGCATTCTCCTTTCTCCATCAACACTCTATAGCCATTTTGGACCATCTATCCAATGCTTAAAAGGTTATGTTTCATTCCTGGGGCATAAAAGACATCATGAATTTGTCTTTCTTCACCATGCTTGGTTTTTAGGCACACTATGCCTTTGCCCTTGACAGGAACCTTCTCATTGTTTCCCATTTTGATTTCAGACTTGATGCTGCTATCAATGGAGGAAAATAAATTTCTATTACCACTCATGTGGTTGCTACAGCTGCTGTCCAAGTACCAAACTTCAACGCTGCCTTGTTATGCTAGATTGCATGCAATGAAAACTTGTGACTATTTTTCATTTTCAGCCTTGTTCTCATTTGCCATGTTTGCATTTTGACTCCCTTGGTCACGTTGTTTCTTCCTGCATTCATTTGTGTAGTGAGCATACTTGTGATAGTAGTAACACTACACATTACTCTTGTCTTTCCTTTTATTTGAACTACTATTCCTTGTGTTTTGGAAGTCTGATTGGGAAGTGTTGGCTTCCTCTTGGCTGTTTGAGATTCCTCTTCCAGAGCTGCTTCTACCTCTGCCTCTTTGACCTCGTCCTCTACCATTTCTTCCTCTTCCTTTGCCTCTTACATTTCTTTGTGCTTTGAAGGCTTGTTCTTGGGAATAATTTGCAGACCTATTTAGGCATTGCTCATGGGTTTGAAGTGAACCCATTAACTCATCAACTGACAATGTTGAGAGGTCCTTTGCCTCTTCTATGGCAATAACCATCGGGTCAAATTTAACAGGCAGGCTTTTGAGAATCTTCTCCACAATCTTTTGTTCTACCACATTTTCTCCATTTATCCTCAACTGATTAATCAAGGTGGAAGCCCTTGTATGAAAATCTAAAATGGACTTATTGTCCTTCATCTGCATGGTCTCAAATTCTCTCCTTTGCAACTGGAGTTTCACAGACCTAACTTTCTCAGTCCCTTTGCAAGTGGTTTCAAGTATTTCCCATGCCTCTTTTGCATAACAAGCTACTGCTACTTGAGGGAAAATAGCCTCTGTTAAGGTTGCCTCAATCAAACTGAGGGCTTTAGCATCATTCTTTCTTATCTCTTTCAACTGGTTCTTTTGGGGATTGGTCAATGCTGCATATGCATTTGGGTCAGTCACATCTGTGAACCCATTTCATACTAGTTCCCACAAACCATTTGCTACAAGAATTGTTTTCATTTTCTTTGCCCAGACATCATAACTTTTTCCATGAAAAATAGGTGGCTGTTTCCAACTCCTACTATCTCCTCCAGCCATTTTGCTAAATGGGGGAAAACACAAATACCCAGAAAAAAAAAACTAAAGAGTTTTTCCTCACTTCCTAGAAAACTAGGGCTCTCCAAATACCCAGAAGCTAGGCTTCTATCACAACACACCTAGGACTAGATCTAGGGCTTTAAAAACTAAATTCCTAGAAGGCTTAGGGCTCTGATAGCAATCTGTTAGATTAAAAAAACCCAACTACAATGGACAAAGAAGAAAACACAAACTAGATAACATGGACAGCAAGAAGGGAGGAAAAATATTTTGTTGTTTCATTCAACTAAACCAAAAATATTACAAACTTCAATGCTTCCATACAAAAACTCAGAGCAAGACTCTGTACATTCCTTCATACAAAACTGTGCAAGTTCTAGAGAAAACTAGTTGTTGTTGTGTGTTGCTGCGAACATTCTGGAGCACTTTCCTCTACTACTGCAGGTTCACTTGAACATTCCTCCTTCTGTTCTTCTGTTGTCTTGTATCTTCCTTCACTTACATTCTTTTCCTTTTTCTTCTGTTCTTTTGTCTTTCTCAGCCTTTTCCAAAAATGGCACTCAATTCAAATTTACCTACCAAGAGTTAATTCTCTGCCAAAATTAATTGGCCAGCATTGGGCATAGCAGGTGGAGGATCCCAATGGATCATATCAAGCTATGCATTAAATGCACTCTTCTGTGGCTACTCAATATTAGCTTTTCCAACATAAGGTTCATACCAAATCAAATGTCAAACTGTATTGTGGTGCTGGAAGGTTAAATCAAAATTCTATCCTAAGGTGATTTCACAAACTGATAGCATACAAAAGGCATCATAGACTATACATCAGACCACTGAATGTCTACAGAACAACTTGAATTCAAACATTTATTTTGTTTCAGACAACATAATCTTGAATTATTCATTTCTATTTCAACAATAAAATGGAGGAATTATAATGGAACCTGATTTATATGCTTTCCAGAGCTAAAGTCTTGATGTAGATCTCTTCAAATCCCAGCTTCTACTCCTTTTGAGATTCCATGACACTGCAAAAACCCCAATTTCCTACTTCCAAAATCCCTAAGAAAGTTTTTCAAGAACTAGAGAAAAAATTTACGGCCCGCGAAGCAAGATTAGTTTCTCCCCAAAAATAACCAAAAATCCCCTCTCAATTAACTCTAACTAATTTATTTACTACTCCACCATCGTAACTACATGCACTCTTCATTCAATTAATTTATTTATTATTTTAATCCCCTTCATTTTAATTTACAATGCACTAATTAATATATTTATTTAAATATTTATGTATTAAACCATAGATTTTAATTTATTTAAAACAAATCAACATTAATAATATTTTATTTATTAAAATTACAAATTATATTAAAACATTTATTTAAAATTATCAAATACTTTTATCCCCAATAATCTTTTATTTTAAAATAATGTTCAATGAAGCACTAATCAACAATTAACTCAAACAAACATAAATCCAAGCAGTACTTGACCTTGAAGCAAAACAAATGACAAAACACAATGCCAATAGAGACAAACCATATCACAGTTAGGGTGAAATGCAGAGGGGCACTAAACAACTGGTGGGTAGGAAGGTGCATTTTCCTCACCCTTTTTTGTCATTTTGCAATTAGATTAGTCATAGCGTTCCTCTTGATTATTTTGTTATTTAGTTATTTTTTGTTTCCATCATCATATTAAACCATACCTGTTAAGTCGTTATTAAGTGTCCCATGATTTTTGACTATACTTTATGCTTTCTTCTATAAAAATACCACCACCCCATTGAGATGCCAATGGATCGCATAGTCATCTGTGTCTCATGCTATAGTCCTCTGGAAGTGAGTTGCTTATGACACACTCCAAACTTTGGAAACTTGCTCACCAGAATTCCTAAAAAAATTGGGCTTGTTAAAGGACAACAACAACCTAGTTGTTCTTCCCTTCAGCCTCTAAACTCTAAACACTCCTGAAACCATTCTATTAGCTTGAGTAGATCAGGGCAGCCTATTTTTCTAGACCCTCCTATTACCTAGGGTCCTAAGCAGTCGGTCCCCCTCCTCTACATTTTAGTGAACCTAACGTGAAATTTGTAATATCTATTTCTTTGTGTTGAGGTTCTTTCTCTCGCATCTACATAGGTTGGGTTTGTTTATTGTGATGATTTATGTGCTTCACAACTTAGTCTACAACTTCTAGATACATAGTTAGAAGGAGTGTGCAACACTTAGAGATGGACTTCTCAAGGGTCACTATGGCTGTCACTTCTCAAGAGATGGTGTCGACGGTTGAGACGAGTTTCTTCGATGAAACTGATCACAATCCTACTCCTCTTGTTTCCCCTATAGCCCCACCTTTGAATGAGGATGACACTATCACTATTCCTACAGAGCACCTCCTTGCCTTGGATAGGAGAATTTTAGACCTCAGGAATCATTTGGGGAAGGATAAAAAAATGGCTAGAGCCGCCAAGGTTATTAATGAAATAAGATATATGCTAGACAAGGATCAGACATGCACAGATTTTCTTTGTGGCCTTACTGACTTAACGAAATCATATGTCCCCTCAAACAACACTAGGTTGGGTGTTACACGAGGAGATGTGCTTGATGACTATGAGAGATAGATTGGTGTCTCAATGCCCACAACATTGGTATGCATGGCTGAGATAGGCCCTTCCATCAACATCTTCACTCATGCTTTGCCTCCTACTATCAAAGCAAGAAAAATAACCCTAGGATTCAATGTCCTTCCTCTTGGGAGAATGTTGGCTTTGGAAATGGTATTTCTAGTGGAATGGGGGCTAGTGGTTTTGATGGTGGCCCTGGTGGTGGTCATGGTGGTGGCTCTAGTGGTAGCTCTAGCAGTGGTCTTGGTGGTGGTTTTGGTGGTGGTTCTGGTGGTGGCTCCACTGGTCCTATTTTTTCATTTGACCATATTTTGAATGCCTTGCTACAAAATATGGGTCAAATGCAGAACTAGTTGGCGAGTCTGTCCCAAGCCTCTTCCCAACTAATTTTTCAACCTTTCTTTTGACATAGTCCTATGTTGGTGGCAATTATCAAACAATCCTATCCCATAAGGGATGGATATTTCTATGTTTTAGAAATCTAGTGGTAAAGGAGACCTGCATACACACATGCCAACCCTCAATGCAATGTGTACAAACTTATTTCACCACGATGCCTTGATGGCCAAATTATTTCCTTGATCTCTCAAAGATACAACACTAGAGTGGTACTATTCCTTTCCTGACAACTCCATATTCTTGTTCGATCATCTTGTTAATGAGTTTCTCTAATAGTTTTAGGCTAACATTGGGCTGAAGATGGCCTTTTCAAACCTTGTCTGATGTAAGCAAAGAGAGCATGAGAATATTTCTGATTTCATTGCCTTATATCAGACACTTCTTTCATAGATTTATTACCCACTACACAACTCATATGTGTAGAAGGTGTTCATCAACAACATACAAAGACCCTCGTAGGATAAGTTTTCCTTAGTGAAGTATCCTTCTTTCATGCATTTGTGTATGGTATTGTGGGAATATTAGTAGATGGTCGTTTAGTTCAGGGGATCTTACTCACGCTCCCATATAGAAGGAAGGTATATTGTGTCAATTTTAGGAAAAGGAAAATCTATTGTGAATGTAGTCACTGTATCTAGTGACAAGGGCCTCAAGCACAATAGTTAATTCACACTATTTTCTGAATTTTACTCTTCTATTTTGAAGAAACTATTAAAAGATAAGGTTATAACCTTCAAAGATCCTTGACCTCTTAGATAAACTTACCCCAACTATTACGATGGAAATACGTTCAGCCAATACCTTTGCATCCACAAGAATGATACTGAATGGTTTATGCACCTAAGTCACGAGATACATGTTGGAAGAATGAAGAAGGTGACCTCTAGATTTGTTGTCATTGATGCATTGGTTGGTAAATGGATAAGTAAACTGTGTGTCTATACTAATTTGGTATTCTGGTCTAGAAATCCTCTCAATAATGAGCTTTTGATATGTTGCTCAGGAGTGTTAGTTACAAGTATAAACGATCTTTCAAAAAAAATTGTTCATCCAACTGTGTAATCCAAGTGATAGAAGTTTGACATTCTTTTTTTCGACAAGGTTAAGAAATATTTGTCTTTTGTGTGTTCCTTATTAGGTCTGGGCTGACCTAATGTGTGGATGACATGTTTTGTTCTATGTGCCAAAAGGAATTTTGAATTGGGCCAATAAGTCAGTCTGAATGTTTTGTGTTCAAATTCAATTAGGTCAACCTAATTGATGAAGGAAGATATGACTATATATATGTGTGTGTATGATGGACAAAAGATAGTGTAAACAGAGAGTATGGTATGTGATTGATGCAATAGATGAAATAGTGTGAAGTTACTAATAATGATTGTATACCTACAACCAGAGTATAACTTTTGATTTTTCCAAAGCTTAAACAAAACTGATTTATGCACTTTGTAGGTGCATTTCTCTAGTTCACTTTTGGCAATGAGCCATACCTTTTTGTATCTTGACAATAAGCAGTTTTGTATTCAGGGTTTGAGCCTTTCAAGGATAGTGAGTCCAAGCAATGGGCCCTATAATATCTTGTAACCGGTTATAATATATTTTGAGCTAGTCCTCACCGAGGATTTTCCCATTTAGGGTTTTCCACGTAAAATTCCTAGTGTCAATGTGTTATGATTTCTTTTATGTTTTGGTTCATTTTTGCAGCTAAATGTGGATTGATAGTTGGATGGTTAATAATTAATTTTGTTAGCAGAATACTGATTCACCCCCCTCTCGGTATTATGTGTATTCAATGATTGGTATAAGAGCTTGGTTCCTCTGAAGAAGTCTTAGAGCTTGAGGAAGGTCCTAGAATATGAATACATGGATAACACAATATATCTTGCTCCTTCAAAAGAAAACTATGGAACTTAGGAACTTCATGTTGCTCTTGAAGAATTGGACAAAAGAGAAAATGAGAAGGAAACTCTGAAAGGAAATTTGAAGGAAGAAAATGAATTCATCGGGAAGTTCAGAGAGTAGATCAAAAAGTTCAAAGAGAGGCATAAAGAAGTTAGTGATCAATTGAAAAGAGCTAATGAAGACATTACCGAACTAAAGGTGCAAGCAAAAGAAAATAAAAGAATTGAAGAATGTCAAAAAGCTGAGATTCAAAATAAAATTGATGAATGTACAAAGCTTGAACAAGAAGTGGTAACCCTAAGGGCTAATCTATAAAAAGGGAAAGCTCATGAAGAAATATTCAAAAAAATCTCTACGAGGCTTGATGAGTTGATTATATCTCAAAAACCTTCTAAGGATAAACGTTTTCTAGGACTTGAAGAAGGACAATGCTCAAAAGAAAAAATGATTTCCAATAAAGTGGACAATTAGAAGAAGTTTCAAGTAAATACTCATGAAATCAAGAACCAAAGGAGCAATACCAGAAGGATTCCCATCTGACAACCTAATGCTCAAAGTTACCCATCTTTTAATGGTTTTTGTTTCTCATGTAATAAATTCAGTCATAGAGCAACAAAGTGTAGAAGTAGGATGAACCAAAATAGAATGAGTCAAAATGTTGGATTCTTTACTAGACAATGCTATGCTTGCAATAAGTTTGGACACATAGCTACCAAATGTAGAAGCCAGATAATGCTAGATTGGCTTAATTCTAGTAGAAGGATTCAATATTTTTAAGGTTACTATTACACATGTAATATCTTTGGACATAGGGCCAATCAATACAAGTCAGGGATGAATGCAAACTAGTTTGATCAAAGATATGGTGCATGCTACACTTGCAACAAACTAGGACATATCTCAAAATTTTGTAGGAGAAAAATTGGAAAGAAACCTAATCCAGAACATAAGAATGAGTCTGTGAACAAAGTAGATCCTTCTGAAGTAAGAAAATAAATGGCTAAGATTTTGAGGAAAAAGGAAGAACCCGAGAAAAAGGATGAGTAAAATACATCTATATCTGCATTTGGTGTAGATAACTCTTCGAAAAACTAAACCCAGTAATGGTTTCAGGGGGAGCAGTCACAAAAAAATCTAAAAAATCCCTTGATATATGAGGTGTCAAGCGGTGATAGAAGGATATGTGATGTGATCCATCATTCTAAAGACATTGGAGAAATTTCCAGTAGAAAATAGGAAAATCAAGAGAATTGTGGAACTTTTCTTGGTTTAGAATGTGTTTCATAAAGTGGTTGGCAGATTTATAGTTGAAAAGCAATATATACGAATTAGGGAAAATTCATAAGTAATAAAGCAAGAGACTAAATAAAGGAAAAAAAATTGCACAATTGGGAAGAAGAAGTGCAAGATGAAGTGAGGTTGAAGGCGATTTAGAGCATTGTACATCAAAACTCTAGTTCTCGACAAGAAAAAAAAGTATTTTATGTTATCTGAATTCTGTGAATTCTAAGTTGAATTTTTTTTTTCTTAAAACTTATTCAAGTTGTTTGGGGAATATGGCCACTCCTACTATTGTGGAAATCTTTGAGAGACCCCAACCCATATTTAGAAGATGTTCATGGAAAGTGTTTGAAAATGACCCCGTGGGTGCATTCTCGCACATTCTAAGCAATGTGCTACCCACTGAAGATCAAATAACATACATTCATGGGAAGCTAGAAGAATTCAATCACCAAGAGATCAAAGATTTATGGGACAATGAGTTGATGGGAGATGATCTACTACTTAAGTTAGAATATGAAAACCTAGTTTGGATGGAATTGAATGTTTGGAATTGGTTTCCAAACTTTTCTAGTGAGAGTGAGGCGAAGTTTTTTCAGAATGTCCCTTAGTCAAGTTTATAGAAAATTTGTGTGGTTAAATGAACTAGGGATTATCAACAAGGAGGCTATTTGAGTCGTGACTAATCTTTAGGATTCTGGCTTCATTATCATTTTAAAGGTAGTAAATAATGATGTGGTCACAAGGCTAACTGGTGCCACATTTGACAGAAGAGACATAACTAAAAAGTCTATTGTAGACCCTACCATCAAGTATTTCACCATCATGATTGGGCAAAAAATCTATTTCACTAACCGAGCAAATTCTATATCGGCTACAATGATTCACATTGCATATGAATGTTGGTGTAATTAATTATTTAATTACACTTTATTAAGTTTACTTAGGTAATAATTAGTTTACTTAATCAATAAGTAAGCTTTATTTAGTTGAGATTATTTTAGGTCAACATTAGGTTTTACCTTTAGGGTTTTTCATATTTTTCTTTTATAAAGCAATTTATATCTTGTAATTTCTCAATTCCTGAAGACAATTCATGTGCACATCTTAATGCAAATCGCTTTATTTTTTTTGTTTTTATCATGTGGAAGGTATTTTCTAGTTTGCATGTCTAATCTTGGTTTCTAACATGGTATCAGAGCCTTGATTTGCAACCCCTTCTCAATTTTTGGAGATATTCATTGCAGAGCACGTTCGGGGTTCCTTGAGGGTTTCATGCATTAAGCCTATTTCTATAGTGTTTTGGATCAGATTGGTCATCTCCATTAGATTCAGAGCACTGGAAAAAGTCAATATTGGCTTTTATTTCACTGATTTTCATCTTTGTTTATCATACCTGTGAGGGTTTGAAGCTATGGCAGTTTTTGCCTGATCAAAGGGGTTTTCCATCATTTTTAAAGAAAATTTGACATTGATGTCTTGAATGGTGCATGCAGGTGCAAAACAGACTTGATAGGTGCACTCAAAAGACCTAAAAACTCCTATTTTCATTTAAAATATGATAGGGTTTTCTGAAAATTGATTTCTTGTGTTTTTGGGGATTTTAAAAAATGCTCCTAGAAAAATTCGTACGACTGTATAGATCCATATGGATGCCTTAATTTTTGTGCCATATTTTTTGGTGCCCAAAGAATTTTTGAGCTGCCTCAATTTTCATGCCATTTTTCCTTGATTTCTATGCCCTCTCACTTTTTGTGTTGCCTCAGTTTTCATGCTATGAAGGTACAACTAAATATTTTATTAATTTTTAAATTTTTAAATTAATAAAATATTTTGTTTAAAGCCAAAATGAAATATTTTTAGTAAAATGGTCATATCTTGAGCATACAAAGTCCATTTTTTGAAAATGAGATAGCGTTGGAAAGTTGGTTCTGAGCCAGATCGAGTGGTGCAGGTATTTTGCTCCAAATTTATTTTGCAGGCCCTTGAAGTTAGATGAAGCATTTTTTGCTTTGGAGGGCATAACTTTTGCCTCAGTTATCAGTTTTTGATGATTCAAGTGGCACTAAAAAGATGATTCATTCCTCTAGACAGATCCAAGGTTAATTTTAATCATAGAGGCAAATTTGAACATTGATATGTGAATGCACTCATTCTTATTTTCATTCATTAGGTTTTCATTTTCTCTTTGATTTATGCATGTTAAGCATGTTCTCCTTTTATAATCATGGGGTATTATAATAAATGAACTTATATAAAGTTCCATCAGGGGGATTCTTGCATAATAATTTGATTAGATTGTAGTTGCATTACATGCACTTTGATATCATCTTCATATTGATGACAACTCGCATGAGTTGTATATGGATTCTAGATTCTGTAGTTTCTTTTGGCCACATATTGCTCATAGCTTGACACATTTTGGTTTGCATCGGTTCACATCTCAGATTGATAGCCTATGGTTAATGATCCTGAATCGCATTAGATTCACATCGGGTCACATATTAGTTTGAGGGCCATTCATTTTGTTGGTTTTTTCTACTATAACTAGATTGATCTCCTAATCTACCTATGGAAATGCCAATTCCAATCAAGGGTAGCTCAAAGGACCTGGACCAACTGACAAGGATTTTATAGACCTCCTACACTTTGGGCTCTGTAAGACCCAAGAGGGTAATCCCTTAATGTGTTTCCAACCTCTGCACCATAATTATAAACAACATTAACAACAATAGATAATCGCACCTAATAGCTCAACAAAATGAGATAATACTAAATAGAATTGGTTGCTCATCAATAGTATCAACCACTTGGAGCATGAGACAGTCACAAGAACACTTCACATAAAAATATATTCATTGATTTTTAGTTTGTAGCAAGCTCCAGGTGAAAACAAACAAAATATTGAATCTCACAAACAAGTATAGCTTATATTAGTGCCCTATATCCATTGGAGGAGTCAAATTCATAAGCCTATAAGGATTCAAAACAAATTCAACACACAACATATAAGATCTTTGATGGTATTTCCTTGTAATATCACCAATTTATATCCTAACTCAATACTACTTATCAAATCCTTGTACAAAACATATCGACCTACAATCCCATTTAAGCATTTTAATTAATTCTTTGAATTAAAGATAAAAAAAGAATTGCACACACCATAACAGTAAGATGAACAAAATAACCATTGATCATTTTATTCAATTTTATGGTTAATTTTACATAATCTTCATGGTACTTTCTCCTATGGATCAGTTTTAGTCACAACTTGGAATTGGCATTGAGATACACATAGCTTCTAGATTCTTTCATCATATCATTCACTCTTATGGGGGGCATCATTTATTCATCTATTGTTGCTTCATAGATTCTAGGGTTGCTCCAGTTTGTGATTTTTCCAATGTTCCTTGGCATCAGGTCTGTTGTTGCATTATCATTATTTTGCTTGAATCCTTCAATGACTCTCATATGGTTTCTTGTAAATAGAGGTATCTTTCCTTTCTTTCCAGATTCAGGATTCGAGTGTTACTCCACCAGTGTTCTTCTAGTGCTTCTTTGTAATAGGCCATCTCATTGAGGGGGGAGGATTTGTCCCACTTGGTTTTCTCCTTTTTCCCATTCATTTCATTTGCACATGGGTACCTAACATGACATTGTAGTCAGGACCCATTCATTCTTTCATGTATTCATCCTAGCATTAGGTGCATGCCTTTTTAGTCTCCCTAAGTTGCACTTAAGGGGGGTGTTGGTGTAATTAATTATTTAATTACACTTTATTAAGTTTACTTAGGTAATAATTAGCTTACTTAATTAATAAGTAAGCTTTATTTAGTTGAGTTGATTTTAGGTCAACATTTTTACCTTTAGGGTTTTGCATACTTTTCTTTTATAAATAAATTCATATCTTGTAATTTCTCAATTCCCGAATACAATTCATTTGCACATCTTAATGCAAATTTCTTTTCTTTTTCTATTTTTCTCTTGTGGAAGGTATTTTTTAGTTTGCAAGTTTGATCTTGGTTTCTAACAATGAAATGGTGGTGAATGGGAATAATTTTGACTTATGTGAGTTGCTAAGGCTATAACTTATGGAAAACCTAAGTATGACCAAGGACAAGAATCATCCTTTCAAATTTGTTACTTTAGTTGTTTGTTTTCTTTTTTACTTCCGAAAGGAGTTACGAGGAAGAAAACACATAATATGGGACAACAATAGGCTGGTTGCTCATCAAATTTTTTATCATTTGCACAGTCTAGGATATTTTAGGGCACAAAACAATGCCCTAACTACATTATTTGCAGTATTTTAGAATGAAATGCATGAAAGAGACTAGATTCCAAGGAGTCTTGTGAAAAAGTATGAGAAGGAGATAGCATTTATTGTATCTATAGATGAATTCATTATAGAGTCTATTGAACCTAGAATTCGATGGATTGAACCACTAGGATATGAGATTGAAGAAAAAATGGTGGAGAGGTACATTGAGATTTTTTTGGACAGTCCTAAGGACCCCTCTCTACCTAGGCATGGTACATATGAGGAGAAATATACTGAAGTATATTTAGAGGATATCACATCTGAAAGAAGAAAGAAGGTTGAAGCTTTATTCCAAGGTCAAACATTCTCTAAGGATGATTTAGAATAATTGAATGAGGCTCTTGATGAAAGAAAAGTTAAAATTGTTGATCTACCCTTCAAACTTATGAAATCAAGAAGACTATCTTTTGGTGTTATATCAAAACCTATCTCTAGTATTTCCACCTCTAGTGCTGCTAATATTCTTAAAGGGAAGAGGAAAGAACAAATTTTCCCTAAATCTATTAATATTTCTACCCCTATTGGTCCTAGTACTATGGTATCTAAGAAAAAGTACATTCCTCTTGTTGCACCATCTACTGCTTCAAGAAGAAGAGTGAAACAAAAGGCTGGAAGGAAAAGAAGTTTGAGTGATGCTATTGAGGAAGAAATAGAACTTGGCATAGAAGAAGAGAATTAGTTGAAAAGAAACAAAAAGAGTAGTACCTCCCATGAAGGAGCCAAAACTAGAGTTGAGATCTCCACTGATGAGGAGACAGAGGAAGAGGATAATACTTACTGAATCCATGTACATATAAAGAAGAATGAAGAAGGCTCATCTGATCCTGTGGAGGACATGCCTCGATCTCCTCTGGTAAGTGATCAACCAACTTTAAATCTAGGAGCCTTAGTTAACAATATGATTGACAATGACCTTATGTTGACTTTTGAGTTATATGATAAGGTTAATGATGAAGGGAAATAAACCATCATAAGTGAATTTATTCAGTACATAGTTATTTGTAATATAAATATGGATACCATACAATCCAAAGTTACTAAAAATGTGTGGAAAGAATTAGTACTTTGAAGGCAAGAGCTTTAAATATTGAAGACAAGATGAGAAGTGAAGCCTTAAAATCCATTAGTTCCACTTTTTCAGAGATAGAATCTGCAAATCTAGTAAAAGAATGTTCTACATTGTTTAGAGTCAAGAAGAGAGTTAATATGTTAATGACTAAGGAAGATGACTATCTGGAACTGCAGACACTTAAAAAATGTCTTGAATGATATCATGCACTCAAATCAGGTATACTAACATCATTTTGTCCTAAAACCCATCCTCTTTCTGCTTAATTGATTAAATTAGCCTAGCTATTTAATTAATTTCCTCATTTCCATCTATTAACCTCATTAATTTAATCAAGTTGATTCCCCTCCTTTTAGGCTAATATTTTGTCTCATTAAATTAAATAAATCAAATTATTTAATTTAAAATCCCTAAATCTTCTTATTTAATTAAATAACCCTAAGTTGTTTAATTAAATGTCATCACCTTTTTCCCCTTTTCATTAAATCACTTTATTTAATGAATATCATATAATTTATCTAAATTCCCCTAATTGTATAATTAAACCTTTGTTTAATTATCAATTACTAATTAATCTAATTCCCCCCCATTTGCAAGGGAATATTCCTCCTTTTCACATTCCTCCAAAAGGTATATTCCCAAGGAATATTCCTCCCCCTTTTTGCACAATTAAACTTTTTTTTAATTTGCTAATTATCCTTTTTTTTCACCCATGAGAATATTCCAAAGAATATTCTTTTTCCTCATTTGAAAAAGGGAATATTCTTACTTAGCTTCATATGCAATTTAACTCAAAACTTCTTATGCAAGTTAACTTGTAACCTCTTGTATAGGTCAAAAGTGTGTTTGTTTGAAGGAATATTGACCCTTGATTAAAATCTCATCATTGATTCACATCTGTTGATGAGAATCCATGATCCATGCCTCCAACTTCTTCCATCCTTGACCATTGATTAGCTTTTCGATCTCAACCCTCCATTTCTTATTTTCTCTCTTGTAAATAGGTCACTATTTGGAGACAAATAGATTCATCTTTTAACATCAAACTTATGCCATTAAAATCACTCACATTCACACTCATACTTAACACATATTTAGAATCTCTTTAGTTTAATTACTTAGATAATAGCTTAGTTTCCATTAATGGCTTCCAAGGTAACTTAGATGCATACATTTAGCTTATTTTTTAATTAGGGTTTCAATCTTTTAGCTTCAAATCCATTTAGATTAGATTTACATTTGCATATCTAAATAATTTTAGCACAAAATCATATTAAATTAGTTTGAATCATGCTCATTTAGATTAAAACAATATTTTCATACACATCTCATAATTTTTCCATCAATTTTCTTCAATAAAACTTATTGGAACAAGCTCATTTATCCATGGGATTGGGAAAGGGTCATCGTTCCACATCAACATGACAACACTCCCACAATGGGATAGGTTTAAATGGATTAGAGTAGGCATTTTTAAAGCTTTCATAGTTTAGTATGCTTTGTTTTAATGGATGCTTGGTTTATTTTACTCTTGATTGATCCTATTGAGATTGATGTTAGTGGGATAATTATGCTTCAATTCTCCATGGATCAAGTGTAATCGATCCATGCTAATCCATCGGTCACATTCTGGTGCTAGAAGGAGGGCCTAACTGATCAAATTTGATCAATTTCCATCTCTAATTTTTATTTTATTTTATTCTTGTAGGATATAGCGATGCCCAAATAAATTTTAGTGATGCCTTTTTTGGGCATCATGATACAACGACGCTATCATCATCAAAGACAACAAAACCTATTTAATATCTTGATGTTGATTAAACTAAATGGTGATGTTGAATACTTTAGAGTTATCAAAATTTATAAATCATGATGCTGCAAAATTGTGATGATATCATCATCATTGGTTTTCTGTAGAGAAATGCCCAAATTTACTAGAGTGATGCCCATATGATTTATAGCGACACTATCATGAACAACGACACCCTCCTTTGGTAATCAAAATGATGATCAATTTTAACCATGTGCTTTAATTTTTTAATTTCATTTGATCACTAACATGCCTCTGACCTTCTTTTGGTGTTTAGGCTAACTAGGTTTTACAGGTTGGATGATACAAGTTGAAGTGACAAAGAATCGTTGTCTTAAAATCTTATAATTGTAACAACCATTTTGACGTTTTTGGGATAATTATAACCCGTTTATCGTGCTTTTCATTTTATTCTTTAGGACCACACTAGATTTTAATTGGGTTTTAAAATGAATGCTTAAACAAGACTCAAATTGAACCCTCACTTCATCATTTTACTTTGGGTTTAAAATCAAACAATACAAATTAACACTTCGTTTGGTGCATAAAGTAAAATCATCTTTTCTTTGAGGGTTAAAATTAACGAGTGTTTGCTATGTTTTGTGATTTAATTTTTTGTTATTGAATGTGTATGCACTTCTCTTGTGCCACTCAATGATCTTGAGAATCAAAAAAATTCCTTGACATTTTGTATAATCACTCACATCTTTCAATTTGGATTAAAAATGAACCCCATGCTAGTGAAAGGAAAATTTGTGGTGTGTTCTCTCCCCTTGTTCATGTGAACTGAGAGGTAAAACTATAAACATTCTTCCTTTCTTTTGTTTGTCTTTCGAGGGCCTGCCTCCTCGCTTCGAAAGGAGGGAATGACCCAAGCAGTAATGAGCTAAGTCCAATCTCTTTCAAGTCACCAAATCAAAATGTGTTTATGACAAAATTCATTAAAAAAAGGTGTGGATGTGTCATACCAACAAGTTTCACCCTTTGTATCTATGTGATAAGTCAAAATATCTTCTTAGGAAGGGACTAAGAGGCCTCTTGACTGAAATAATATTGAGCTAATCTTGTCGTGTGTATGGCCACCTTGAATGAAATCCCTTATTATGAACCAATTTTTTAGAAGCCAAAATTCTTAATGCTTGTTGGTGCAAGAATGGATGTTATGAAGATGCCCCACATTTGTACTATTCATTTTTGAAACAAAAAAAATCCTTTGGATCTTAGGATCTTTAGTATTTTAAGATTTGGTAGTCTCGAGAAGTGTGTGTTGTGGACAGGAGCTAGTGTTGCCAAATCTCTAACTGTTCTCATTGTTTTAGTGTTTGGAGAAATTTGAGTGGGGACTCAACAATTATGGCCATTCAACCTAGGTGGTAAATGATTGTGATCCATTTTAATACTTTGTTTGGTTCCAAAACATTGCAAACAAATATCAACAAATTCTTTTCAAAATTTCAAACCCTTTGGTCTAAGTATGGATACCCTTTGACAAAACTTTGATATTAATGTTTTTCATAATAATTTATTCTTATAGGATTATAAGTATTTTGGTTTATATCTCAATCCATATTTCCCAAAGCTAACATATTTAACTATGGCTTGAATTTCATCATTTTCAAAAAATGGACCTTATGAAATTTATGATGTTTTTGGTAGACATTTAGTTTGAACTTAATCAAGACAAGTGTTTGTGGTAAAATAAACTCACTTAAGAAAGATAAAATTGATGAATTGAACCCCACACAACCTTTTGGAGACTGATCACTCCTGTTGAACAACCTGGCCTTATGCCTACTATCATTCAACCAAACTTTGAACTAATTGAATGAGAACAAACTGATATAATTAGTAGTTTGAGAAGATTCACTTTTGAAACAAAGGAAACATCCATTTAGTGGAGAAACACAACAAATATCTTAGATGGAGAAGATGAAAAAAATGATATTAGGTTGGAAGGACCATATTACCACCACCTGTGTAGTAATAAATATCCTCTTTTTCATAATCTTAACTTCTCTAAATGATATCATGAAAAAATAGAATCCCCAAGATAAGGTCTACAGGTCGTCATTTCAAACTTAGGAATCTTAGTCAAAAATCTCTCAAAAAACACCTTTTAACACTTCACCAAAATAGAACCAGGTTGGTATAACACTTTTACAAATGTGCTTCAATGAATAATCCAGACTTGTATGCATTCTTTTTCAGTCAGAACCTTGGTCTTTTTCATGATAATGAACCTATCTAAAACATTGGGTCTTTAGGGTTTGAAAACTTTAGAGGTCTAACATGTTTCTCACTACCTTGGTCTTATCAAACAAAGGTTCACTTTAGGTAAACTTTGGGTTAAAAATTTCATCCACCCCTTCATCAAAATTCATCCTTAAATTCATCAAACTTTGCAAAAAATTTGAATACACCAACACTTTTGAAATTAAACATCTATCATACTAACCCCTAACTTAGCTACCTTGTATGTGAAATGAATCATTTTCCTTGAATTTGGTTAAGTTACTTATCATCTTTGAACTATTTTATCTTGAAGGTCACGAGTCTACCCTAAATATTTCCAAGTTCATAAACATCCTTTATCCAAACATCAAAACATCAAACTTAAGTCAAAAGGGTTGTCCCAAAATGTTTGCAAATATCACTTCCCACATCATTCACCCTTTTCATCTCCCATTATCATCATTTATCCCAAAATACTTAGAGCATCCCTTTTATCTAGATTTGAGTCAACTAGAGATTTCAAACATTATAAATCTCAACACAACTCTCCCATAGGTGACCCAAAATTTATGGTAAAGATAAGATCACAACATAAGAGAATTATGCAGAAAACCAAAGTCACAGTCACCTCAAGTGATCCCAATTCTTTAGAATTCAATCCAAGAAGTTAAGTTACCCCATCAAAACAACCCTCATCTCCATCAAGACCATATGAGATTGAAGATGTTACAAAGAACCCATTTGGAATTACTAAGGAAGAAATCTTGGAGTACAAACAAGAACATCAAACCTTAGATAACATTTCTCCAGTTTCCCCATATTTTTTTGCACAACCTTTGAAACAAGGCTTAACAACTCCATCACTAGGGATAAATCAAATATCCACTCCTAGTCTTACAACTATTCTTTCCAAGGACTTTTTTATAACTCTTCCATTTGAAAGAAATACACTTGTGGGTACTCTCAACACCAATCCATCCACTACTTGGACACCAACATTTGGTGCTTCTACTATTCTTGAACACCATCAACATCAACATATCGAGGGTACCCATCTTCATCTATCCCTACAAGCACCACAAGTGTACCCAACATCACACAAGGAAGTATAGGACAAATATATCGAATCGACCCACAAGGGCATGCCAACACTCTAACAAAAAGTAAAAACTTAACACAAATAGGGACATATTTATCCAATCCCCCAACTAGTTCACCTGCACCATTAGTTTCAAAAAACACATCCATCCCATCCATTATCAATCTTAATTAGAACAATCCCTTGGTTATGAATCTCGTTAACCCAGGTAATAATTTGTCCATATATCTCACGCAAGGAAATCCTCAAGATATTGGACAAGGGAACCTTTTCAATAAATGGGCTCAAGGTCCTAGTATGTCATTACCATCACAAATTCTAATGACACCATCTCAAATGGAACCTCAAACTAATATTTCTCCATCTCAATCCACCATCTTCCAAGGAATGTTAAACCAAGGGAATCCCCAATCTCTCATCAACCCATAACCCACTCAAAACATAAACACTAACAATCCATCATAGATTTCCCAACAACAACTTGATCCTACATTACAAGCACATGCCTTAGCTTTACAACAAGCATAATAGTCTTACCAACAAGTTGTCCAACAACAACAATAACAACAAGTAGCCCTAGCAGAACAACAATAGAAACAACAACAACAACAACAACAAGAACTAGTAGCACAACAACAACAAAACCAATAGAAATAAGCCCTAACACAGCAACAACAATAACAACGACAACAACAAAAAGAAGCCCTAGCAGCACAACAACACCAAGCAGCCTTAGGAGCATAGCAAACAACCTTAGCCCAACAACAACATCAAGCCCATCAATCAACCTTAGCAACATAGCAACAAAATCAATCCCATCAAGAAGCCTTATCAACACAACAACAACAACAACAAGCCCTAGTGACACAACAACAACAAGAAACCCTTGTGGCTCAACAACAACAAAAAGCCTTACTAGCTCAATTGTATGCCCAAAAACATCAACATCAACAAAGTTCCTACTATAATCCTCAATAGAATATTGTCAATAAAAATGTGTTAGGAACATACACATCAACACCTCAATCACCTTCGCCAAATCCCACACCACCATATACACCATACAACACCTTATCATATTAGAATCTTGCATACAACACATCTTCCATCCCACAATACACAATGTATGTTCCTCCACCAAACTTTCAAGATGATCTAGCATCACAATTTGAGGCATTATCGCAAGAAATGCAGGATCTTTGAATGGTAAAGACAAAGAAGCCCCATACATAGAACTTATGTCCATATCCATTTGATTGAAACATCACCATTATACCATTCCTTCCTAGTTTTTAAATCCCTAAATTTGATAAATACAAGGGGAGAGGAAGTCTTATGGACCATGTCAAAGAGTTTAACATCATGTGTATGGAGGTCACTTACAATGATTCTTACTTAATGCACATCTTCCCATGGATTGCTTTTCTCACCTACTACTAGGTACCAAAACTTTTCAAGAAATCACCGATAAATTCATAGATCACTTCTCCTTTAAAATTGACATGGACGTCAGCTTAGAAGAGTTGTATACTCTCAAACAAAAAAAAGGAGAATCTTTTGCCAATTTCTTGCAATGGTGGATACAAAGAGCTAGTAGGAGAAAGTGGCCCCTTCCCAATGGATAAAAAGTTGGGATCATCATAGAAAATATTTATCTAGATCTATCTTTCCACTTAAAAATGAAGTGCATCACCTCTTATGATCCCTAGAGCCCTTAACATCGAGAGATCTCTAATCTCATAGGGAAATACTCAAGCCTCCAACCATCCATCAACTAGTTCAAACGAAAAATCCTCATGTTTGGGCTAAGAAAAAAATGTAACAAATAATGGTGTGGCATATGTTAAGGTGGTCCTAAGTGCTCCTAGGCCGAACAACAATCAAGTTGCTAACATTCAACCAACTGTGAAACAAAAAACATCTCCTCAAAACAATTAGATCAACAACATTGAAACACAACAAAGGTGAACCCCTAAATAGAACAACTATCCAAAACACAAGTACACATAGTTTTCTGAACCTATCAAAACCATCATGGAGAAGTTGGTTGAGTCAAACTTGATAATGCTACCCAACTTTAAAAACTATCAAGAACCACAAGAGAATCTTAGTATAACGAGAACAATCTTTGTGACTTTCAAAAAATTAAAGGACACAAAATAGAAAACTACATGAGGCTTAAAAACATTATCCAAGACCTTATAGAGAGCGACAACATATCTATCAAGGTACTAGTTGGGAATCAGGATCTTAAGATATACAAGAACCCTATGCCAGATAATATCAAAGGAAACAACACTGGAAAAACTATAGATTACACAAATGTACAACATACCTATTCCAATGTAGTCGCTTCCTCTGATAGTTTCATCACCATTGTCACCATCAAAGGGCCTAGTGCAGAGTGTGGAGTCACCACACGATGTGGAAAATTTTCCATCCAAGGAGTCCCATCTCAATCTAGGGCACAACCTACTTTTCCAACATCAAATCCCAAGAAGTAAAATCTCCTAGATCATCTTAAGAAGACACTTGCATAGATTTCTATCTTGGAGCTATTAAGGCTATCCTTTGCACATAGGGAAATCTTAGAGAAAGATTTTTTAGAGCCATCCATCCCTAAGGATATTAATACAGACTAGTTTCAAGCTATGGTAGGAGATATCACAAATAATCTTCTCACCTCTAAATAAGATCTACCATCATATCCATCTCATAACCACGCCTTACACCTTGAGTTCATTATTCATAAGAACAAGGTCAAAAGAGTCTTAGTGGATGGAGGTGATGGTTTGAACATTTGCACCCTTTAGTTGATCAAGAACTTGGGATATTCAGAGGATACTATTGAGAAAGAAAAGAGTAATGCCATCAGATCATATGATGATCAAGAGCGGGTATCACAAGACATCATTCCCCTATCCATCCAAGTGGGACACATCATTGCAGAAACTACATGCCAAGTGTTAGACCTTGATCTTCCCTACAACATCCTACTTGGATGACCATGGATCCATGCCCTAAAATATGTAGCCTCAACCTATCATCAATGTGTAAATTTTACTTTTGAAGGTAGAGAAATTACCATCCATGGAGATCTTGAGCCTTTTTACTACTACAAGAACCTTGAGGCCAAGTTATATAAGATCCCTCAAATACCCAAGAATGATGAAGGGGCATACACCTTCTACCTCATTTTTTGACCCATCATCCTTTGCATCGACCTCATAATCAAAAATAACTATTTTGCAAAACATTCCTAACATCAAAGAAGTGATCCAAGATGATGGTTGTGGATACTATAAGCTAATGAAGGATAATTTTGTCTTGGGAGAGCTACCTCTTTCTTCTAAATCCCATAGGAAACCCACATCTAGAAAAAAAAACCTCAAACAATCAAGATGGCAACTACTACCTTCACCAAGTGGGGGGACTTGAACAAAGAATACGTCAATGAGGAGGATTTCTCTAAACTCCTATATCAAGATGAAGGACCTATCCTTGTTCTTCCTATGGAAGATGAAAATAAAGGATTGTAGCTAATGAAGGGATGGGGCTACAAAAAGAATGAGAAACTACGACAGAATGATAATGGTTTTCTAAACCCACCACTCTTGAGAAATGAGTAAAGAATCTTGGACTAGGTTGTACTACTAGCAAGGTCACCCTTAATAGCAAAGGTACTTTTTCTAAAAAGGTTGAGGCTTCCTCTTGGTTACCTACATTGCATGATATGACCTTAGACGACTTCCCCCTTGATGTTGCTGACTTATTTGAGAACAAATCCCTCTTCATGATATCCATAACATCCTTCACCTTGAATAATCAACTGACTAAAATATGCCTAGTATACCCACAACTCATTGACTTGGACCAATGAGAACCACTAATTCTAGATTTATTTGAAAAATCAAGAAGCGATCTCAGAATTCATGGGAATCCATGAAAATTTATAATGGGAAGATCATAAATCAGGTTTTTACATAGAGATCAATACAAGGGCATACTACAGGGAGATGATTGAATCCTTTAGTCACAAAATTGATGAAATGCAAATAACATGCAAATATTTGAGTGAAAACCACACTATGGAACTTTCTAATCCTAAAATAGTAAAAAGAAAGAACACATATGAGGGTGAAAACCTCTTTGAGGCACCCAAAGATGAGGGATTCAATCTCCCCCTTAGTGTAATGAATCTAGAGAAGTCAATAGTTCTAGCAAAAAATGCCACTCCAGCCAATTTGGGAACAAAATAAGCACCCAAGATCACTTTCTACCCAAAATCCTTGCTAGATGAAGAAAATAAGTACCTAGCAGAGTTCTTGAAAAAGAACGAAGAGAAAAATTTGCATGGTCATACACAGATATGCCATGGCTCAATCCATAAGTAGTTGTGCATCACTTAGCAGTTTATTCTAAAGCTAAGCTAGTGAAGCAAAAATTAAGGAAGATGCACCCTCAAATAACACTCTTGGTAAAACTTGAGTTACAAAAGCTTATTGACGTTGGATTCATCCAGCCAATAGATTATCTTGAGTGGGTTTCAAACCTAGTACCAGTCTCAAAACCCACTAGGGGCATCAAAATATGCATGAATTTTAGAGACTTAAATAAAACATGTCTGAATGACAATTTCCCTCTTCCTAGCATTGACCTCATCATGGAATTAACAATTGGGCATGAAATTTTTCACTCATGGATGGTTTTTTAGGCTACAATCAAGTCATGATGACCAAGGAGGATCAACACAAAACTGAATTCACATGTCCATGGGGAACACATTTCTAGAACATGATGCCATTTGGGTTGAAGAATGCAAGAGTGACCTATCAAAGATCAATGACCCTCATCTTTCATGACATGATCCATAAAATAGTTGAATATTATGTGGATGATATTTTGGAAAAATCAAGGAAAAATAGTGAGCACATAGAAGTCTTAGGATCCATCTTTGAAAAACTCAAAGAGTATAAAGTAAAGATGAATCCAAAAAAGTGAGTATTTAGGGTTACATCAAGGAAACTTCTTGGCTATATCATCTCACAGAGAGGGATAGAAATAGATTTAGAAATAGTGAAAGCCATCCTAGACATGGAACCACTACAAACATTGAAACAAATAAGAGGGTTACAAGAAAGGTTGCAGTCCATCAAAAGGTTTATAGCGCAATTGTTAGACAAAATCCACCCTTTTTCACATCTTCTCCATAAAGGAATAACTTACAAGTGGGATGAAAAGTGTGAAAAATCTTTCCAATAGATCAAAGACTATATATTGATACCTCCATTTCTCATGCCACAGATACCGAACAAACCATTGATCATGTATATGTCAACAACATCAACAAAACTAGGTGCTCTTCTGGAAAAAAATGATGAAAATGGAAAAGAAAGAGCTATCTACTACATCACTAGGACCTTGGTGGGCTATGAAATGAACTATTCATCCATTGAGAAAGCCTACTTAGTGGGGGTTTTTTCTTCACAAAAATTTAGAAAATGCATAATTTCACACCAAATTAAGCTTATTGCAAAGATCGACCTATTGAAATACTAGTTATCCAAACCAACTCTCATTAGGTGAATGGCCAAATGGGTAATGATCTTAAATTTTTTTTACATAGATTACATAGAGCACAAGGCAATCAAAGGAAAATTTATTGTAGACCAACTAGCAGATGCACCTATCTATGCAGAGAACCCTTTGATATCTAAATTCCATGATGAATCAGTATTCCTTTTCAATCTAACCAATCAGTAGGAAATGTACTTTGATGGATCGTTCAACCAACATGGATTAGGAGCAAGTATTCTCTTTATCAACCCTCAAGTTGATTGCATTCCAAAGTTATACAAGCTATCATTTCCATGTACTAACAACATTACTATGTACAAGACCCTAATCATAGGTCTAAGGATAGAAATTTAGTAGAAGATACAAGAGATGAAAGTCTATGGAGACTCCCAGTTGGTTATCAACCAAGTCAATGATGATTATCAAACTAAGGATGAAAAGCTTACTCCTTACAAGAATATGGTAGAAAGTATTAAAGAAATTTTTATTGATATAACTTTTGAGTAGATTCCTCACATGAACAACAGAGCAGAAGATGGTATGGCAATAATTGGATCATTGTTAGACATGCTGAACAACATCCTTCAATGTGAATTCTTGGTAGAACAACTTCTCGTACTGACTTTTGAAATCCATTAATATGAATTTATGTGTGTCATTGTTGGTCCTAGATCCCCATGGTATCATGACATATTCATCTACCTAAGTAGAGTAACTCTCCCATCTGATATCACCTCCAACCTTAAAAATACCTTTGTTAAGAAGGCATCCTAATTCATGATCCTAAGTGATACCCTTTATTGTTGAAGCATCGAAGGGACATAACTATGATTTCTTAACCAAGAGGAATCCTTGAATGGTTTAATATAAGTACACAATGGCATATCCCATTCTAGTGGTGTGAATTTAGCTAAAAAACTATTGAGCATTGGTACTATTGGCCAACCATGGAAAGAGAAGCTCATCAATATATGCAGAAGTGTGTCCAATGCCAATAGCATGGAGATCTGATTCATGCTCCATCTCAGGAGTTACAATAGATGATCACACCTTGGCCTTTCTCGTAGTGGGGCTTGACCTCATAGGAAAAAATCTCTCCAACCTCATCTAATGACCACAAGTTTATCATAATAGCCACTAAGTACTTTAGTAAGTGGGTCGAAGCCATTCCTATGACCTACATAATGGGGAAGCAAATTACCAAGTTTATCTTGAATTACCTTATCTACTGTTATGGTATTCCACAGACCCTTATCTCAAATAATAGAACACCCTTCAAAAATTAGGATGTGAAAGAGCTATGCCAAATATTTAACATCCAACACCGAGTCTCTACCCCATATTACCCCCAAGGAAATGTTCAAGCAGAGGCTACAAAAAAGACCATTCTAAAAATCCTAAATAAAATGGTCAATGAAGTTGGTCGTGATAGGCATCTACACTTAAATCCCGCTCTTTGGGCCTATTGAACTAGTATCTACATGCCAATAGGTGCAACCTATTTCTCCTTGCTCTAAAAAAGCCATCTTTCCTAGTGAGGTTGAGCTCCCATCATTGTGAGTGTCACTAGAAAGCCTAATCATTGATGAAGAATATAGAGTATCCCGGCTAAATGAGCTAGAATTCTTGGATGATCATTGTCTTGATGCCCTTAGTCACTTGCAAGTATATCAAAATCGACTGAAATGGAGCAATAACAAGAAGATCAAATTTCAGTCTTTCTAGGTAGGGGATCTTGTCCTAAAGAAGAAGCAAAAGAATCTTCTAGATCAGGACAGTAAAAGAAAGTTTGAGCCTAACTGGTTGGGTCCCTTTGTCATCACCACAAGCTATGGATTAGGAGTGTACCAATTATCAACACCTGAAGGTGAACCCTTGCAGGAACCAACCAAAAGTCTGCATCTTAAAATTTTTTATGCCTAATCTTGAAGGGTGCAAATTTGAAAATACAAAAAAATGAGAAAAATGAGAAAAATCCAAAAAAATGAGAAAAATCAAAAAAAATGAGAAAAATGATTGAAAAAGTAGAAAAAAAATCATCCTCTAGTGAGAACCACTTCGGTGGCTCTTTGGGCAAGTACCTTGGTGAAAACATGGAAAATAGGTGTCTTACCTAAAAAAAGCACCTCCATCTATTCCTTGGCTCTTTATCCTATCATCTCATCCATCACATCATTCATCCTATTTATTCCATCACCCATCCACATCCTTATCATAGATTGATGTTGTGAAGTAACATATCCCCTTTAGTACTACTTGGCATATTCCTAAGGTTAGTTTGTCCTACCTATATTGAGGTAGTCTATTGTGTCACACTGGGGGAAATTTGTTGTGGATCATATTGGGCTCTTTTATATCTTAAGGTTATTGGAAATCTAGAAAATCCTAAAAACATTCATAAAATGTTCATCAAAAAAATTCAAAAGCATTCAAAAAATTGTAAAGTCAAAATCCAAAACATCTAAAACATATCAAAATCCCTAAAAAGGTTGAACATCAAAAATAAAAAAATAGTACCTTGTCAAACTACATGTCTCTGAGCATGAACATAGGCAAGGCCATCATTGATGTGCTTTTGAGACACCCTAGGCCAATTCTTTAGGAGTCTATCAAAATAAACTGGCATTCCATCAAATGTTCATTTTCCATTGTCAATAAGTCAATTCGCTCAAACTACAGGTCTCTAAGCTTGAACGTAGGCAAGGCCATCATTGATGTACCTCCGACGCACCCTAGCTCAATCCTTTAGGAGTCTATCATAACAAACTAACAGCCCATCAACTATTCATCTCTCATCTTTAATAAGTCAAGTTAATCAAACTACATGGTCTCTGCATGTATAACGTAGGCAAGGCTCATCTTTGATAAGCCCCCAAGGCTCCTAGTGATGAGAGCCCTCAGTGATACTTTTAAAATGGATATTTTATGATTAAAAAGACTTTGTTACTATTAATTAACATTAGTGGCAGTAGACTATATGTTCATATATTTTCTTGTTTTACCTTATGTTTAGCTAATTAGTGAATATATTAGAAGTAATACTTTGCATTGAATGCATTTCTTTAATAGTGTTAATGATGAGATAATTATGCGGTTTGAATATTTTTTTATCAAGATTAGTGTCCTATTTCTGAGGATCTTGTTCAAGTAATTAAAGACTGGTGATTAATGATTATTTCAAAGATAAAAGTTAAACTCTTTGTTTAACCACATGAAGTCAATCACGCTCCAGCTATATGATGATTCACCGAAGTTTCAAATCGGCTCCTTCTAGTTGGTTTGGGAACTTCTTGTTCCAGCGGTGACCTAGTGAATTCCCTCTATCTATTTTAGTTCTTTTTTAGTCTTTTAGTTGGAGCTTTGTATCTTGGCGGTTAGTGCCATGTTTTTGAATTCAAAATAAGAGATATTCTTATAAATACTTGTCCTTAGGTTTAGTTTAAATTTAGTCAATATTTTTCTGAATATTGTAATTTTTGGTACTATGTAATTTTGTTCTACTCGCCTATTTTGGCCAATTGGAATGCAAATAAGAAGTTGATATGAATCTTTGTGTTAGAGATCCCACTAGAGGAAGAGTAGGGCCTACTCAACTGAAGGAGATGACCTTGTTTTATGGTATTTGATTCAGTTAAATTTTATTTGATTTATATTGGTTAGAAGTTAAGAATTTTAAATTCTATTGATCAATATTCAGTAACTTTATTCACTTAGATTAGTTTACTGTGATTCAAACTAGTTAATATCTTTTTCTATAGATCAAATTTCATTCACTTACTATAGATTCAATTGTTGGTCGTAGGAATTAGATTAAGTACTTATTCTCAAATGCATGTAGTTGTAATGAGATTGATAATAATGACTGATGTAAGGATCAAACCGAGGCTTAATTGGAATTTTTTCATGGGAATTAGTATTGTTGTTTTCTAGATTAATGTTTAATTTCCTACAAGTGTAAATAGATTCACTATTTTCTAGATTAATGTTTAATTTCCTACAAGCGTAAATAGATTCACTATTTTCTAGATTAATGTTCATTATCTACAAGTGTAAATAGATTTCATTTTTTAGCAATTTCAATTTTGTATTTTAGACTTAGAGTTAATTTGGGTTATTTCATAGATCTCTCCATGAACCAATTATAGTCAAGTGAGGTAAAGTCTGAACTAAGTCATTAGGATTGAAATAGGTCTAGATAAGCATTAGTCAATTGATAAGATAGAGTTAGCCTTTTGAAATTAGTTCTTGTTTTTCTTGAGAGCTCTTGAAGGCTCATAAAGGAGACTAACCAAAATCAAAGTGTTTGTTTCTGAGGAAACCCCCACAATTTTTGGAGTCATCCTTATCGCTTATAGCTTTGAGACACATCTGGTTCGATAAATACAAGATTAAATGATGCAAGTAGTGACACCAATGACCTTTTCCATCATTTTTGGCACCATTGTCGGTGAATTTTAAAGATCTGGCTACTAAGTTTGAAGCCTTAGTGTTGATAAGGAAGAAAATTAAGTTTGTGGATGAGATGAGCTAGAGACCATCTAGGAAGGTTTCTTCCATGACATATTGATTTTGATCAAGAACAACAAATTTTGCAACATTAGATTGAAAATCAAGAAGATAATTAGGAACACTTTGAAGAAGAAATGGGTGACCAACCAGGAAAGGATGCCCCACCAAATAGGATGTTTCCCTACCCCATTAATATAAATAAATAACTTGATGAGACTCCTATGAAGAATATTTCACCTTTATTTTTACCTACTTTTAGGGGAAAGACTTTTGAGGACCCTAACCAATTTCTCTTTGAGTTTAAGGTTTTGTTCTAGACCTATGATTACACAATTGATAACCAGAAGTTGAAATTATTTCCTTCTACCTTAAAAGATTCATCCTTACGATGGTTCATGGGTTTAGGTGTAGGTACAATCTCAACTTAGCATGAAATGGAAACTAATTTTTTGGAAAAATACCAGGATTACTGCCGAGTAAGAGATAGAAAAGAGGAATTGTTTTGAATGAGACAAATGGAAGATGAAATTTTGGAGGATTATGTTGATAGATTTCAGTTTGTGAATAAAAGATGTGGTAATGGGTTGGATAATGAGATTAGTAATACAATTTTCCTAAAAGGAATTGATGATGAGTCTATAGAGTCTTTCAATCTTATGGGAAAATGAGATATCGATAAAATTTATTTGGAAGATATTGTTGAAATATGTAGAAACTACTCTAGGACTAGAGTAGGGACTAGAGGCTCCCGAAGAAACAAAACTCTCACTACTAATGTGTCTCAAGTAATGGAGGAAATTGCTAATTTGAAAACTGACTTACTCTTTCATCTCAATATGCAAGGAGATAAGAAGACCACTAAGCCTTTAGCCATTTATTGTTCCAAATATAGAGGGAAAACTCTTTTGAGAGAATGTCCATTGAATCAAGTTGAAATTTGTGAGATCTATGGAAAGCATCATGCAACAATTTCTTGTAACCTCTTACTAGGAATTAAGAATCAGTTGAAAAAGTCACCTGTGGTAGAGGAAGAGATTAATTATGTTGGACAAAGATCTCATAATACTATATATAATGCTAATCAAGGGCGGTATGGTCCTAGAAATAATTGGAATTAGAACCCTTGGCCAAATGAAAATCAGTGGAATCCTCCCTACCAAACACAAACACCACCTACATTCTGGGGTCGACCTAAATGGATGAATCCTCAATGGAACCAATCATAGTGGCAATCGAATTAGCCACAGTGGCAACAAAATCAAACAAAATTTCAACCATGGAAAAATCAGGGACCAAGGCATCCTTGGGGGAAGTCACCTCAATTAACACAGAGCTCTAATCCTACTAATGAATAGGTAAATCAGCCTCAGATGCTAGCACAACCTGTTCCAAATCTGAAAAACAATCATTTTGATGGAAATCCACCTACCTTAAACACCATTGATGCTAATGATATTCAACTAAGGAACCAAAATGTTCCATCCATACTAATTTTGAAAGACCAGGAGGGTGAGAAGAAGGAAAAAGAGAATTTAAAGGAAACTCAGAACTCTGATAGACAACAAAATGTTAATCAAACACCCTACCTAGAGCGTCTGAAAACAAAAAAAATATCTCCTAACAGCTCCTGACCGAATTATATGAATGTGGTAGATTCTCAACTTCTTCATAAATTGAAAAAGATTAACATTGAGATACCATTGTTACAGGCTATTAAAGATATACCCAAAATAAATCAATTGGTTAAGTCTCTTTGTATGAAAAATCCAAGTAAGAAGAAGAAATTACCTCCTATAATTCAAATAGGGACCAAAATCACTGATGTATCGTCAAGAATGTTACTTACTCAAAAATATAATGATCCTGGTAGTACTATGATAATTTTGAGTATAGGAGGAATTGAGATAACCAATGTGCTAATTGATTTAGGAGAAACTATCAATGTTATCACCTCAAAAACTGTTAAAATTTTGGGTATGATAAGCATCCATCCCACAACAACTGTTTTACAGTTGGCAGATCAATCTACTACTGAACCTGAAGGTGTTCTTGAAGATGTTATGGTTACCATTGACACATGGGATTATCCAATTGACTTTCTAGTCCTTAAAGCTAGAAAGAAAGATTCTGGATATCCAATCATCTTAGGTAGACCATGGTTAGCCACAACAACAACATTGATAGATTGTGGGTCAAGGAGCATGATCATTTCTAATGGACATAAACATAAAGAGTTGTCACTTTATCCTCCAACTCAGACATCAATTTAATTTAATACTCAACCTTGGGTTGATGAAGATATGGATTCTGAAGGTGATGGTATTGTGGAATTGGCCATGGTTACTTTAGTGGAACATGTAGAGGAATGCGAAGAACAAGGTCTTAATCCTAAAAAGAGTGGTCGAGTAAATGAAAAGAGGGAATGTCATGGAATTTTACATGGAAAATTCAAATCCATGTCCTCTAAATACACTTGTAGGGGACCCACTTGATTATAAGAATGAAACCAAAGAAATTAAAGTAGTAGGGGATACACCTCTCTTCATTAATTTATCCTTATCCTCCTCACAAGAAAAGGAATTAAAGAAAATTTTAGAAAATCAAACTGAAGCATTTACATGGGAATAAAAGGACATGAGAGGAATTCCCCCTTCTATTTGTACTCACCATATTTACACAAAATATGTTAAGCCTGTAAGACAAGGTCAAAGAAGGATCAATCCTATTTTGAGAGACCTTGTTAAACAAGAAATATAAAAACTACTAAAGTAGGATTCATTTATCCAATATCTGATAATCAATGGGTTTCCCCATTGGTTATTGTTCCAAAGAAAAATGGTAAGTGGCATGTATGTGTTGATTATAGAGAATTAAACAAAACCACTAAAAAGGATCATTTTCCTTTGCCATTCATTGATCAGGTACTTGATAACCTTGCTGACAATAGTTATTTCTCTTTCTTGGATGGTTTCAGTGGCTACAATGAGATCCAAGTGGCTCCTGAAGACCAAGATAAGACTAATTTCACATGTCCTTGGGGTACATATTCTTATACAGTTTTACCATTCGGGCTATGCAATGCACCAACCAATTTTCAGAGAGCTATTTTAGCTATCTTTGTAGATTTAACTACCTCATCTGTGGAAGTATTTATGGATGACTTCACAATCCATGCACAAACATTTGAAGAAGCGTTTGAAAGTTTAAACAAGGTTTTGCAAAGATGTAAGGACCATATGTTATCTTTAAATCATGAAATGTGTTCCCTTACGATGACAGAAGGAATTGTTCTTGGACACCATATTTCCAAACAAGGAATTAAAGTTGACCCCAAGAAAGTTGAAATCATTCAAAAAATAGTAATCCCTAAAAATCAAACTGGTGTTTGTAGTTTTCTTAGGCATGTTGGGTATTATAGAAGATTTATTGAAGGGTTTAGTAAAATTATTGAGCCTTTGTTTACATTGCTCAAGAAAGATGAAGAATTCTTATGGATAAATGATTGTCAAAAATATTTTGAAACAATTAAACATTCCTTAACCACTTATCCAATCATTAAAGGACCTGTTTGGGGAGTTCCATTTCATATCGATACTGATGCTTCTAAATTTTCTATTGGTGCAGTTTTTGGATAGAAAGATGAAAATGAAACAATGCATGCTATCTATTATGTTAGCAAGAATCTAAATCCTACAGAAAGAAACTAGACAACTACTAAAAAGAATTTTTGGTTGTGATATATGCAATTAATAAGTTCAGACATTACATTATAGGTAACAAAATATTCAACCACACAGACCATGTTTCTATTAGATATCTAATGAACAAGGTTGTGGTGGGTGGATGAATTATAGGATGGTTATTGTTATTGCAATAATTTGATGTAACCATAATAGATAATGTTGTTGTTGATTTCCTTTCAAGAATTGTTTTGTAGGGTGATCAAGAGCCAGTTGATGATACATTCCTAGATGAGAATTTGTTTTCAATATCAATTCATCCTTCATGGTTTTCTAATATTGAAAATTATCTTGTAACATTGAAGTGTCCAAATCACTTTAGTCCCAAACAAAAAAGAAGGTTAATTAGTGAAAGTTCTAGATTTTAATGGATAAATGGACTTTTATTTGAAAAAAGTATTGATCATGTTCTATGTAGGTGTGTTTCTGAGATAGATGTTTATGATAGTGTACATGCTTGTCATCATGAGTCAGAAGGAGGACATTATTCGATGATCAGGATTGTTCATAAGCTCTTAGGAGCTAGTTATTTTTGGCCGAATATGACAAAGGATGTTTCATTCTTTGTTAAGCATTGTGATGAGTGTCAATGCCTAGCAAGACCTACACCAACAATGGATATGTCGTTACAACCTCAGATAGCTCTACAACCATTCAAGAAATGGGGAACCAATTTTGTGGGACCTGTTGATCCACCTTCTAAAGGACAAAATTATATTATGGTTTGTATAAAATCTGTTACAAAGTGGGTCGAAGTAAAAGCTTTACCAATAGAAAGAGAAGATAAAGTAGTTGATTTTCTGTACAAGAATTATGCGATTATCATCACATAAAAGGACATAAAAATTCCTCCAATGTACAAGCATATTCTTTAAAGATTCGGTGCACCAAGAGTGATAGTTTCAGATCAAGGAATGTAGTTTGTGTCTACAATGATGGAAGATTTTATGAAAAGATATGAAATGACACAGAGAAATTATGCCCCATATCATGCATAGGTGAATGGGCAAGTAGAAGTTACCAACCGGGAATTGGAAAACATTATGACAAAGACTATTTCATTTCGAAAAATAGACTAGGTAGAGAAGTTAGATGAAGTAGTCTAGGCTTACAATACAACCTCGAAGACTACCACAGGGTTCTCTCCATATGAAATAGTGTATGGGAAAACTCCAATCATGCTAATTGATTTTGAGTTGTAGACATTGAAGACAACATTGGATGTTGGCATTGACTTGTCAGAAGCAGAAAATAGTAGAGTTTTACAACTAAATCGATTAGATGAGATGAGAATGGAATCTCCCCAATACATTGAAATAATTTAGAAAAAGAGGAAAGAGAGGCATGACAAGCATATTGTAGCCAAAAATATTAAAAAGGAAGATTGGGCACTATTACTTGATTCCAAATTTCATGATTTTAAAAGAAAGTTCCATACAAGATGGTTGGGACCATATGAAATTGACCAAGTCTTAAAAAATGGAGTAGTTCAGTTGGTACCAATTGATGGAGAAAGAAGAGTTATGTTGGTTAATGGTCATAGACTAGAGATATACCATAAACCTACATCAAGAGAGGAATTCTTATTAGATCTGCATCACATAATTGAACATTTTCTGATGGAAGATATTTCTTCCATGGGAGAATGTGCTCCTAAGTAACCTTTTGAAGAAAGGCACGAAAGAAGGTATATTGAAAAACAACAAATGGTGGTTTACCTTCTAAATAAATGGGATAAATTGAAAACCAATAATGGTGGTTTATCTTTTAGAAAAAAATGAAAAAAAGAAAAAGAAAATAAAGGAATGGCTGAAAACCAAAAATGGTGGTCTTCCTAGATCAACTTCAGTTTGCTCCTGATGGCTCCTGGCGACTCCTGATGATATCAAAAAATTTCAGAAATAAAATTCTCATGAATTTTGAGCTTCTTTTGATTGACTCATTGGAATTAATGCTAGTTGAGTTAATTAACACACTCAAATTAACTTTGGCAAAAAAAATAAAATTAAGGTACGCATTGATTGTGAATATTATTTTTGAAGTATTATTTTCTAACTTAGTTAAGATAATGTGAAATTAAGTAGATATTTATGAGCATACAAACCTCTGCCAACTTTTTATTAACATTAATAAATTTCTTTTAATAATTACAGAAGCGGGCGGAGAGGTTGATGTGACATTTGATCTTTAATGCGAAGTCAAGTTGAATGGAAAAAAGGAATGGATGAATATAGAGAAGCACATAAAAGATATGGTCTACCTATGAGAGGAGAAAAGCCTCTTGAAATGCAGTGTATTAAAAAATTTAGATCAATAGTTATACATAACCATATCAATCCTATCTATGTTTCAAATTTGTTGTAGAGTATTTCAACTTTTTAGGATAATGAAGGAACACTTCCTTGGAAGTCACTAGAGGCATGTAGGGAAATATATGATTTCATTCTAGAAGCATTAAGGAGAATGAAACCAATAATTCTGAATAATATTACATGGAGCTTAACTGGAGTAGGGCATTTAATTGAGCAACAACAAGAATTTTGGATTGGCATGTGGTTCAAGATGCCAATCATCATAATCCTATGCCAAATCTTAATGCATCTGAAAAAATTCCAGTAGAAGTCTTCAGGTCTTGGTTTGAGAAACTAAAGGAGAACAATGGATTCACCCAAAAAACCACAATTGCAGAACAGTACAGGGAAGGAGTGTTTGATTGTGCTCTATTGATGGAGGCGTTGAACAAATAAATCACTATCATAATTGATAAATAACCACGAGGACATGGTTGATAACAGGAGGGGGAGAATGATGAGATCCCTCAATGATATTTTTAAAATGAATATTTTATGATTAAAAAGACTTTTTTACTCTTAATTAATATTAGTGGCGGTAGACTATATGCTCATATATTTGCTTGTTTTACCTTATGTTTAGCTAATTAGTGAATATATTAGAAGTAATACTTTGCATTGAATGCATTTCTTTAATAGTGTTAATGATGAGATAATTATGCAGTTTGAATCTTTTTCTATCATGATTAGTATCCTATTTATGAGGATCTTGTTCAGGTAATTAAAGACTGGTGATTAATGACTTATTTAAAAGATAAAATTTAAACTCTATGTTTAACCACATGAAGTCAATAATGCTCCAACTAGATGATGATTCAGTGAAGTTTCAAATCAGATCCTTCTAGTCGGTTTGGGAACTTCTTATTCCAATGGTGACCTGGTGAATTCCCTTTGTCTATTTCAGCTTTGTTTTAGTATTTTAATTGGCACTTTTTATCTTGGTAGTTAGTGTCATGTTTTTGAATTCAAAATAAGAGATATTCTTATAAATATATGTCCTTAGGTTTAGTTTGAAGTTAGTCGATATTTTTTTGAATATTGTAATTTTTAGTACTATGTCCTTTTTTTCTACTCACCTATTTTGGCCAATTGGAATGAAAATAAGATGTTGATATGAATCTTTGTGTTAGAGGTCCCACTAGAAGAAGAGCAGGGCCCACTCAACCAAAGGAGATGACCCCGTTTCATGTTATTTTATTCAGTTAAATTCTATTTGATTTATATTGGTTAGAATTTAAGAATTTTAAATTTTGTTGATTAATATTTAGTAACTTTTTTCACTCAAATTAGTTTACTATGATTCAAATTAGTTAAGATGTATTGCTATAGATTAGAGTTCATTCACTTACTATAGATTCAATTGTTGTTTGTAGGAGTTAGATTAAGTAATTATTTTCAAATGCATATAGTTGTAATGAGATTGATAATAATGACTGATGTAAGGATCAAACCGAGGCTTAATTAGAATTTGTTCATGGGAATTAGTATTGTTTCTTTCTAGATTAATGTTTAATTTCTTGCAAGTGTAAATAGATTCACTATTTTCTAGATTAATTTTTAATTTCCTGCAAGCGTAAATAGATTCACTATTTTCTAGATTAATGTTCATTATCTGTAAGCATAAATAGATTTCTTTTTTCATCAATTTCAATTCTACATTTTAGACTTAGAGTTAATTTGGGTTATTTCATAGATCTCTCCATGAACCAATTACAATCAAGTGAGGTAAAGTCCTAACTAAGTCATTAGGATCAAAATAGGTTTAGATAAGCATTAGTCAATTGATAAGATAGAGTTATCCTTTAGAAATTAGTTGCTTTGTTCCATGCTTGAGAGCTCTTGAAGGCTCCTGAAGGAGATTGGTCGAAATCAAAGTCACTATTTATAGTGCAAAACCCCCCCAATTTTTGGAGTCCTCCTTATCACATATAGCTCTGAGACATTAAATGATGCAAGTAGCAACACCAATGACCTTTTCCATCACCTAGGATAGTATTTTAGGTTAGGTTCTTGGTTGAAACTTAGAAAACCCTTAAACATTCAAATATTAGAAAAGCCTTAAACATTTAAAATCTTGGAAAACCCCTAAACATTTTAAATTTGAAAAGGCCCAAAAAATTAGAAAACATTAAAAAAAACTAAACAACATCAAATATATTAGAGAAAACTCTAAATAGCCTCAAAAAATTGAAAACAAAAAAAAATCACATAAACATTCAAAAAGACCAAAAACATCCTCAAAACATTTTAAAATACCAAAAAACATTGAAATATTCCAAAAAACCCAAAACCATCCATCCCATTTCACTTTCACCCACAAGAAACCTTCATCCTCAATAAATTGATCATCACCTTCAACCTTTGGCAAAACAAATAGAAATAAATTATAGCGAGTCATAAAGTGAGAACTTAAGTGCCAAAATCTAAAGTCTAGATCATAGGTAAATGCGTCAATGGAGTTTTTGTCAATGACTTATCACACACCTAATCCTAATCAAAACATATAATCAACATGTCCTAGGATGAATCCTTCCTCCAATGGGCATTAGTATCAAAAATCACCTTAGCTATATTAAACTAGCAAGAGATATAGATAACATTGTTTGTTTGTCTTTGATCTTTTCTTATGATTCATCTTATTAACCCATTCTGAGGACCTCTCGATGATGTCTATCAAAATGATTTAGAGATAAAGGAATGGGGTATCGATCATTATCTTTCATTTGCTATGCTTGTGGGTATTCTTGTAAAATAATCTTGGCGCATACTTGCTTATTTGTGTGTAGGAAAGTTGTTTAGGGTACATTTTTGAATATCGTGTATTCTTTGGTCAGATGTATTCTAATATTATGACTTAAATTCCAATGAGGTTTCCGTATGTCAAGATGTGAGCAATAAATATCCTATCTATTTGTAAATTCAAAGTCCATTACACTAGATACAATGCCATCCTGGTTATTAATAACTTGATGCATTGTGTCTAAGTCTTATATCAAAAATAAGGAATGACAGAAAATCCCAATCCCAAGATATGAGAAAATCATCATCATCATCATCATCATGCATTTCTCATCACCCTCTCTAATAAAGTCTCGGTGGATCATAGAATTGTTGGATCTTTTGAGTCAATCATCAAAGTCAATGGTCAAATCGGTCATCTTGTTTCTTCTATCTTCTCTCTACACTAACTTGGTATCATTTCATTCAACAAAAACATCATCAATGCATCCATCCTACATCCACAAATCATCATCATGCATACATCTTGCATAATCATAGCATATCATAAAACAAACATCCTCCATCATCATTATCATTTAGGTCGTGAGTAATAATATAGATTTTTTTATTCTAAGCATCTAAAATCATTGCACGTATATCATTAACATACATCACATTATCATATCATAAGCATGAAAATCTACATTATCCATCCATACATCTATATGCATACATCATTATCTCATAAATTGCATAGAAAAGTAAACAAAAATAGATACATCCATATCATTTGCATAACCATAAAATCTTCATATCATAGCATTTCTTCCATAAATTGCATGAAAATATACTAAAAAGAAGCGCATCCATCCATTTACATTGCATCACAATATATCACATTGTATGCATCCATACATGAAATTAAAAAGCACATCGCATATCAAATCTATATCATATACATATATCAAAAAATGGTGACTTCCATAATACAATATCTGAGTCAATGTATGTATATTGATCAAACATACAATATCCACGAGGCTATCAAAAAGGAGCCCATGAATGTATATCTATATAAAGAATCAAACAATAATAATTAAAAGTGTCTATATAAGCAAGATAGCCCTGATGGCTACTCCCCTCACCAGGTTGTCTCTTTAGTTGATCCTCAACCCAAAGATGTGCCCCACTCCTCTATGAGTAATATGGTTGACTAATCACCATAGGTACATCCCGATGGTAGTGCATGCGATAGTATGCCACCTCAGTCATGACCTCTCTATGCAATCGAGCAGACATTGTTTGCTAGGACACGGTTGTCATGGTCTCTAACTTCTAGTACTACCTGACCTCCTCTGCCAACTGCATCTCATTGATCTACCTAAGCTGATCCTCTTGGTACCTCTCAACTATCAATGCTTGTACCTATTGTCTTACCTAGTCTCTCTTAGGAGTAATACACAAAATCTACTAGGGAGCCTAATCTCTCTCACCTATGACCACTTGCAACTAATGTTGCAACTGTTGTATTTGTAAATCATGGGGATTTGGCCCCAATAGTGGTTGTTGTGGTGGTTTTTGATGTATTGGTGGCTATTTATGCTAATGCTGGTGCACTCAGAACTTGTCCATCCTGGCCATCTTTCCCTTTGTCCCATCCTTTGCCCTACCCATCATCTGGCTAACATTTGCCTCTACCTACACCCCTCCCTCTCAGTCTCCCTCATGGAGGAATACCTGTTGGATCTATCAATCGATGAGGGGGCACAAACCATGCATCATATGTAGGCATTGTCTATGCATCCATCTATCCTTGATCATAGGCCCATGGCTTAGCAACCAACTGTCAAAAGCCCTCAACAACCTTGTGGGCTGGAATTGTGGGTCCCCATGCTATTTCTCGAGCTGTCCTAGCAAAGATGGCAATATACTGATCATCAAGCCTATCTTTCCTCTTGCCAAACTATTTGGCAACCCTATTAGACATATATATCTCAATAATGGTGTGTTCTCATACCTGCATAGATTGAGTCTACTGAGCAAAGAATAACTATTGATATGCCATCATACCAAGCTGGCATCTAAAGCCAAGGTTGTCATCTGAATACTACCATATCATCAATCACTCAACGCTAGTAGGGAATCCCAAGCTAACTTGTGTGGTGCAATGTGATGGAACCCTTGTATCTCCAGATAATAGGATCATATGGCCCTACATCTACCATTTGAACAATCATTTGAAGCACAACAATGTGATCACATGCCCAAATGTGGAGAAGGGTGACCCTTGTACCAATAGCCATATCATCACATTATACAAAGTCATGCATATCATGATAAAGGGAGGCCAACATCACTGGTCCCATGCAAAATGAGTTCTCTAAAAGATCATCCTGTTCCAAGCTAGGCCCCATCCTAGACTGAATCCTCTGCTTCGTTGATCTAAAGCAACCAAACCTTAGATCATTGTTGCAATGATTAGTTCGAAAGTCAACACCCGACCTCTATAAATCTCGAGGTCAATCTAGGAGGTGACCAAAATAATTCCTCCTAGTCAAGCACCTCATGGCAGGCATCATATCCAGCATAAATTTCATAGATCATGTGCTCACCATGTATCAGAAATTGCAAAATCCACCATACATCTTCTAGCGTCATTGTCACCTCACCAGTGGGTAAGTGGAATGATGAGGTATCACTATGCGATCGCTCACATAGTACTGTCATCATCGCTAAATGGGTCCAAACGATTTGAATGTAAGCAACATACCAAAAACCAATCTCTCCCAAGTGCTCCTATCACAACTTAGAAAAAC